>CM076569.1:563033056-563381516 GCA_034641835.2 Pinus albicaulis | reverse complement strand
ATCCCAAGTGTGATAATGTATGCTGACATCGAACATAGGGGAAAACACTGAGTCAAAGACCCATAATGATGATCAAATTTTGAGCACAAGGTCACCTATCAATGATGGAAATAGGGCCAGGGTGCGGCTCTAGGTTTGCTCTCAGAGCAATGTGTCGTAGTCGATAAGAGACAAACGCGCCAGCAAGAAGTCAATGAGGACCTTCTCAAACCAGCACGAGCAGAAGACCAGAACATCTGATGTGATGGAACAAGATACTGACAAGATCGGGAAGGCTGACTGAATAATGAGTCAAGAGACACCGCAGAATGGCCGACTCTGGTTAGACTTCTCTTGAACAAAAACAAGACTCATGATGACCATGGCAGTAAAAAGTGACAACGC
This sequence comes from Pinus albicaulis, assembly GCA_034641835.2. Taxonomy (NCBI): domain Eukaryota; kingdom Viridiplantae; phylum Streptophyta; class Pinopsida; order Pinales; family Pinaceae; genus Pinus; species Pinus albicaulis. The sequence continues at coordinate 563,381,132 of CM076569.1, read as the reverse complement.
ATAAATTACACACACATTTATGCGGGAGAATGAGAACAAACTCTCCATCTGATCGGAAGAGATAACCGACCGGGGGAGAACTGACAAGTGAAACATGGTAAAGGCTGAACCTAGGTCAAACTAGAACCATCCCAAATGAAGGAAATATATAAGTATATGTGCTTTGTTCAAGGGCGACAAACTGACTCTGTACTGCCATCAAAATAACGAAGATACATCCCGTTCCCGCTCTTTTTGTTATATTTGATTTTTTTGTCTTTTTCATATAATAAGCCTGAAAAAGAATAAAAGAATGCTATGGTACAATGGATAGAATGAGTATCAAAAAATTAGATGCACTAGTTCCTGGGATTGGAACAATCCTATGCTCAATGCAAGGTGGCGAAAACTGGTAAGTGATACTCAGAGGAACGTTCCATCCATGGGTAAAAAGGTGTCAAGTCGTGATAGCTAAGTGCATGCAATGGTTAACTTGTACAAATAGTCAAGGTCAAAAGTTGGCTTAAACATCGAGTCCAAATGAAGCCGGCTAAAGGCCAGGATAAACAAGTAGCCAATATGCAATGCAGTAATACAACTTAACGACACCGGGGAGCCTCTAGGGTAAAAGCCAGAAAAAATGATAAGTGATGAAGAAGAAGAATGAAGCTTCAACACATAAGACATGGCGGGACTAAAGAGGACTCCCGAGCCTACATAAAACGCAGCATGGGAAACAAGTGATAGCGAGGAACTAACTAGGAAGCCCATGTAAAGGAAGGCTCTACCACCAAGTCATGATTAAATAATCGGCGAGTGAAATGGGTGTAATAGTCATGACCTGATGGGATCGACCCTATGGCAAGTGATCAGTATGAAGGCTAGTATGCAAGATGCAACGGAAAGTGATTTCCCTAACCTATATGCCAGTGAAGATCATATACCTGCCGTGACGAGTCGGTAATCATGGATCAAAAATGGGAAAATCTCAAATTCGTCAAAATGTACCTGAAAACATACCAAACTGGGCACTTCCAGGCATCCGGGTTATGCAGCTTAAGATAGATCGAAAAAATAAGCATAACAATTTTTTGCGAAAATTTTCAACTTTTTAGGCATAAATAGACAAATTACCTCATATTTGGTTTATTATTACATTGTTGATCTGGAAAAAAGTGCTCTGGAGCAAAAAACATCTTTCGTCAAATCAGGAACAACCGACCGTCGAATCGCACCGAATTTGTCAGGTAAGCTCCTCAATCATCCTTGCAAATCATTTTGTTCGTTTACAAATTAAAATTTAATGATTTTCACCACAGAAACCCTTTCTAAAAAACACGGGTTTGCGCATACGCGGTTTGGTAACAGGAAAGTCGCGTATACACGCGACTGTGCATAAAGAAAGCTACGTATGCGCAGGCCCAAATGAAAAAATGCGTGGCTAATGAAGGATTTGTTGAATTTTGACAGGATGACAATCTCATGGAGAGAGCGTGAACACAGTGCAATTGATCAAGAGGTCATGCAAGATCGAGCATCGCAAAATATTCTTCGGAATTGCGGATTGTTCAAATTTTTCAAAATGCCAAATATGAAAAGCAATGTTCGGTTGCTAGAAATGCTCGTGAATTACTGGGAACCGGAAGAGGATTGTTTTATGATAGATCAGATGCTAGTACACATTGAAGTGGAAGACATATACTTTATCACTGGACTCTCCCGGAGGGGGGAACCAGTAGACTTGCACGGGAAGCCCCCGGGAGGGCTAACCATGGAAGATTATGTCCACGTGTATTGCGTAGAGGGTTCCAAGAAAGTTGGAACTCAGATTGCAATTAAAGATTTAAGGGATTTGCACATGAAAATCCTCCTTTTCACCATTGGCAGAGTGGCAGGATCTGCCTCCCTACATCAGGCGTCCAGGACGCAAATGAGCATAGTAGTGGAATGCTTGACTCATGTGTATGATTGGTGCACAACCCTATTACTGAACATGAAGCAACAGTTGACCTCAATCCGCCAAGCAAAGACCAAACACTTTGGATACGGTACTATTTTGATGACATTCTTCTTTGAGAAGATACCAGCATTGAGACCCAGAGTTATCTCTACCATCAGTAGCCCGAGGGACCCAAGAATTGCCCGTTGGGTGGACATGATGAAGAGATTAGGGGGAAGTGAAGTTCCCCGGACCACTTGGGACGATGAGTTCTTCCTTTGGTGGGGAGAAAAAATCATCGCTGTGGACGACTATCCCTATGCCAGGATGGACTTTCGTGGAGATCCAGATCTTGTTCTTCCACCAGGCACAGCATGGGGCACAGTCGGTAAGTTTGCAAATTTTTTTGACTTATATAATTTTTTTTGGATTTTTTCAAATATGTATGAAAAAATAAAAATAAACATGTTTTTGATTGGATTCATAATGACTGACAATGTAAACATGATCATGATACAGATATTGGACCAGTTCGACCTGAGGGTTTCCCGCGCCACAAGCGTCGCAGGGGCGAAGCAGATACAGTGGATTCAGATAGGACCCTCCAGGATGTACAGAGGAACTTGGAGGGGTTAACCCGCCAAATACCTATGGCTGCCGTGGAAGATCTGCCGGAAGCCATCCAGAGACGAGTGGTAGGAGTGCCCCGAGACTGGGTACGGTTATTCCACCGAGTTGCCACCGCAGTCACGTTCTATAGGAACACGACTTCTGGGCAGGGACCTCAGGAGTAGATAGATATTATGTATTAGATGACTGTATATTCTTTTTTGAGACTGAACATGATCGGGCATAAGCCCAAGTTTTGTATGACCTTATGGATCCAAATTTTGTAAAGTTTTTGAACACTCTGATGATATATATACAGCGATATTTGATGTGATGTGATAAATGTATCAAATGTATGATGTTTTGATGATTAAATTTTATTGTATGGAATGATTAATATGCCAGTCCAGTGCCTGATTAGCTAAGGAGTCTTCCAACCAATTGTCAGCTCGAGGAATATGAATGAAAGTTAAAAATTGAAATGATCTTTGTAACAAACGTACCCTCAAGAACAACTGTAATAAAAATGGGTCACGAACCCGATAAGTATTGTTCAACTGCGACACCACCAGCTGAGAGTCCAAGAAAACTACCAACGAATCAACACCCAAAGATATTGCCTCCGAGAGTAGATAAACAACTGCAGTGTATTCTGCTATATTATTGGAAGCAGGACCAATGAAGACCCCTCTTGATACTAACAGCTGACCGGAAGGATAATGAAGCACCCAAGCCGCGGAAGCTAAGTTTCGGGTGTGTCTACTAGCACCATCGGCGAAACCAAAATGACTCATGACATCCGACACAACCTGCCAAAGCAGATCAAAAACATCACCAACTCATCAAAGATCGAAAATCAACCAAATATGTACAAAGAAAAACTACTATATACAAAAGCAACATGCCAGGCCAAAGCCTAGGCATAATACTTCTTCAAATAGAGCCCATTTCGGGGCTCCGGCAACTCGTTCCCTTCAAAATTAACCTAGGTATATGCTCCTTTCTTAAGGAATTTTTTAACGATGAAGGGGCCATACCACATAGACTTAAACTTTCCTGCCCCCAGGGCATCTTTTTCTTGGGCATAGACCAAAACAAGGTCACCTTCCGAAAAAACCCTGGGTTTGACCGCCTTATCGTACTGAACTTTAACTCGGTTTTTATGCACTTCATTCATCGTGGCGGCATCCCGACGCTGCTCATCAAGATGTTCCAGATGAAGAAGCCGTTCTGCCAGACTAGAAGTGTCAGGAAGAAGTTCAACAGCTAATTTAAGAGAAGGAATCTCACATTCAATAGGAAATACGGATTCCACCCCGTGCACTAGCTGAAACGGAGTAAAGCCAGTTGCAGTTTTCACTGACGTCCTGTATGCCCAAAGTGCAGGATATAGCATAATATGCCAGTTGGATCTAACTTTATCAATTGTCCTTTGAAGAATTGTCTTCAAGGATTTATTCATGGCTTCCACTTGCCCATTGGCCTGAGGATAATATGGAGATGAATGCTCCTGCCGGAAACCCAATTTGAGAGCCAACTCGGCCATCATACTATTCTGAAAATGACTGCCATGGTCAGTGACAATCTCTCTAGGAATACCAAAATGAGCGATAACCTGGTTGAAAAGGAAAAGAGTTGCAGTCTCACCATCATTCCCAAAAGTAGGCATAGCCTCGACCCACTTCGTAAAGTAGTCTACTGCTACAATAATGTACTTGTGACCTTTAGCTAAAGGCAGGTTACAAGTAGTATAATCAATACCCCACTTTGTAAAGGGACCGACAGTAATGACTGGAAAAAGCGGAGCTGGATGAGCGCGCATTTTTCGAGTATAGACTTGACACGGATGACACTTTTTGACCGATTCGATACAATCCTTGAAAATCGAGGGCCAAAAGTACCCAGCACGCAAGATTTTTTGGGCTGTAGCAAGCCTAGATAAATGACCCCCACAAGCTCCACTGTGGGAATCATTCAGCACAGCCTCAGCTTCTTCGAGAGTTAAGCAACGTCTCAGGATTGAATCAACCCCTCGACGATATAAAGCATCACCAATAATCAAATAATTCTTGGCCAAGTGACGCAACTTACGACGCTCATATTTCGAAAAAGTAGAGGGAAACTTCGCAGTCTGGAGATACACAATGATATCTCCATACCAAGGATCCTGTGAAGAGATAAGAAACAAATGTTCATCCGGAAAGGATTCATCATAGATCATCTCTTCCCCACGGGGCAACTCGGAGATCAATTCTGCGAAAACCAAATATTTCTTGGACTTGGCAGACATAAACTCAAGATCAAATTCCTGTAAAATCACAATCCATCTATTGTATTTTCCCCCAATCACTCGCCTACTGAGGACAAACTGAAATGGATTGGCTACTGCCAAAACATAAGTTTTTCGAAGAATAATGTAATGCCGGAGTCGCTGCACAGCATGAACTGCTGCTAAAGCTAACTTTTCTATCGGAGTGTACCGGAGTTCAGGTCCTACCAAACCTCGACTAAGGTAGTATATAACATGCTCTGCAATAGCATCATTCTCCTGAACCAGAACCATACCGATGGTAGATTCTGCTGCCGCCAGATACAAAAGGAAATCCCTGTTATAATCAGGTGGACTCAATAAAGGAGCAGAGGTCAATACTTTTTTCAAAGCATCGAAGGAGCGTTGAGCGAAGTCATCCCAAAGAAATGGAACTCCCTTCTTCAACAATCTCATAAATCCCTTTGTAACTTCAGCAAAATTTACGATAAATCTCCGAAGAAAATTAGACTTTCCTTATAGACTTTGAAGCTGACGAATAGAGGACGGGGGAGGCAACTGAAGTATTGCGTCAACCTTGAAGGGATCTACCCTAATCCCTTCCTTAGACACAATGAATCCCAATAACCGACCGGATGTAACCACGAAAACACACTTGTTCGGATTCAATCTAATCTTATAGAACTGACATCGTTCAAATATTTGTCGGAGGTGAGCAAGATGATCCATCCTCTTTCGACAATGAGCAGCTAAATCATCCAAGTACGCCTCAATAATCTTTTTGATGTCGTGGAAGGCATATGACATGGCCCGCTGAAAGGTAGCCCCAACATTTTTAAGACCAAAAGGCATCTTCTTGTATGCAAACGTACCCCAGGGACAAATAAAGGCAGTCTTATGCTGATCTTCAGGACGGATAGTAATCTGATTATATCCGGAGAAAGCGTCCATGAAGGAGAAAATCTCATTACCGGCACACTCGTCAATGATCTGATCGATAAATGGTGTGGGGTAATTATCTTTAGGACATGCTTTATTTAGGTCTCTGAAATCGATGCAAACTCGAATCGTTCCTTGCTTTTTATCTACGGTAACGGGATTTGAAACCCATTCAGTCAAAGGAACAGGGAAAATGAATCCCGCCTTAAGCAGCTTCTCAACTTCAGCTTTGATAGCTGCTGCCTTCCTAGGATTGACCGAACGAATTTTTTGCCTCACCGGCTTAGCGTTTTCATACGTCTTGATCTCATGCTGGACAATAGATGGGTCTATACCAGGCATTTCCTCATAAGACCAAGCGAATACATCCCTATACTCTTTAAAGAGCTCGGTGTAAATTTGAACCTCTTCACGGGAACATTCAGCTCCGATGAATACATTCTCGATAATATTGGGATCCCTGGAAATGTTCACCGGGATAGTAGGAGAAATCACAGCCATGTTCCCTTCAGCATAAACCTGTGTTGGTGCCAAAGGGTTCAAGACTGGGTGAACAGGACCAGGAGACTGAGGACTTGGGAAACTAGTTTCAACTTCGCTCAAGTCAGGTAAAAAGTAAGACCGATGATGCAAATCATCCCACGGTCTATCTATACCAGTCATGGCTTCCAGGATGGCCTCTTCAGATGGAAGAGTGGTATCAAGGCAATCCTGGGCAGAAGAAGAACTAAGTGTCCAAGTCGGAGCCACATCTCCATCCAACTCTTCCGGTGACAGAGGAGCTGGGATGGATTCTGCAGAGTCAACAATAGACTGATAAGCAATCTCAGCTGCAGAAATAGGAAATTCCATTCCACCCACTTGACCTTCCGCTAATGTGGCAGTAGGGGAAGGTAAGGTCCAAGGGTCCGAAAAATAATGAGTTCTAAAGAACTCTCTTCGAAGAGGAGCCTTGGAGGATGAAATAGCATTAATATGAACCGTAGGAGGAGGAATATCAAAAGTACCCATCAAGGAGGAATACATTCCAACTCCTAAATTCTCAACAGGCACCTTAGTATTATCCAACTTAGGAATAGATGAGTCAGTAGACGCATTCGGGTCTACAGGAGGACAGTCCAGTTGATCCACTGTAACAATCCTCCCTTCGTGGGGGAAACATATAATGCGAAATAATGAGGATGCAATGGCATCCATCTCATAAATCCAGTTCCTCCCCAACAGAAGGTTGTAGTCCAAGCTTGCATCCACTACCTCAACCTCTATATTGACAGTTTTCCCCCCAACACAGATGGGCAAAGCCGGGACAATACCATGGGGTCTATGAGAATGACCATCGAACGCAGTAAGAACAGTGCTAGATGGAACAGATTTGGGAGATCCAAGTGTCTTCCAACATGCAAGAGACATCACGCATGTGGAAGCACCCTCATCAATAACCGTTCGAAAGATATTGCACTTCCGAAACGATGATCTAATATGAAAGGCCATGTGATGAGGAAGTCTCTTCTTAAAATTAGTCATATCAAAAGTAATCAAAAGAGAATTTTTTGGATCAATAGCCCCAATGGCAGTGATCAAAGCACTGCGCTGAGCTGGACAAGACTGGAGTACCTCTAAAGCTGACATAGCACAAGGACTCTGCGCCAGATCTTCCACAATTGAGTAGTTCTGGGCAGCCCTAGCATTTGGATTAATCGTTGATCGCTTGGAAGATGCTTTGGGCATCCGAGGCATAGACTCCATAGTAGGCTTCGTAATGTGAAGCGGCTCAGTAGCATCAGGAACTTCCTTCGCTTTCGAAGACTCTTCTCTGCCATAATCACGGGATCTCGTAGCGATATCCGCATGAGCACTCATCATGAAAATGTTCGATGGAATTTCCCCTTCCTGGGTGCCCCCAGAGGAAGCCCCAGGATTTTGATTCGCGCCAACAACTAATTGTTGCCCTTGGGGAAAAGGGTTTGTTAACATAGCCTGGGAACTAGAAGAACCCCGCTGGGCTAACAAGCGCTGCGCATCCTGAATTTTAGGGCAAAGGTGTGTAAGATGGTCTCCAACACATAGCTTGCATGGAAAATTCACTTTCCTTTTCTCCTTTGGACCCTCACCAACATGCTCGTTGGTTTTATTCGCATTACCCTTCCCGTTCTTGCCCTTTTTCTTATTATTTTGTCCCTTCTTCTTCCCTTCGGATTGTTGATTTCCTTTGGGATCAGAAGCTTGGACAACATTTATGGACAAAGACTGGGAAGGTGATGACTCAGCAGGCACAGCCTGACCAGAAGGAGCAGATTGCAAAGACAACTGCTGCAGTTGAGTAAGTAGGCTGGCTGCACCACTATTGATCGATCCAATCAGTCCGTCGCCATGAGGACCGGGCTTAGTTTTAGATAAATCTAATTTGGAGCTAGGAGCATTAGACAAATACTTGTGAAGGACCCCAGACTGAGAATATATCAAATCTAGCTGCTTGGCCCTAAAAATGGCCTGCTCCTCAGAAAATACCCCGGAGAGGGATACATCTTTCGAAATATCTGACTGTAGGGATTTGAGAAACCATTCCAAAAGGAATTCACCTGGAATATGAGCTTTAATCAGCCTCTTCCTTCTCCTCCATTCCTGAATGTGATCAGAAATGTGGGTTGCATCGTCCTGCTTAAAATTAGCTAGGAGTTCAGTCCCAGCATCATATCGGACAGGAAACTGAAAATGGTTCAGAAATGTAACAACCAGTTCTCTAAATGTAGAAAAACTGCCCCCAGTTAGCTCAATATACCATTTGGCAGCGTTTCTAGTTAGGGTGCATTGAAATAATCTCAGCCTAATCGAATCATCGATCAGGGAGTTCGAAGAACACCATAGATGGAAAATGGCAATGTGGTCAGCCGGATCTTCTCCATTCTTACCTTCAAACTTTGAAATATCTGAAGGAAGTTTGGTGGGAACCGGAGGCCACCCCCGACTATAACTAGTCGGATCATTAGTCAACTTCGACAGATCTGGCAAGTTTAACGTTGCCAGAAAAGGTAAGCAAGGTGGAGCCTGAGGATTCCATCCTTGATGGGATGGATTCCCAACATTCTGAAAAGAATACCCTGGATTTGATGAGGCACCAGGTTGCAAAAAAGGACTCGTATAAAAAGGAGAAGAACCTCCTCCCAACGCAGAGTTACCAAAGCCCAGACCAGTTCCCCCCGCTGAAGTATGAAATGAAGAGGAAAGCCCCTAATAGGGGTTCCAGGCATTATAAAGAGGAGAAAAGGTCTGATAAGCACTCGACGAAGGGAAAGAAGTATTCCCTTGGTGACCAGCGTAAAACTGATTCCCTGCCCCCACTGTAGTGAATACAGGGTTCCATCCTGTAAAAGTGGTCGAATTCTGACCTCCAGACCAAGGATTGAAACTATGGGTTTGAGAAGTAAACGGAAAGGACCCTAAAGAAGGATTGGAACTAGGAACATTCCCAGTTCCAAATGGGAACCCCTAAAAAGAAGCTGATCCACTAGCCATGGAAGACATGGGTGTAGATCCAGCTGCAGCAGCGGAAAAGGAAAAAGAAGGAATCCCACTAGTGGGCATTCCGAAACAGAAGGGACCAGAATGAGAAGCATGTGCTTGGGTGAAACCAAAGCCAAACACAGTAGCACCAGAAGCAATTGAAGATAAAGAAATAGTGCCCCCTCCTTCAACAGAAGCAGGAGTCTGAATGCCTGCAGTACTCACAGCAGAAGCCACGTTCCCAGTCGTGGCCATCGAAAGGTATGAATAATACGAAGGATCTTCTGGTCTCTCTGACTCAGGTCCGATGTATTGAACAATGAACGGATAATCAGGAGGAAGAGGAGATGGACCTGACCCAGGAGGTTCAGGTAATTCCTCAATTTGAAAATCTTCTTCCTGAAAAAATAAAACTCGCGAGGTGAGCGGAACGCTCCTCTCGGAACCGACACCAGAATCAGCTATGAAACCTTCAGACCCTTGTGGAGGATCTCTCTCCACTACCTCATTCGTCACAGGGTGGTAACCACCTACGCCTTCTCGAAGAAGGCTCTGGACTCTCAGGAGATAACCCTCGGATTCTCCTCGATCGACGAGGCGCTTGATCAGCCACTTTTATAGATTTTAAATTAGACTCAAAAAAGTGAAAAGCTAGGCAAGCTAGGAGCAAAGAGCACTCACTAAAATAAAAATCCCTGAGATACAATCAAGCAAACAGCCTCCAAGTATTTCCGCTCCGAGTGATGAGGACCGGACACCAAAATACAGGAAAGCGAAATATAGGACCTCCATGATGCAGGATAATTACGGCCGGGCCTACTAGCCAGTATCATAAACGATTCTGTAGGCCTTCAATGACGGCCTTCTTTAGCTTGGCCACAAGATTCGCAAGGCACCTAAATCTTCTTAGAAGAAAGTAATGCGACGTCACCCTCGGGTACCACCAATTATTCCCCCATGTCCCCATGATCACATGTGTGGAACCTAGGGTGGCTGTGCCAATCCGTGTCGGAAGCCAGGCCAAAACGGCGAGGGTCGGTCGGCTTGTCCAGGGAGAGGTATCCCTCTTCTCAGCCTTCACTTCCCCTCACGCTTGACTCTCTGGAGGAGAGATTTCCCGGTCCACCTAACGGAGTTGGGTTTCGCTCAATTAATCAGCTTCTATGTTTTGTTTGAGCGGCCTTGGAGAGTTAAATCTCCACTCACCTAATCCAAGGCCCTACAACCTAGCTAGTTGGTGTATGACACTTAGAAAACTTGCTAGTTGATTTTAAATTATATCGCTTATTTTAATGGGCTGTTATGTTAAGTCAAAGGGATGTGGAAATGAAACTTATGATGTTTTGACGCAGAAAGAAATTAATAAAAACCAAACTACATGCAAATGCAGTTATTGTCTTTCGATGAAAAGAAACTTCTACACGGGTTCTACGAGATTAAAAATTGTATTTTTCTTTTCAGATAGCAAACTCACACTCACAAAAACTATGAAAATGACTAAATGTTTAAATGCACCTGATGCAAATCACTACAAGCATGCAAATCCTAAGATGCAAAATCTCCTAAAGCAGAGTGAAATTTCCCAAAAGTCCTTCAGTTTTATCTCTTTTTTGGTTGTTCAGAAAGCTAGTTCCCAAAATCAAAAACTCTTAATATGAAGACACCAGAAACGCTTAAAAACAAGAGGAAGAAATCAATGACAACTCCTTTCCAAAATCAAGCCAAAATCCAAAGGCAAGAAACCTCAACAAAGCTTCAAAAGACACAAAGAAACGAAAACAACAATGCAAAAACAAAAGCAAACAACAAAGCAAAATGTTTTTTGAGCTTTTGAGTTTTATAAAAGAGTTCGAAAAGACCAAGTGAAACTATAAAATCCCAAGCCAATCAACACTGAATTTCAAGCAAAAACTTCCAAAATGCTCCAAATATTATAAGGCTAACTAGTAGCAAGATCAATATGAGCAAAAGAAGACAATAAAACTCAGCCACTCAGCCTAGAAGAATAGTGCAAACTTGCCGCAAACAAAAACTCCAAAGAACCAAGAAAGACTCTTCAAAAGTTGCAACAAGACCTAGCCAACTGAACTCAAGAAAACCAATCAAGAAATGGGAAAAAATCGTAGTGCCAAGCAAAACACGAAGATAGGAAAGAGTAAATGAGCAGGAGCTCTCTGTTCTGATGAAGCAGAACAGCCAAGAATCCCCAGAAAGAGATCTTGGTACTCAAACCAGAAATGCCAGCACAAGAAACAACACTTTTCCAAAAAGACTAGTTTTCAATCAAACAAAAGAGAGAAAAGACCAAAGACCACTTTCTTCACAATCCAGAGGGTACAAAGACACTGCAGGAACAGGTCTCCACAGACAGAAAGGACTAAAAAGCCAAGGAATCCAAAATTTCAAAATCTACCTAGGTATACGCTACTTCACAGTTTAGCAACAAGCGTGCATATGTGACTGTGCTAAAGGAAACACGCGTATACGCGACTCCCTTTAGACAAACTTGTGTGTATACGCGACTGTGTGCAGAAAAAAGCGCGTATATAAAGGTAAATAATGAAAAACAAAAAGGATCAAGCCTGGATAAGAAACCAGGACTTCAGTCTGACTGAGAAAGAATAAACTGGACTGCAAATGAGAGTTAAAACTCTTGGAAACCTATCAAACAGCTGAAACCACCCAACAGGGGAATCACAAGAATGTGATCCCCAACGGAGTCGCTAGTTCTGTTTCGGGGAAAATCACCCTAGAGGTTTGTTGGGTTTTAAACCTCCACAGAGTAGAGCATGCTACTTAAGAAGGACTCACACAACCATACATGCTCATGAAAAACTAAATAGAGTAGATCGAGGAAGTTACCCGTAGGTCCTACGGTTGAAGCAGATCCCGCGGGGTCCAAACCCCCAGCAACCCTTCTTCCTTCTTAACCTGAAAGACAAGAAGATACAAGCATGAAGAACTGGTTGTACAGCATATATCTACTCTAAATGTTAGTGAAATCCATATGAAACATTAGATAAACCATAATAAATGCTTAAATAACAATATTCTCACATATACAAGCAGACACTAACACGTATATCTCGGGAACAAGATGGTTCTTCTGTATTATAAATAGCATGTACAGAAATAACGAGTGGAGAGATCACCTGAATCCTTCCACGATCTTCGAGCAGACCGTCGTCCGGATCCGTCCCACCCTTGCCTCGCTAATATTCCTTCCGAACTGGTGCATACGAGATGACATATAAAGAGATGAGCATCTCCAGGAAACAAGGGTTTCCTGTAATGAACTGGGAAGTGTAGGAGGCACGGGAATTCAGACTTGGATAGGGAATAGCAACAGAGTATAATATCAATCATTTCTCTCTCCCTTAGGCCATGCACATGAGGGGCTTTTATACTCCCTCAAAGTAGTTTCAACAGTTGGAAAAAGTTGGCCACTTGCTAGGGTGGTTGAACTACCAGAGTAACCATCAACCCAGCCTGAAAATAGGGAATTTTTATATATATTTTAATGATTTTAATGGCATACGCGGAAAAGTACATGTGGACTCGCGTATACACGCGGAAAAGTCTGGGCATAACCGCGTATGGGGATTTTAACACTGTTTTTTAGTGAATTTTGTCCAAGTCTGTAGGAATGGGTGCCCAAAGCCATAAAAGCAATCATGAATCATATAAAGGTGAGAAATGATGCTATAACAATTTGGTAAAGTATTTTTCATGTTGCAACCAATCCAATGAGTCATCAATCTTGGTAAAGGGTACTAAATCTCAAGGGTGGCCTTGTTAAGGTGTTTGTATTCAATTCACAATTTCCAAGTCACACTCTTCTTTAGTACCAAAATAATAAGTAACCAACATGGAAAATTACTTGACCTTATAACTCCTTGATCCAAACAAACCACGTGATTTCTTGTTCACCTCATCTAATTCCAATATGGATGGCATGTACCAACCTATGTTTGGTAAAGGAGAAAATGGTAGTAATTGTTTATCATGCTCCACTTCCATCTTTGATGTTGTGCCTATTGGCTCTTGGAACACCTCTTTGTATGTATACAAAATCTCTTATCACCACAACTTCTCTTTTTCATACATCCTTCAAACAATTCCTCCACTCCTACTAATTATGTGTTATTCTAGTTCTACACCAAGAAAATTATCATGTGTTTCTTACTTAATATTGTCAACATCTTATCTTGGTGCGAACACACGAAAGTGATCCCAAAATTAACATTATGTGCATTAATGACAAAATATCCCCATCCTTGACCATGTAGTATTGGTTATCTCTCTTCATGAAGATGGAAGCCCTAATATACATATAGGTGGTACCAAACGCTACATTGTAAATAAAAAATGGCATTACATTCATCAATAAAGTTTGTGTCAATAATGTATATAAAATTTCACTTCAAGATAGCTTTTAATTATACATCCTTGTTAACCCATTCCAATTTCCATGGATGAGGATGATCATGCACCTCTAAACGAAGATTACTTATTGAGCCCTATACAATGAGTTTGGCCTATAAAACATAATCAAACATAGCATTTAACATGTTCCTCTTGTAAATTTGAATCTTGATATGGAACAAATTTTTCATGCACTTTTCCTCATCATGATGGTGGTCACTCATGTTCACCTTCTTATGTATTATTATGCAATCATTTTTCTTATCCATGTATAAGTTGAGTTCCTTTTCCTTCCTCACTTCCACATCTAGAATATTCTTCTTCTTGAACTCTCTTATTTTTGTTTCATGGGATTCATATTTGCATACAACTTCCAATTTTTTTATTTAGTGTGATGATCAGATTTCCAATGGTCATAATGGTTGTTAAGGTTCTTGTATACATGTGTAGCAGAGAAATTATTCATATTTTTCTCCTCCCCCTTACTCTCTATCCTTTCTTGGAAGTTCCCTATTGTTTAAGTTATTTCAAACCATTAATATTTCCCTTTTCTTATGTTGGATTCAACATACTAGGCTTGCATGCATGCCTCATTTATAAGCGTGGGATTGAATAACATGAATTTACTTGTATGTTTATGAAGGTCATCTGGGTACTTAAAAATCATGTTTTAGTTCTTTGAAGAGTTTCCTAATGAAATGGATTTATTATGAAACTTTAAAGTGTACTCTTGAACACTTTATCCTTTCCTCTATTGATGGTAGTGCCATTAACACCTATAGTCATTTTCATACATGTAGGATAAATGTAACACCCCACCCCACATTCACACCATTTTACAAGATCACCAGGGTAAATATGAGATGGGAGTTACTGTGCATGACCCGACATCCAAGTTCTAGTTATGGAAGTGGGGTATACCATTCTGAAACTTACCGCAACCTCCAGGAACACCAGATCACCCAAATGTCAAGAAACATCTACTTATCAACTTTTCCTAGATTGTAACTACCATCTTGACTCACTTCAAAACCCAGACGCGGGCATGAAAAGCTGTTCATGTAGCCAGAAGCCTCCAAATACACTCATAATCCTTCCGTCATGTAGCTATAGCTGAAATTTCTCAGTTAAGAGACTACGACCAGAAGCCCTGTTCCAAATTTTCAGGGCTAGCTACAGACCAACTACACAGAATTTCCCAAGACTTTCCAGAGTTACCTTAATCATCTATAGAAGTCTTCATAAACTATTCTTCACATTATTCCTACTCAAAATTTGAATATACATTATGATAATTTATGTAAAAACTTGGTAAAAATTGTTGAGATTCAGCAATAAATTTTTTTGGCACCCATGATCCTAGTGAAAATTAAGCACCTACACTAGGGTGGGGCCCACGGGCTATTTTTAGGTGCATGTCTATTTTTATTATCCCTTAATTTATATGGACATTAAACTATAATATATTCTCAATGAGAACTTGAAAATAGTTAACTGAAGTGGAAAATCAGTTAGCTAAGTGAATTTCAAGTTAAGAGGTTGGTTGGTGGGACATGCAAAGAGACTCTAGTTGTAACTGAGTGATTCTAGTTGTAACAGAGTTGGAAGTGCAATGGTGCATGAGTTTGTGCAAGTTGTAAATATTTTAACTCATTTAAGTGATTTAAACTCAGTTGTGCTAGTTGTAACTGAAGATACACTAGTGAGAGATCAAGTGAATTAAATATTAATTAATTCACATGTAGTGATCTCACATGCAACTAAATATTTACTATTATTAGCTGCATGCATGTCAGATCCAGTGGAGACCTTGTTGAGTTCTAGGTGAAAGGGAAGTAAACTATCAGTTGTGACATTATCCGCTTGCACACATGCAAGCACACACACATTGGATGTGCCCATGATACTTGCGCAGTCAAGGCAGGAAAGAAGGCATCAATTCAGGGATTTCTTTCAGCAAGGAATGTGCAGTGAAGGCAGGCTGTCTGGAGACAGTAAATTGGCTAAGGGATTTTCCAATTTTTGTATGACAGTGTGAGACAATTAGCTGATGTATTGAGGGCTCTTGTGAGAAGATTTTTGTTTGTAATTGTTTCATGATCCATGATATAATATACAATAGAAGATAGTGTGGTTTTTAGCTGTAATCTTTCCCCAGGAAATTATCTGTGTTGTGTGTGATTGATATTTCTTCATGCTTATGTAATTGGCGATTGTGTTTTTAATTTTGAAAATATTTGTAGAAGTGATTCAATATTTAACTTCAGCAAATTTCATTCTAAATCTGAGTCTAAATGCAAGAAGCAGGACATGTCCAAGGTGAAGTGTTTTCACTGGCACGAACATGGGAATTTTGCTACTAACTATCCACAAAATAAGAAGAACAAGAAGGTTGATGGATCTGCAGTTGGTGAGGCCCTTGCCTCGCAATTTGAGCTTGACTTCTCCTTGATTTCATGCATGGTGTCAAGTGCATTGGGATTAGTGTGGTATTTGGATAGTGGCACTTCCTTTCACATGATGGGAGATAAGGAACTTTTCAGTGACTTGGAGGAGAAAGATCTCCAGATGCATATTGAGAAGGGCAATGATGGACAGTACAGTGCTAACGGGATCGGTACCATTACCTTTCAGAGGGAGTCAGGTAAACCATTTCAATTAAAAGATGTAATTCATGTACCAGGTCTGAAGAAAATTTTGGTCTTAGTCGCAATGTTGGAGGACTAAGGCTATGACACTATTTTTAGTGATGGAAAAGCTTTCCTGCGACATAAAACAATGGGTCAAGCCAAGAGGATAGGGATTCGAGTTAAGAATATCTACAAGTTGGAGGTAGATGGTTGTGCTGCCATGATGGGCAAGGCAGAAAAAGTGGTGAGCCGAGATGAGGGCGAATTATGGCATAGGCGATTGGGCCATCTTCATCATGGAGCTTTGAAAGTCATGTAGAAAATATCTACTGGACTTCAATTGAGAACACTTGCTCAGTTAGATCAGTGCAAGGGTTGCACCATGGGGAAGTATGTAAATTCCACCTTTCATGAGAAGGAGAACCGTGCTACGGGGATCCTTGAGAGAGTTCACACAG
The DNA here is from genome assembly GCA_034641835.2 of Pinus albicaulis. Lineage (NCBI taxonomy): Eukaryota > Viridiplantae > Streptophyta > Pinopsida > Pinales > Pinaceae > Pinus > Pinus albicaulis. The sequence continues at coordinate 563,364,383 of CM076569.1, read as the reverse complement.
ACGTGTGTGGACCATTATCGATTGCTTCAAAAACAAAACATAAGTACTATGTAATCTTTGTTGATGACTTTTCTCGTAAATGTTGGATCTTCTTCATACAGAAGAAATATCAAACATTCTCTAAGTTTTGTGAGTTTAGGGCATTGGTGGAGAAAGAGTCGAGGAAGCAAGTGAAGGCTCTTAGGAGTGGTAATGGTGGAGAATACATCTCTAGCGAATTCAAGAACTTCTGTAGCAAAGAAGGAATTCAAAGAGAACTCATAGTGCCTCATAACCCACAAAAAAATGGGGTCACGGAGAGGAAGAATAGAACGATCGTGGGTGCAGCATGAGCGATGTTGCATGATTAGGGCCTACCAATGAATTTGTCGATGGAAGCATGAAACACTGCGATTTGTGTGCAGAAACATTGTCCTCATAGATTACTTGGCATCAGTACACCTGAAGAAGCTTTCATGGGTAAGAAACTAGATGTTTCACACTTTAAGATTTTTGGCTCATTTGTTTATGTGCATGTGACCAAGGATACCAGGAAGAAGCTGGAGCCGACCATTGAAGTTGGGAATTTTTTGGGGTACACAGAAACACCCCATAATTATCGTGTGTATTTTCCAAACATCAGAATGACTATTGTGCGACGGGATATAAAATTTGATGAGGGGAAAGCCATGTGGTTGTCGCTTGAGAGGGAGTTGGACTTGCATGCAGAGGAGGAACTACTAGTTCCAAAAGATGAGTCTCAAGATGTGGATCAACCACATGAAGAGGTTAATAGAGTGGAGGAAGCCACTCATGCAGAGCCATCCATAAGAAATGGTAGAAATCGCACCACGGAAGCTGATAGGCTGAGACTTGATGCTGCACAGAATGTAGGAGCTCGTACTTCATAGCACAGACAGAGACATTCTCTCGACCGATTTACTAGATACATGGCTCTCATGAGAAAATGTATTATGACTTAACCATATTCCTTTCAAGAAGCAGTGCAGCAGCCTACTTTGGTTGATTTAATGGTGGAGGAGTATGACTCCATTGTCAAAAACAGTGCATGGGAAATTGTCCCAAGATCGGGTGATAAATTAGTGGTAGGTTCGAGATGGATCTACAAGGTAAAGCAAGCTGCTGATGGGAGTGTGGAGAAATACAAGGCTAGATTTGTGGCCCGAGGCTTCTCACAGATCGAGGGGATAGATTATGATGAGACCTTTTCACTTGTCGCAAGGTACTCTTCCATAAGGACCATCCTTGCACTCTCAGCGTAGATGGGCTGGCGCATTCATCAGATGGATATGAAAATTGTGTTTCTCAATGGGATCATTGAGGAAGAGGTGTACATAGAGTATCCTGAAGGCTTTGATATCTTCAACAGTGAGTCACATGTGTGCTGACTCAAAATAGCGTTGTATGCGTTGAAGCAAGAACCCCATACTTGGTGCACTCGGATAGAAAGTTATTTCACCGAACTGGGCTTCACCAAAAGTGAAGAAGATGCAAATCTGTACCAGATTATGGTGGAGGGTAATCTTTTAATAATTTTTCTTTATGTTGATGATTTAATATTGACTGGTGATGAGCAACTGATACACTCATGCAAGGAGGATATTGCAAGGGAGTTCGAAATGAAGGATATGGGCCTCCTTCATTATTTCCTTAGATTGGAAATATGGCAACGGGATGGTGAAATTTTTGTGTCTCAAGGAAAGTATGCAAAGGATATACTGGGTAAGTTTAACATGGAGAGCTACAAACCCATGGATACTCCTCTTTTAGGAAACTGGAGGAAAGAGGATGCTACTTCTGGAGAGGTAGTGGATTCTATTGTCTATCGACAGTTAGTGGGTTCGCTAATGTATCTAGTGAACACGAGACCAGACATTTGCTATACAGTTAACCAGCTAATTCAAGCTATGGTTAAGCCTACCAAGCTATTTTGGAAGGTGGGGAAGCATGTCCTGAGATACCTGAGGGGCACATCAGAGTATGGTCTATGGTACATACAGACGGATGGAGTGAGATTGGATGGATTCACAAATGCAGATTGGGTTGGCAGTCCATTAGACAGTAAGAGCACATCAAGGGGGGTCTTTAGCATTGGATCTACAGTTGTTTCTTGGCACATCAGGAAGCAGAGATCCATGGAACTTAGTACTACAGAAGCAAAATACATGGCAGCAATTCAAGCTGCATGTGAGGCTATCTGGATGAGAAAGATCTTGGTTGGTTTGTTTGGTTCTCAGATGGATCTGACAGTGATTCATTTTGATAATCAAAGTTGCATTAAACTCTTGATTAATCATGTGTTTCATGATAGGTCCAAGCATATATATATCTGGTACCATCATCTCAAATATTGTGTGAAGAGGAGAATTATGTTGCTTCAATACATTCCCACAGAAGATCGGGATGCAGATATTTTGACGAAGGCACTCACCAAGATAAAATTTGAATACCATAGAGACAAGATCGGGGTGAAGGATAATCCCTTTCTTGTTGATATGAATTTGAGATTCAACAAGAAATTTTTTTGGCACCCATGATCCTAGTGAAAATTAAGCACCTACACTAAGGTGGGGCCCACGGGCTATTTTTAGGTGCATGTCTATTTTTATTATCCCTTAATTTAGATGGACATTAAACTGTAATCTATTCTCAATGAGAACTTTAAAATAGTTAATTGAAGTGGAAAATCAGTTAGCTAAGTGAATTTCGAGTTAAAAGGTTGGTTGGTGGGACATGCAAAGAGACTCTAGTTGTAACTGAGTGGTTCTAGTTGTAACAGAGTTGGAAGTGTAGTGGTGCATGAGCTTGTGCAAGTTGTAAATAGTTTAACTCAGTTAAGTGAGTTAAACTCAGTTGTGCTACTTGTAATTTAAGATACACTAGTGGGAGATCAAGTGAATTAAATATTAATTAATTCACATGTAGTGATCTCACATGCAACTGAAGATTTACTATTATTAGATGCATGCATGTCAGATTCAATGGAGACCCAGTTGAGTTCTAGGTGAAAAAGAAGTAAACTATCAGTTGTGACATTATCCGCTTGCACAAATGCAAGCACACACACATTGGATGTGCCCATGAAACTTGCACAGTCAAGGTAGGCAATAAGGCATCAATTCAGGGATTGTGCAGTGAAGGCGGGTTGTCTGGAGACAATAAATTGGCTAAGAGATTTGCCAATTTTTGTATGACAGTGTGAGACAATTAGCTGATGTACTGAGGGCTCTTGTGAGAAGAGTTTTGTTTGTAATTGTTCCATGATCCATGATATAATATACAAAAGAAGATAGTGGGGTTTTTAGCTGTAAGCTTTCCCCAGGAAATTATCTTTTTTGTGTGCGATTGATCTTTCTTCATGCTTATGTAGTTGGCGATTGTGTTTTTAATTCCGAAAAGATTTGTAGAAGTGATTTAGTATTTAACTTTAGCAAAATGTTAGATCAGATGAATCCAAGATATACATACATATTTTATAATTTCTACAAAAATAACACCTATGGGTCATGAATGCATGTTTGTTCACTCTATCCTTAGCTTCATCAAAGAATCATCAAGAAGGCTTACAGCCCTCTCTTGCTAGTTGCAACAACACATATAAATGAGAAATATATCATGCATGTAACCAACATTTAACCAAAATAGAACCATGAAAAAAAATCATAAATTCATACATAAAACGTGTGCACATTAATTTCCATAAGAATCAACACACAATAACATATGCAAATTTCAACCAAGTCAGGGACTTTTACATACCACGCGATCTTAGATTGGGGTGTGTAATATTCCCAATAGGGAAAAGCAGGAATATAGTGCATAGAACTAGAAATAGACGGGTAAATCAACACATCAATATTGGAGACCAATATGGAGCCATAAAATTATGTATAAGAACAGCAAATCAATACAAAATAGTGAGGCATAAATCATATGAAATGAGGAAACAAGCCTCCCATAAACAATCACTCCCAAATATGAGATGTTGTTACAATAAAAAATGTCGGAGAGCTGCTATAGCGTAGTCATACTAAGCATAACTACAGTTGGAGATCATACAATGATACAAAAATGCTGATATAGGCCACAATAGATGCTATACATACAAATCTAGGCACTATATCAACTTTCCAAGACAACCCAAGAGGGTTTCCGGAAAATGCACACAATGTGTCAATGTAAGCTACAACCCTAGGGATAAAGGTATGTTGCAACAATAGAAATGAGAATATATGGCTGAATTTCATGTATAATCCTACATTTCTTCTCCAATTGATCCTCCAGATGAAAGAATGTCTCCTCCACTGAAGGAATCACCTCCCAAAACATAAACTGCAACCACCCCTGCAACTCCTCCATAAAATAACGTAGATCTAGACTGAAACTACAATTTAGGGGATAAATACTCCTTGGCCTGATACCAAATATGTCAAATAATCCCCAAGGGCTTCTTTACCATCCTCCCAATGAAAGGAAACCTTCCTCCACTTCAAAACTAGCTCTAAAGACACCCAATGCAGTTCTCCACTGCTGTACCCTACAACTCAGCACACCTCTCAATAGAAATTGCGTTGTAGAAATAAGATAGAGCTTGGCCTGATGCCGGAATGTGGAAATTTAGTGCAATACTCTTCCTAGAGACTCCTCAAGGAAAGAGGTGGGATTCCTTCTCGGGAACACCCTGTGCTAAACAACACTGCAATCTTAGCTAAGCAGTTGAAGAGAGCAACAAATCTAAACAGACCATCAGAAAAATAATAGTCCAATCATCCCACAATGGCTGCCATCCTATTCCTTATATTCTTGATAAGCATCCTCACCTTTGACCCTACTCATTAAAGCCACTACTTCCATGCATGGAATCTCCCTCCAAAACTGTGATGTCCCTCAATTAATGCCACTCCTTCCATACGAGCGCTATTTGATTTGGTCAAGGTTGACCCAGTCTTCATGCTATAACCCCTTTTCACACATAAGGGTCTTCAATAAAGCCTTTAGATGACCTCCTTTCACATTGGGAGTGCCTTTTATTCCGAATAAAGAGATTTATGGGTCTCCATACCCTCTTATTCCTCTAACTAACAGAAAAATCAAAATTTAATATTCTAATTAGTTGTGTGCTCATTTAGGAATATTACAGTCCCCCCCTCCCAATTGTTTCTTGTCATCAATCAAATACAAGGATAGAACTGAAGAGCCTCTCCTCTTCCTCCTGTAGCATCCTCATATGATAAGTTCCTCCAATGAACAAGATGCCCTCTCATCAATATGTCCCCTTGTTGCTCCTCCCAAGTGTATAAGTAAGCCTTTGGTGACAAATCCAAATGGATTTCATCATGAAGTAGTGGGATATCCATGGAGGCAACTATATGTGGTCTAGAGGCCTTCTTAAGGCATGGAATCAGAAAATTATTGGGAATCCTCATTCCCATGTGAAGCTCCAAACCCCAAGCTATCATCCACACAAAGTGAGTCACCCTCCAAACTGGGAACTCATGAAAAAGCTCTTCCACCTTTAACTCTTGCAATGTAGGTGGGCTGCATATATGAACATGATAGACCAAATGGCCTACCCCATGCTATCTCTCTCTCCACTTATGGAAAGTGTAGAGTTGCTGCTGAATTTGGGTTGCAATAATGTTTCCCTCAAGGGACAGAAGGATAACTGGATCTTCAAAGACCCCTCCTCTAGTATTATGAACCTTGCTAGCCCAAGCCATCCCATACAAAGTTAATAGCACATCATCACCATATGGCATCCAAATTAGAAAGATACTGAGTGTTATATGTAATGCTGGATGGTACCAATGGTTTCTCCAGTGGATACAACGCAGTTTTTCTAACTGTTGTTTCAGATCATCATGTGGCAAGTTGTCTTTCAACAAATTGCTAGTTGTGCATGTCTGCTCATCTACTATGAAGTAGTAAATGGAATTATATATTAGCTGAGCATAACAAGAATAACACAACACTTTCCCAATTCCATCCAAGGAATGTCTTCCTCCATCACTGATATTGGTCTTAGAAAGACCATGAAGCCAAAATATAAATTTTCCCTCTTGTGGAGAAATGCACTACACATATATAGAGAATGCAAATACTTTGTGAAATGATCAACAAGTTTAGAAATACACTTCTTACCATGCATAGTGAGTAGGCTGAAAGTGAGGTCCATGGATGAGCCCTCCCATGAGAATCTCCTAATAGTGGTATGAAAAATGAAGGGATGCCCACTCCCATTGGAACACTCTATCAATAGATACATACTCCCAAGTGACATCATTGTTAGCCTTTGTGATAAGGCTCTTTCCACTTCATGACTCCATTCTTTGACATGCCACATGCCAAAGTCATCCAACAACACACCCTTTGATGTAGGGTATGTCATATGCTGACCAAAATATTTCAAGAATAGCCAGCGCAGCCTTGCCTCCTGCTTATCAACATCACCCATCCAACCAATGGTGAGTGTATAATGTCATGCTCCTAATGAGTATTCCTCCAATGGAGAATACCATCCTCCTAAATCAAATCAATATCTCTACACTTCATGGGATGTTGAAGTGCAGCCTCCTGGAGATCTCCATAAGAAGACCACTCATCAATGACCAAGTTGACCCTATAAGGATCCAAATATACTGAAGGAAATATCTTCTCATTGATTTGTGAAGTGATCATCAAGAAAGATCCACCACAACAATGGAAGATAAAGTGTCTCTCATCAACCATCTGCCTATCCCCTCCTACACGTGTAGAATGGTCATTGGAATGCTCCAATAATGGTTGGGCCCCCAACTCATCACTGATGCTCAATGACAGTGCTGTTGATCTCCATAATGGTGCATTTGTTGTCTCATGATCGTGCTCAATGCTAAACACATATTTATGCATTGGATTGTTTAGGACAATACTCATCCTATCCTCCAAAAATCTACACTCCAACCACAAGAATTGTGTGCATCTCAACAATGACATACTAGGATGAATGTACATCTCCCCCTTGATCCTGTCAAGGGTCCTCTGCGTAGTGATAGTCTGATGCTCGAAATCAGAAGTGTATCTTAACCCTAGTTCATGCAATGGAATGTCCCCACAACCTTCCATATGATGTGTTGAAATAACAAAAAGTGGAAACATTTGCATTTCTTGATTTTTCTTGGGAACACCTTGTACTGCTACAAGGGTTCCTCCCACCAGTGTGATGACTTCCCCAACTACTAATGATGATGTCTGCTCCTTTATGGTTGCATTAGCACTAGTATAAGTCTCCTCCTCCTCATGCATCTCCATAATAATGTAGGGGACTTTAAATGTCAAGAGATCAAGTCCACTTTGCAAAGGTGCAAGTGTTCTTTCTCCTGATGCAAGTGCTCCTGCAGCAAGTGGTGGTGGAAGTTTCTTCTCGTCTGATTTCTTCTTATCAAACTTATTGATCAAAATTTGAGTAAAATATACATATGCAGTCACTCTTGCATGACTTAAATGGCTGAAACACCAAATGTGTTCTTCACCCTCAAGGTGTAGCACTGCAATCTCAACAGCTCCTCTCTCTACTACTGGATGTAGCAGGAAGAATGCATCCAACTTCATTCCCCAAGACCTTGTTGTGCATGTGGATGACCCATCAAATGTATACAATAGAAATCTATTACTGCAAGGTCTTCTTTCTTCCTTAAACTGGATGAACTGTGGGAGAGTTAGATTATCCTTGAAAGCCCTTGATTGAGATTTGTATTCTGCAACATACTCACTTAGAATCTCATGATCTAAGTGTCCTCCATCTCCATGCCTTTTTTCTTCTTCTTCAAAATAAAAGGGCATAATATGTTTCTTTGGAGCTCTATGCAATAATAGTTCTTTCTTCTGTTGATAGGAAATACAAGGACCTTCCTCATCTTGAAACCCTATTGTGGCTTCATTGCTTTTCTCCACTTTTATTTGCTTGACCTCCTTGGTGAGGTCCCTCGTAGATATGAAAAGAGATGAGATAAAACTCATTCCTTCCATCATTCTGATCTCTTTCTCCTTCTTCTTATTCTCTTGATAGCATAATGGCTGAGATCCATAGGCTGAGCCAAGATTTTTCTACGATACCACTGTAATATTCCCAATTGGGAAAAGCAGGAATATAGTGCATAAAATTTGAAATAGCAGGGTAAATCAACACATAAATATTGGAGACCATTATGGAGCCATAAAATTATGTATAATAACAGCAAATCAATACAAAATAGTGAGGCATAAATGATACGAAATGAGGAAACAAGCCTCTCATAAACAATCACTCCCAAATATGAGATGTTGCTACAATACAAAATGTCGGAGAACTGCTATAGCTCAGTCATACTAAGCATAACTACAGCTGGAAATCATAATGATACAAAAATACTGATATAGGACACAATAGATGCTATACATACAGATCTAGGCACTATATCAACTTTCCAAGACAACCCAAGAGGATTTTCGGAAAATGCACACAATGTGCCAATGTAAGCTGCAGCCCTAGGGCTGAAGGTATTCTGCAACAATAGAAATGAGAAGATATGGATGAAGCTGATGTATAATCCTATAGTTCTTCTCCAATAGATCCTCTGGATGAAATAATGTCTCCTCCACTGAAGAAATCACCTCCCAAAACATACACTGCAACCACCCCTGCAACTCCTCCCTAAAATAATGCAGATCTGGACTAAAAATATGTTGCAGGGGATAAATACTCCTTGGAATGATGCCAAATATGTCAAATAAGCCCTAGGGACTTCTTTACCAGCCTCCCAATGGAAGGAAACCTTCCTCCACTCCAAAACTAGCTCTGAAGACACCCAATGCAATTCTCCACTACTGCACCCTGCAACTCAGCACACCTCTCAACAGAAACTGCGTTGTAGAAGTAAGATAGAGCTTGGCCTGATGCCAGTATGTGGAAATGTAGTTCAATACTCTTCCTAGAGGCTCCTCAAGGAAAGAGGTGGGATTCCCGCTCGGGAACACCTTGTGCTAAACAACACTGCAATATTAGCTAAGCAGCTGAAGAGAGCAACAAGTCTAAACAGACCATCAGAAAAATAATAATCCAATCACACAATGGCTGCCATCCTCTTCCTTATATTCTTGGTGAGCTTCCTCACCTTGGGCCCCACTCATTAAAGCCACTACTTCCATGCATGGAATCTCCCTCCAAAAATATGTTGTCCCTCAATGAATGCCACTCCTTCCATACTAGCGTTGTTTGATTTGGTCAAGGTTGACCCAGTCTTCATGCTCTAACCCCTTTTCACACATAAGGGTCTTCAATATAGCCTTTAGATGAACTCATTTCACATTAGAAGTGTCTTTTATTCCTACTAAGTAGATTTATGGGTCTCCATACCCTCTTATTCCTCTAACTAAGAGCAAAATCAAAATTTAATATTCCAATTAACTGTGTGCTAATTTAGGAATATTACAGGGTGAACCAAATCCTTATTTCATCTAATAACCCCTGTTCCATATTCCAAGCATGAATGTGGGAGAATATGGGATAAACCAAAACAAAGCCAACCAAGACTTCCAGAGGCTAAACAACCTCAACCTTGAACCAGAGTGATTTCACCTAAATCGGTCCAAAAATCACCAAAAACCAAACAAGATTGGATGCCTCAGACTTTATTCACCATACCCAGAGGAATTTTCCTTACTCCACCCACTTGTTAAGAGTTTCAGGAGAAAACTATCTCCACCCTCAACCCTTGGGAATTTCTTTAATACCACCTCAACTAGGATCTGAAATCTACCAAAAATACAAAGCTTAACCAAAATAGAGAACCCAATACATCATTTATATCTAGGAAATGGAAAGGCACGAATGTAAACCACTATTAATATAGGAAAATCCCATGCCAATGACAAAAAACATAAATAATAAACCAATGCATAGACCATGCATAAAATCCCCACATGCACATTGTTAGGTGCAAATCCACAATATTTTATGCCCTTACTTGTTGTTGTCCAAACTTCCTCTTGCGCTCCCTTGCTTTCCTTGCTCCCTTGCCTGTTCCCTCTCTTGGAGTTCAGTTTCCTCCTTAGAAAAACTAAATTTCTAAAAGTTGAAAATTGATGAAAGGATGATCAAAATTTTCCAATTGTTACTCATATGCCTTTTTATCATTGATGTCTAGTATCTCTTCCTTTCCTTTTCCTTTGTTTTATCTCTAATTTTCCTTTCATGCATATTCTTGTCTCTTCATCTTCCTTTTCCCCTAATTTCCTTTATTACTTGCATTAGATGTCATTTATTTCCCTTTGCATTTTCCAATGATAATGCCAATTTCCATAGCCATTAATTAACCACAAGTGACCCCAAATGTAATTTTCCCCCTCCATTCATCTTGGAATATGTGTCTCATGACCTTGGTTGATTTTTGTTGTTTTACATGGAAAATAACTCGAGGTTGTCACAAACCTTTCCCACTTGGGGGAGCACCATCCGCAGTGTTCTATGACACTTATAGCTAGAATAAAATGTTGAAAACATGACAACATACTGATTATGGAACTTTATAAACCAAACTCGATGCAATGGTTACAATGATAACCATATATATCCTTATGCACATTTTCTTCAACCAACAAATAAACATATTTTTAATGGAACTTTATACACACAACTCGATGTAGTATCAATAATACACACATATATACATATGCACATTTTCTATAACCATAAAATAAAAGGATACGATGCATGAGCGACAAGGGACCAAAGGCTCAGACCTCACCCCTCAAAAACAATACTAGGGATTCACCTCCCTTCGAGGAAGTCTGAAATCCATTCTTGAGATCAAAGTTTTCCTCCAATGTCCAACACTACAATCTTTGTGCTACCTATTCTCTTAGTGAATAGTTACCGACTCATTGTTTTCGAGCAGATTCCCAACGTGCTTCTGATTCCAAACAACAATGCTATTAACCAAAACAAAATTAGTCCCTGACCTTCCCTTCTACGCTTCCTAGTCCCTCAGGATATCTAGTCACCCCCTTCTATGTAGTCACTCACCTTCCAAGTTCAGGCATGCCCTTCTCTGCATCCCAACCCCTCGGGTGATCCATTCCTCAGAAAGGTTGCCTCACATTAGAAGGTCTCAAATACCAAAGCATACCCCTATCTTAAAACCATCATACCAGTCATAGCATTTTTATGGAAATCAATGGACACTATTGGGTACAAGTGTCCCACAACGGCCTTGCTCCTAAAGTCCTTTACCGGGAAAATGTTACATTTTCCTATTCCTTTTGAGGTTGTTTCTAACTTTTTTTCAGCCAATTCAACCCACCCAAACCAGGTATTTCCATGATTTCTTGTACCAAGCACATAATTTCCATTAGAATCAAAAGGAATTGTAATAAATTCAAACCATACCTCATTAGTAGCTCATCAATGAGGTGACATTTGAAAAAAAATTTAATTCCTATCATAACAAGTCAAATTAGCTCCTTGATCAAATCATCATGTATAAACATATTACATCCGGTTAGCTCACAACTCAACCATCATATATAAAAATCGTACATTATGTTCATAATTTTGAAATTAAAACTGAAATGAAATAGTGATACTTATCTTTCAATGTTTATTTTCTTCTACCTTTGTTCTTTGTCCTTTTTGTACACACATTGAATCAGTTTCCAAACCCAGTAAGCACCCAATGCCTTCTCTTCTATTGACCATGTACACACACTGGATCGTTTTCCAATGACCCATAAAGCACCCAATGCCTTCTCTTCCATATGCAGTATCAGCAACAAAGGCATCCAAAGACTATACCACCTCTACCCTCAATATCAGCAAAAAGGGTGTCTAGAGACTATATCGCCTCTACACTCAATATCAACAATGAGGGTGTCCAGATACTATACTGCCTCTACCCTCAATATCAACAAAAAGGGTTTATAGAGACTATACTGCCTCTACCCTTAATATCAGTAATAAGGTGATATCGCATCTACCATTAATATCAACAACAAGGGAATCCAGATAGTCTTGCACCTTCCTGTCCCAACACATAATACGATACATACACCCACACACAGTGTAAAACACAACACATACTCCTACACATGGCAAAATACAACGCATACACCTACACATGACAAAGTACAACACATTCACAACACAACATATACAACATGTACATAACACAACACAACATGTACACAAAAAAAATACTGCACATATAGAGACCACGCCATTTCTAATAGGAATTCTCACCTCTAGACTCTTTCCCACACCTTACTATGTGCATCCACAACCCAAATTCTTGGGTTTGTGGCTCTTTCCAGTACCCATTCTTGTCCTAGAGTGCCTCAGATTACACTGCTTTCATTTTGTTGATGGATCCTTCAACGTTTCATGTTCATATCATAATCATAGTCATATTCATAAAAAATAATATCAAAATAATTTCCACGTGATACTAAAATCATAGATCTTCTAGGGCTACTCTTCCCACTTGATTCCTCATAAAAATAGGAACCTTTTTATGCCATTCACCTCTATAAAACAATCATTCTTCCACAAGAATGATCCTTGACGACCCTGTCAGACAATGACATTCACACACACACACACACACACACACACACACACACACACACATTAATATAACCATGATCACAACAAAATTACCAGTGTTCATAAGGTCAAGGTTAAGATAAATTCCTTTATCCGTGCAATGCATGCACAACATTTAAAACAATAGTTCCCAACTTAGCCAAGGCATATGAAACATCAAATCCATTTACTTTACCTTTCTTGATTACCTTTATCATGATTGTCCTGCCACTGTCCATTTACCCCAATGGACCCAACCAACCCAATTGGTTGTCATATTCTTGCCTTCAGATGTCCTTTATTGATGTGCTTCATATGGGTCTTACATTATCTGTAGGGTTTCACTCAGCTCTCCCCGAGCTCCATTATCATTCCTCTTTCCCACAACTAATTCCCCATACCCTCAAAAAATAAAAGGAAAGAACAAGACGAAAAAATAAAAAACATAGAAATACAGAAAACAACACAACGACACAAACAAAGTGGCATTTCCATGCACCATTAATAGTTAAAACCACAAATTAAACACAAAAAAATAAAATAAATACTAAAAGAAAAATGCTTTCAACAGGCACCATGTCTCAATCCCCATAAGTTCCCAGTGCTTCAAATGGTTGAAAGTTAAGCCTGAGCCTTCTTAATATCTTATGGTAGTCTATTTTTCCATGAAATTCCTTACATCGTACTATCATAAAAACACAATTGTCAGTTCATTAATAAATATAACAATATAATAATTAACCTACCATGTTGTACCAAGCATGTTGCCCTGACCCTGAACACATGCACATATCATCTCTCAATGGTTTTCAATTCCCTTAACGAATTAAACTATAACTAGAAACTAGCTATTATGTTTGCATCTGATCAACCATATTCCATGTCGCTTACTCAACCCAAAACTGCTTCCATGCACTTAAACTTGCTCCATTGCTCAATACGGAGCATGAGCTTATTCCACTACAGTATGCATTGAGGCTCTACCTAGAACTCTCCCTCTAGTTCCACCTTCCATCTCAATAATGAATGCCTTATGATCTACCCACCTGTTATCCATTATTTTATAGATCTGGGAAATGATATGACCTACATCCCCAACTTTCTTTTCCTTCTAAGCACTATAGATTTGACACCTAGCACCCTGATACAAATGACAATCTCTCTTGCGATTATCTCCACCACAAGTCCAACACCACAATGGTTCTCTTCCATTACCTTTATTCTAGTGGTCCTCAGGCTGAGATCAATGTCCTCTCTCAAATGTGTTGAAATTATTATGCAAAGCCACATTTTCCTTGACACCTTCATCCTTGGATCCTCCTCACTTATTAATCCATTTTCCTTTAGTCTTCTCATTACCCTTCCAATCACACTTGAACTCAGGCTTGCGCTTTGACTACTCATAATAAATGCTTCAACTTCCTTACATATTCTTCCAAAGGTTAAGGCTCATCAAACTCAATTTATTCTTTGAATGATAATTGCAGTCCGTTCATGGACCTTTAGATCTTCGCTTTCTAATCCTTGAGATAGGGGACATATCTCAACAACTCCAGAAACATGGTTTTGTACTCTTCATCTATTATGGAACCCATCTTGAGCTCACAAAATTCCTTTACCTTTCCATCATAATACCTCTCAGATGGGTACTTCTTCCCAAAGAGTCTTTCAAACTCATGCCTAGTCAGCTCCTCTTCTCTGATGCCTCTTACATTCTTAAATATTATCACCAGATATTTGATTTTCCCTTGAGACTAAAATTAATTATCTTGGATTTCATGTTCTCAGAGTAATCATGAAGTCTGAAGAATTTCCTCATCCCAAGTAGCAATGCTTATGAATCTTTTGACTTAGTCAACTCACCATAAAAATAGGAGGCATGGCTTTCTTGAACTCTTATGGAAAATACCCCCTCTCACTCCTCCTATAAGGATGCTAGCATTTATTGTGATGATGTCTCCTGGAAGTAGAACTAGAATAATATCCATGAGTGTTATTCCTCTTCTCAGGTGTATCTAAGAGTCTGCCACTCTTCATCGTATCATCTTTGTCCAACCTGTACAATTTCTAAGGCCTGATTCCATCTACATTGTAACAACCCTGGTGAAAATTTCAAGTAATAAATGTTAAAAATAATAACCATGGTTGATTATACACTTATTCCAAGATGAATGTTGGGAAAAACATCCCAGGGGTTTCGAATTGGTTTATTATGGCTAAGGAAATTGTAAAAGGTAGAGGAAAAGGCTTTGGAAAGGAAAAATGGCATTTTTGGCACATTTATTTATGAAAATAATGGAAATTAGGAGAAAAGGAAGGTGAAATGTCACAGGTTTCATGTGAGGAGGAAAATAATGGAAAATAAATAGAGGCCTCATTTGTAAAAATGCTTCTGAGGATCAGTGGGCAAGACTTGGTCAGTTCAATTTTGGATTTCTCATTATTATCTCTCTCATAATCTTGGACACTTAGAGTATTCTTAGATCACTCTTGGTGAGTGTGGCATACTTGGAGATTTGGAGCAAGAAGGAAAAGTTCAAGCAAGGAGGAGCAGGAGTCAAGCAGCTACAATGGTATTCTTGGCAGATATCGATTTGCATGTGTATTTTCCTTGCTAGATTTGGCATGCATGGTATTGCATGTTGTTATTTGTTGTCTTGGCATTGGTTTTTCCAAGTGTGACAATGTATCCAGACTAGCCTTGCCATTTCCAAATAGCCATGGTGTTGTGTTGTTCTCTTGTTTTGGTTTAGTTGGATCATCGAATGGATTCGAAGGTGAGTGAGGTGGATCTCTGAATGATATAGAACTGGTTCACTTGTTTCCTCGGTTCAGGGGCTAGTAATCTAGGTTTGGATTGCGGTAAAGCCTGAGAGGTGGTGGTTTTCTCTCCATTTCAAAGCTAGAAATCCCAGGTTTGGGATTGTGGTAAGCCTAGAGAGTATGTATTCGTTTAGGGCCTAGTGACCCCTGATTCAGAATGTGGGTTGCAGTAAGTCCTGAGAGACTAGGAGATAGGAAGATTCCTCATGGTTTATGTATAGAGAATTTGGTGATATCCATGCTTGATGTGATTGCTTCCATTTATTTTTTTTGATGTTATTTACCCCTCCTGAAGTCACAGGAATTTTTGGGTAGTGACCTGGGCTCAAGGGCTGAAAATGTGGCACAAATCCCGAAGTCAAGAACATAAATATCTTGTTTGAGCCTAAGCATCTACTTTGACAAGGCTAGCCCGCATCTCTAGACCCCATAGCTGCTCCCTTTCCCTTATATGAAGCCTGCAGCTCAGACTCAAAAGGGCTAAAAATCAGTCCCCCCTCAGGGAACATGACCCTTGAAGGTTGGGTTACCTCATGGGGATGTCAATGATGCAGTGTAAGGTTTTTTTTTGGTGTTTCAGTCGGTTTCACTTCCTTAAGGTCATCTAGGAGGTTTAATCTCATATTGGTAACCTCTCATCACATGTTTACCCCGGTTGGTTGGTTACTGGGGTAGATGTGGGAACAGGGTGTTACAGAGTGGTATTAGAGTGTGGTTGTGCTCTCCTTGGGCTGTGTATATTTGTCATGCATACATGTCAATTGCATATGTTATCCTCATGCTTATGTTCTATGTTCTTTTTGTGTATGCATGGTGGTGGTGTTTGGTTCCTGCTCTCTTTGTGTGATATCTGATACCATAGAGTGGTATCAAAGCATGATTCAACTCTCAGATTGGATGGGTGGTGTGTTTATCATGCGCTTATGTTAGTTTCATGCGTGTGTAGTATTCTTGTGGTATATGTGTGATTGGTGTATACGCATGGTGTTGGTCATGTTTAGAGTGATGTGGCCATGGGAAAGTTGTTGGTGTTATTGGGACATGTGTCATCATGTGTGTATGACTGGTTATGTATTGTTCATGTTTATGTATTGATCATGCACACTTTCTTACGTGTTGCTACATGTTGTACATGCATCGATTGGTATGCTTGGTTATAAATTCGTCATGCTTATGTGTTGTACATGTATGTGTGCTTGCATGATGTTATATGTTGGACATGCATTCGTCGTTCATGCTTGGTTACTTGTTGTTGTTCAGGTTAATCCCCTCTGCAGACAGAGGCGATCCCTCTAGCCCTAGGGTGGGTCTAGCAACTACAGGAACATACTAACATCTACCTTCCTTATAGATTGTAAATGAAATTCGGAGCAAGGAAGATGACCTAGCTCATTCTGATGCTATGTTGTCTTCTTTCGTCAAAGCCTCTTGATCCGTCGCTCTTCTCAAGCTCGATACACGTTGCTACCAACGTTCGATTACCTGTACAGACAATGAAGACACCACGACAAACGTAAAACCAAGACAAACATAAAAAAATTACAACCTATCTAACTGATCAAGGAATTCTAGAAATCTCATTATAATTGTAAACAAGAGTGGAAGATAAAAATCAGATGCATTTTATTATGATAAAGACAAGGGGAGTTTACAACCAAGCCTTGATGTTGAGGCTCTCCTTTGGCAGGTTTGTATCCAAGCACGTTTGCCACACCCTCATGAACAAAGTTCCAAGATCTCACTATGTTCCCAATCACACAAACAATCACACTCTGCACTATTATCCCGAAGCTATGATTGCTTCCTCTCTATGCTAACTTTTCCAGCTATCTGTTCAACTAGAACATGTTCAACTATTCATCCTTTCTACTAGCACATTAATGGAAGATGGCTATATTTATAGAGGAGAGGAGGAGGTTGGGATCCATACAATAGTGGAAGGGAGGCCTTATCCCTTGCGAGGTTTCCCCATAAGGTGGAAACAAGAGGCCAAAGGAGGAAGGCCATGGTTATTCAGTCGAACCACTCCCTATGACTCATCCATGAAGTTGTTGTGATCGAAACTTCGCCTATTTTTTTAAAAAACTTTCCATAAAAAGATTGGTGCAGGCAGCTCACTGAGACAGAGTGCCAGCTGGCGTAGGCTCAGTGTTAATTTTCCTCATTGGCGTGAGGGCATAACGGGCTACCAACGCCAACGCAAAAACAGGTGTTTTTAGTGGTCTGCTCAGGAAATGGTCAATAGAAGGATTTTTGTCCTCATGGCAAAGGATGCAATGATGGTATTTACAAGGCATGACACTGCTTATTAGTCACAGAAATGACCCTCCAATGGGCGAGATGGGGATTGTAGGAACAGTGAAAAATTACTGTGTAATAGATGCCCCTTAAAGTATGAAGTCCGAACATGAGTGAGGGGTGAAATGCTTTAAAAGTATGTGCAAGGAACCAGACGCTGCAGTTGGGAGACCTGCAAATCAAGCATACATACATATACATAACTGAAATATCTGTCGAAAATACATGAATCCATGGTATAGGCATAGCTATCCATCAAGAAGAGGATCATGTGAATGGATCCTTGGCATGGACGCAGCCATCTGAATGAAGTGATCATGTGAAATAGATCCATGTTATGGACACAACCATCCATATAGAGAGGACCAAAATGAGAGAATCTGAGGTATGGTTGCAGCCATACATCTAAATAATCATGTATATAATCATGAATGACTCATCACTCCTCGCAACCTATAATTTTGTGATCGAAGCTCAGGGTCTTGCGCTCCAACACCACTCGATCAATGTACAAATTCCAACATGTGAATAGACGTGTTGAAGTCGAACATGTTAGAAAATCACTTGATTACTGGTCAATGATGTGAACTGTTAACAAGTGCGAGAGAAACCACCCATAATGTCAATGGCTCTCAATGTACTACTAGTACAATCCACGGAATGTGAATAGTGAGCTGGAGTCGAACACCCATGAAATCACCCGATCGAAGGCCAATGATGTGAACATGTCATTGAATGCAAAGAACTTGCCATTAGGGCATGCAAGCTCTAAGGTACCAGAAGGAGTCTCTAGATAAACTTCCTGGATAATGAGCTGAAGTCGACAGGAAGTGATCCGTCTAAGGAGGGTCATAATTAATCCCACATCATTGACACGAAACAGAGAAGGTAATATGAGTGTGAATCAAGACTGAAACAGAGGATCAAGGAATTTAAAAACTGCAGAAGGATTTGCTCCTAAACATATCGGCGACACGACTCTGGAATTTGGCATAATTTGACACAAATAGGATCAAAGGTCATGTTGACAAGATTAGTAATCGAATGATAGGAAAACGGAATTCCCAAACCCATGCAGGCAAAGTGACAAAGTGAAGATATCCCAACTCGACATGAACTGCAGACAAGTGTCATGTTCAAGAGTGACATACTGCCGACACAACTGACGAATAACTTCCATTTTCCCCCACCATTTCTAGCGAGTACCTCTTTATTTTTACACAAGCTTGAAGAGGATACCATATGTATATCATATAAGTTTGTCCTTCGGACAAATCCAACCTAGTACATTTTATGAGCCCTAGGAAGGAGGAACTCGAATAACGTCATAACGATGGAGTCTGATGTCATCAGTTTTAACGAGTCTGAAAAAGGAAGAACTCAGCTTATTTTCATGTTTAGAGAGTTTGAAAAGACAGCGGAAAAGAAAACTCCAGCAGTCCCTTTTCGTAGGTAGTCCCACAAATCTAAAAAGGTAGAAAACTATGTCTGGGAGAACCTCCTAGTCGCGATAGGCTAGGGTATACCTTTTTCGTAAATAATATATCCCAGCCCGAAAAAGGGTTAAACTTATACTGGGTAGATATCGTTTCGCAGCCATTTAACGAGTTCAAAACGACAAGAGTCTCAACAATCTTTTCAATTTTTAAGAGTCAGAAAAGAGCTTAAAGTTGACTCCTCTTGGAGGAACGAGTGGTATCAAGGGTAGAAACCGGTTCCAGTAATGGCAGAACTGCTCAGAACATGATAAAATTCAAGAGGCTGGCTAACAAGACCACTCATCATAGCGGTTCCATAGGAATGGGTAAAAAAACCAAGTGAAGGCATATGATCGGCCGAGCAGAAAGGGATGATGGAATGAGAGAACCAAGGCTCATCTGGAAAAACAGGCTAATAAAATGGCAATCATGAGAGGTAAAATAAGAATGGTTTCATTTTTACACAAGCTTGAAATCAGGAAACTCTGCTTGAAGTTGGTTTCATTTTTACACAAGCTTGAAACAAATATAAACTATGCTTGAAACCGGTATTTTTACACAAGCTTGAAACATAAACAAACTATGATTGAAAAGTAAGCATGCCCCCAGCATGGTGACTCAATTCAAGTTATATGCCCCCCAAGCTTTAGTCCATAGGAAAGGCAAATGGAGCGAAGGTTTAAGTTACGAGATCATAGAAAGACTTGACTGGGATTTTACGAGATCTCGCAAAGACTCGAATTAAACGGGAAAGTGTTTCATTGTTTTAATGAGGTTGACACATTAAAAGAACTATCCTCAAGAGTAATAATTCATTTTTTACCGAGGTTGAAATAGAAGACGAATTATCCTTGAAAGAGCTTGTTTCATTTTTTAAGGAGCTTGATACAAGAAAATGAACTATGCTCCGACGACCTTGTTTCATTTTTTAAGGAGCTTGACACAAGAAAACGAACTCTGCTCCGACGAGCTTGTTTCATTTTTTAAGGAGCTTGACACAATATTATGAACCATGCTCCAAAGACAACTCATCACGATGAATAAGAATTCATGGCTTTCAAGAGGTTCTCATCCGATGGGAGAACAACATCTCGAAAATTAGGACCCAATGCCCCCAGCACACGATGCATAATGGCACTATCACTAAATGTAGGCATGGGATAGGTAGCCACATAATTGACCTGTGGCGGGGATGACACAACCGGCAGATAAAGATCTGGCAGGGATGATTGTGGACTAGCTGCCATATTAGGACCAAAGAACGCTAGCTGATCGATGGTCACGATCCGACCTTTGTGTATAAAACACATCACACGAAAGAGGGAAGAGACAAGAGCACCCATGACATAAGTATAGTCATGCCCCAAGAGTAAATTGAAATCCAAGGGGCCTGGAACAACCATCACTTCCATATGGATGATTTTCCCTCCCAAAGTAACAGGCAACTTCGGAAGGATCCCTAACGGTTGACTGGTTCCTCTGTTAAAAGCCAACAGATTCTGTGTAACAGGCATAAGCGGTGGAGAACCAAAATCCTACCAAGTAGTGGAAGATAGAATACTAAAAAATGCACCTTCATCTATAATGGTGCTGGGTATGACCAGATCAAAGGTCTGTATTGTTATATCAAAAGGCACATAAGATGGAAGGCGGTATCCTCCAAATCAACTCCAATTGAAGGAAGCGACCAAACTACTTGGAGGGGGTACCATCAGACTGAGATGGTTTTCCCTCAGTGTTACCAGAGAAAGAGGATCATCTTCCTCGATCTCCATCTTGGGAGTAGGGGGAGAAACTTCTTGAACTACAGGGATAGAGGAAACTTTCTCCAAGTTCGAAGAATTTGATGAAACAAGAATAACATGAGGGGGATGAGATCCACTCTTGACGGAAAAGACCTGATGAAACATAGACGGGATCAAGTCGACCGATGCCACATCCAATGATTGGTCGGGAACAGATTCCTAAATTTGAATTTCCGAGGGAGCGGGATCAGCCAAGGATGACTCTTGACCAATCGTTGAATCAACTAGTGGAGGACTTGAAGAAAGCTTCTGGTAACTAGCCGAAAGGCAGGGTGTAGAAATAGTAGGGTTGTCCAACACTCTCATGGCTTCATCCATGTATGGACAAAGGTGAATGGGATGATGCCCTTCACACAACTTACAGGGATTAGTAACCTTACCCGATTTCTTATGAGTCTTATTAGCACTAGTCGAGGATGTGTTACCAACATGACTTCCGGAAGTCAAAGGCAACGGTGGACGACCATCGGACCATACTTCAAGTACCTTAGGAATGCCAGGGCAGTCTCGAAGAAGGTGGTCACCTTTGCACAACATGCAAGGGAATTTGACTTTCCGTGGAAGGTTGGATGCTTTATCAATGGAAGGCTTCTTAGGAGCAACAGCTGCAGCATTAGCCTCTCGCTTATCTAACTTCTTCTTCTTCATCTTCTTCTTCTTCTTCTTAGCCACCTGGTTACTAGAATCCAAACTTTCACTAGGCAAAGTAGGAGAAGAGGATGCAGAAACAGGCGAAGAAGGGGAGAGGTCCACTTTAGAATCAACATGATGTTGTTCAGGTGGAGGAGATGGTTGTACGGTGGGCGGAACACTCGAGGCCACAGAGGTCGAGAATAACCAAACAGGAAACCCAACAGTTAACCCAAGAAGGGACAATGTTGCCATATAAGGAGCACCAACATTCCCAAAAGCAGGAAAAGGACTAGGACTCCCTTCGGAGGGGATTCCTTGGTTGGTAAACTTCGGAAAGGTTGCCATTAGAAACAACGTTAAAACAAAACGCTAAGGAAACTAACTTTAACTAGGAATCTTTCATGGACAGTTAATTTTAAGACACTGAAACCAAACTCTACTGTTTCATCTTTTAAGAGTCGAGAAACAGGAAAAAGGTGACTCTATCACTTTCAAGTTGAAACGAGCATGAAAGGACAAGTGCTCGATGATCTTTTCAAATTTATGGAGTCAGTAAAGATCAAAAATGACTTCTCAGGTAGTCTAGGCAAAAGGGTGTACCAGTTTCCTGTGAACTTCCATATACACCTTGGTAATCAAATGAAAGAAGAATGACCAAGGACTTGACGTACATGCAGGTAGTCTCCCCGAATGTTGTGTTCTGTGTATCACAATTACAAGGTGGCAGACTCGGCTTCCTATGGATAAATTATGGCAACCTAGAAGGGTCTCCCTTTATATACTCGACGGTACGGGGAGCACAAGTCCATACTAGCGCTGTCTGAAGCTAGATGGCGGGCGACAGCTGCTAGGTTTAAAAACGCCGAAACACGTCTCTAGCCTAAACCACTAAAAATGTTTCGTTAGGTTTCAATGCTTCCTTAGGTTAATTCAATAAATTTTAAAGTTGATCTTGAATTATGTCTTGGTTTCAAGGCCCCACCCCATGTCATATGACAATCTCCTATATGCAGCTATATGAGGAAAGAAATCTTTCAATTCGATGAATGTTATCTAGTTAAGGGAAGAGTTCCAAACAATGATGCAACAAACAACAATACTAAAAATGAAACTTTTTCCAAACTAGATGACTTTCACTATCCAAAAGTAGTCTAAAACATTCAACGATGCGAATTATGCAATGTAATCTATGCAAAATCCTCTTTTTTGAAAACTATGCAATTGTAATCTATGCACAATTTCCTTTTTTTGAAAGAATAAGAATGCACTCAATGCATTTTTTGATGAAATGAAACTCTACTTAATGCATGCTTTTAATGAAAGAGAATGCACTCGATGCGATTTTTAGCTTTCAATCATTAAACAATGTAATCTAAGTTCAATGATAAATCTCAAAAATACTTTTCAATGCAATGTGATCTAATGCATTTTAATGAAAAGAAAATATTGAGACGAAAACTAAATGAACACAAATCTCCTTAATGGAAGGATGAATGCAAAAAGGATGCAAAACCACACTAAGAATGCAATTGCTGTTTTAAACACGTTGTAACGAAATTCCTCAAAAGGCTACAAGACATATGAGGTCAAGCACAAAAAGGACTTCCAAAGCATGAGCTCAAAACAAGGCATTCATTCCCTTTTACATCAAGCAATCAAGAAAGAATACTTTTCAGTTGAACAAAGAGCAATGTAATCTATGCTCATAAGTGAAAAAGTAGAGGAGAGGACGAATAAATCATACAGAGAAAAAGACCGGAAGGGAAAGACACACTGCCGAAGGATTTAGGGAAAAAACCTCAATTTTTCATACACCCTGAAATTGGCACGACTTTGGTGGATGAAACTAGCGCCAACTAGCGCGACTTGCTCACTGAAAACTAGTGCCAATGGCCAATTGGCGCGGGTTGCTAACTGAAAACTAGCGCCAATCGGCACAACTGTCAGAAAAATAAAAGCGCCAATGCCAGAACAGGAAAAAACAAATAATTTCTCCCAACCAAGACCAGACTCACCACTTCAAGCAAAAACTAAAAGATCGTAATTGATGAAAAACATAGGAACAAACAGGGAAATGGTCGTTCTACTAAATCCGTCAAATGACTAAGACCTCAAAGAGTGACAAACTCAAAGGAAACTCCCCAGCAGAGTCGCCATTTTGTTGTCCAGGTAAATCCCCTCTGCGGATAGAGGCAATCCCTCTATCCCTAGGGTGGGTCTAGAAACTACGAGAACATACTAACATCTACCTTCCTAGATTGTAAATGAAATTCGAAGCAAGGAATATGACCTAGCTCGTTCTGATGCTATGTTGTCTTCTTTCATCGAAGCCTCTTGATCCGTCACTCTTCTCAAACTCGATACATGCTGCTACCAACGTTCGATTACCTGTATAGACAGTCAAGACACCACGACAAACGTAAAACCAAGACAAACATAAAACAATTACAACCTATCTAACTGATCAAGGAATGCTAGAAATCTCATTATAATTGTAAACAAGAGCGGAAGATAAACATCAGATGCATTTTATTATGATAAAGACAAGGGGAGTTTACAACCAAGCCTTGATGTTGAGGCTCTCCTTCAGCAGGTCTATATCCAAGCACGTTTGCCACACCCTCATGAACAAAGGTCCAAGATCTCACTATGTTCCCAATCACACAAAAAATCACACTCTGCACTATTCTCCCGAAGCTATGATTGCTTCCTCTCTATGCTAACTTTTCCAGCTATCTGTTCAACTAGAACATGTTCAACTATTCATCCTTTCCGCTAGCACATTAATGGAAGATGGCTATATTTATAGAGGAGAGGCGAAGGTTGAGATCCCTACAATAGTGTAAGGGAGGCCTTATCCCTTGGTAGGTTTCCCCATAAGGTGGAAACAAGAGGCCAAAGGAGGAAGGCCATGGTTATTCAGTCGAACCACTCCCTATGACTCATCCACGAAGTTGTTGTGATCGAAACTTCGCCTATTTTTTTAAAAAACTTTCCATAAATATATTGGCACGGGCAGCTCACTGAGACAGAGCGCCAGCTGGCACGGGCTCAGTGTTAATTTTCCTCATTGCCACGAGGGCATAACGAGCTACTAGCGCCAAGGCAAAAACAGGTGTTTTTAGTGATCTGCTCAGGAAATGGTCAACAGAAGGATTGTTGTCCTCATGGCAAGGGATGCAATGATGGTATTTGCAAGGCATGACACTACTTATTAGTCACAAAAATGACCCTCCAATGGGTGAGATGGGGATTTCAGGGACAGTGACAAATTACTGTGTAACACTCGTTGTCCATGTCAAGTGGCTGCATATGGTCAATTTTTCATTGGTTTGGTGAAGGTTGTTGTGCATAAGGTCATTGTATGTAATTAGGTCATCATGATGATATTGGTATGTTATAATGCTAGTTTGATGGCTAAGATAGATCAGGATATGCAAGTCATTAAAGTGAAGTTAGAACAATGGACTTTGGGGAAAGAGCAGATCGTCATACAAGTTGGTATGCTTGGCACGCAGGTATGTGATTCATGGTTGTTGTAAGCATTAGGGTTACTTATATGTTTGTCATTCCATTGTTATTTTAGTTACATGCATGATAAATGCTAGTTCATCAGCGTAGTCATATGCATTATGGTTATGAGTATTCCTTTCATTCTATTAATGCTATGGTTACATACATTATAGATGCTAGTTGATTAGTGCGTTATATGTACGTGTCAGATAGTCATGAATGATAGAAACCTATGGTGGAATGCATTGCTATTATTGTTTTATGTTAGATAACTTACATGTTGTTGATGAGCATGTTATGAGTTAACTTGTTGTTGTTGTATGATAGTTAGCTTGATGATTAGGTTACATGTTGTTGATGAACATGATATATAGCTTCTTGTTGTTACATGCTAGTGACTTGATGATTAGGGTTATTTCATTAACATCTTGATGTTATATGTATTATGATAATTTGGAATATCCCATGCCAATGGTTAGTTTTTTGACATTCAGGAATGAGTTGACTGAATTATGATAAGGTGTTGTCTAAACTAAATTTGCATGTGTGATTGTATGCATGAATGATATTTTCCTATGGGTTTATTATGTGAACATGTTAGCTAGATATTGTTACATATATCATGATCTTATTTATGATTGGGTTAAGATGTTGTGAATTTATATCGTGCTAATCTAGATTGATTGTGCAGAAAAGATCCCTAAGATACACTAAGGTATGAGTTTTCTTATTTCACATACTTGGTGATTGGTTGTTTGAGGGTTTGATTATGTCATCTAGTTGATCTATTTAGCATGGTATTTTGCAAGTTGTTTGAATTTTTGATTAAATTCCATGATATGAGTTTGTATCTATAATATTGCATGAATAAATGGTCTTCTTTTAAGATGGTTGTACTAATGCACTATTTTTTGAGGTAGTTGATATGTACTTGAGTGTAAGTAGGTGATAGTTGTATCATTATGTTAGTCTTGGTAAAATTTGATTTCAAATTGATAGATATGTTGTCTTGATTTTATGGTACATATGGTTGACATGTGTGTTCACTTACAGGTTAGCGTGCTTGACACAACAAGGTAAGGTAATTAGCATATTGTTATGTTTATTTATGCATCGGAAATCATTGTATCTATGACGATATGATGCGGGGAATTCCCTGGAAAAAGAGACTGCCATGAAATCTTGAATAGGGCTCGGGTTGAGATTTCCCTTGGAAGTATTGGGAACCATGGGGATTGAGTCATGGTGTTTTTTTATAGTCTTTTTCTTTTGGTATTTTTGAATTATTTTCACTTGATTTGTAGTCTTGATTGCATCTAGGGCATGATCATGCCACTTTGTTTCGGTGTCATATTGCTTGTGGTTTTTCATGGTTTTATTCTTGTTTGTTTCTTGTTATTTTCATAGTCTTTTATGTTTTAAGTCTTGGGAATTGGTTTGGGAAAGGAAGAATTTAATGGAGCTTAGGAAGAGATGAATAAAAATCCAACAGTTAAAGTAAGACTTGTTAGGGTCCCGTGATTTGGCCGATTGGCTAGCCAAATGACGATGTAACATCAAACCAAGCTTTGGAGCCCAAGGACCTAGCCTTCCTGGACTCAGAGAGGGCTCTCTCTATAAGTGTAAAAGATGTCGGTGTGTTTACTTGCGGTGTTTTGATATTAGGCTAGTTATGAGGTGTGTTTTTGGTTTTTTTTTAGTTTTTAAGTTTGTGAGGGATGAAACTGATCAAATACATAAACTGGATAACAAGATGTAGATAAATTGGGCTATGGGGTCAAACAGGTCAAGGAAGCTATGAGGAGATGATGTAAAGCTGCTGTAGGGCCGATTTGATTCACGGTAGAAGGGATCTCTGGGCAAAATGGATTCAATGGACAACAAGTTGGTGAAAGACAAGGGATTTCAAGTATAACTAGTTAATAGCAGACATGAACATGTAATAGCAAGCCATTAATCATGCTAAGTATAACTACAAGCTAATTAATGCATAGAAATCAAACATTCCAGCCATACATAGAGGTATAAGACCCTCTAACTTCGGGAAATGGCTATCAGACTTTGGGGAAAACACATGAGACAAACTAACAACTCATAAACTATGTCGGAACGCCTAAACATAGTCTCTAAGTCATTGGGCACTTGGACAAATAAGTTTTCATAGTTTTAGGCAAAGGGCTAGATCGGGACTAGGCCTCCTTGGTTCAACGAGATGATCAACAAATCAGTCAAAGAGAAAGTTTTATGGACAGAACTATGGGCAGCTTGTAGGTAGGTAGGGCAAACCATACATCCTACTTAACATATGAGCCGATGAAAAAAACTTACTTGTACATCATCTGTAGGTTTAAAGAGCGATAGGTACGCGTAACAGGGAGAAGAAAGCATCCAGCTACTATGAAAGGTCTGAGATTTTGAGGTGCCTCCATGGGCATGTCTCAAAATCAATCTTTACTGATCTATAGCAGCAAGAAAAATGAAATATGAGTGAAAACTAGAAGACAAAACAACATTAAGAAGCACTATACCATTCTACCATGCCAAGGAATCCATCAACAAGCCTTCAACATTCCTCAAAAGCATCCAAGAGGCAATCCAAACATCATAACTCAAGTGTATTCTTCAAAGCTCATATGACCAATGCATTAATTCTTCTCTCAAGTTGACCTACGGTTTTATTGAGAACCATGCGATCACAAAACTATAGGCTTGGTTGAGGAGAGAAAACCTCATGGAGCAACTAAACTACTCCAGTGGCCAAGTCAAAATATCTAAACTTGTCCTTGAGGCTTTGCAAAACCCAAGGCACAAAATATCCCATAAAATATCTAAGCGCTAAACGGAAATTATATTGACTTTACATGATTTTCCCATGAGTAAAAATAGCTTAACGCACACGTTTGGGGCTTGATTTTTGGATTGTAAAAAATTACAAAAAATACTTCATATTTATGCAGATTGAGAGTGAGACTTGCGGATGCAAGTGGAGCTTTTTGATGTCGAAATGAGGCTCATGATGGCTCGTTGGAAAGCTCTCGTAATGCCTTTCCGGCGAGTGGGATCACCTCAATCTGATCTCTGAAAGTCCCTCAAAACTGTACCTGTGCGCAAAAACCCAGAAAATAGCAGGCTGCTGATATGGCGGGCAGAATGTGCAAAATGAGGTTGTTTTTCGCCAATTTGGAGGGGCGAATGATATTCAAATGCCCTGAAAATCGCTGGAGACCTGCTCATGGAATTATGGCATCCATCGGTATCATTCTCATCCCTTGGAAAATCCTCAAACTGAAATGGCGAAATTATGAGTTTTCGACCCAAAACCCAAAAAATGCCAAAAGACAAAAGTTGTCGAAAAGGGCTCAAAATTGGCAGGCATGACCCTCAGGGGTCCCTAGCAACATGCTCCGAATCCAAGGCCAAAATATCAAGCGCTAATATGCCTTTCTCCTCTTTCCGTGCCCGACGCTTCTTGAAACTGCTGTTTATCACTACTGAGTTACTGCTGTTCAGCACTCTTCCCCTCTTTTTCCTGCTGCTGCTCATATTTATCACTGTCACGCTGCTCCTGTTGTCTTGCCTTGGAGGCATTTTGACCTGAATATGCTTTGGAAAAGACAAACTGCCTCACTGTATGTAAAATGCTCTGCTGGATTGAAACTGTCCACTAGACTGTTTGGACAGATATGGACACTGTGGTTTGGATAAAATGCAACAATGTTTCTTTGAACAAACCACCTCTGCGCTCCTTAAAAACAACCTTTCAACTTTGGATGCATTTCAGCCAGGCAAACTTTTTAATATGGTACCCTGTGTAAAGATGATACAAAACTCCTGTGTCAATTTCCTATGCACAGTTTTGAAAAACTACTCCTGGTGAGTTTGTCAGAGGTCAATCAATCATAGCTACATCTCTGTCTTCAATACAAAACTGTAATCATCAACCACCTGTCCTTTTAGAAGTAACCCTATTCACCTTCAGAAAATCTCTGTCAACAAATCTTCAACATGATACAATATGGTTTCTGGAAAAAGGCAGACCCAAGTTAGATGTAAAATCAATGCACAATGGTTTAGGAAACACACTCTCTGCTTGTGAGTTTAAGAGATACACCAACACATCTCTATACCTACATCTCCAATAATGTACTTCAAATACTAACAACTTTGCTCTTTAGAAAATGGCCCCTTTCACTTGTGAAGTTTTGAGAAATCCAACACCACTTTGGTGCTTCTGGCTTCAATGTAAACTTTGATCATCAACAAGTGCCCAATTAATAACAAACGCCTTCTAGAAAATGGCCCTGTTTTACTCTCAGAATCCTTGTTAATAAATCTTCAATATGATACAAGGTAGTGTAAAAGAACAAGTAGACCTAGGTTGGGTGTAAAATCAGTGCACACAGCAGTTTAGACATTACACTCTTTGCTTGTGAGTTTTGAGAGATACACCAACACACTCTATACCCCTGCCTCCAAGGTTTAACCTCTCATCAACAAACTCTGCCTTTTCAATGTGCTGTCATCTTTGGAAGCTCTCTGTTAACAAACTTACAGTAGTGAAATATAGTGAAATAGGGGCAGATCTCTAGAAAGGGCTTGTTGTGATAAGTGTTTTGGTAACCCTGTTCTTCAGAAATGACCTTCCCCTCGAAATATATCACAACAACGGCTCTTCAAAATGACACCATTCAGTGAAAGAAAAGCAGAACTATGCTAGGTGACATATTAGTGCACTATGCTTTTTAGGAAACACACCCTTGCTTGTGGTTCAAAAGGTCTATCAATACATCTATGCTCCTGTCTCTGATGTTAGAGTTCAACCATCAAAAACCTCTGCTCTTAGAAAAATGGCCCTATTCACCCTTAGAATCTCTCTGTCAATGACTTTTTACAGTAGTGACAAAATACCGTGAAACAGGGGGGCAGTTTGCTACAAAGGTGTGCTTGTGAGATAATGGCAACAGTCACTCTGTTCTTGAAATCTCTGATGTCAATCAATACATGATTTGAAAACGACACAAACTGGTTCCTAACCATAACACCCCGTATATTCACAATGCAATTACCTCATCTCACTGTGTAGGAAAAACTGCTTTTGTTTTTAACAATAATGGCAAGGTCCGGGGCTTTCAAACATTCTTGTCATTTATCAACACCTTGCAATCGATGGGGATTTCATAAAAATACCTCAAATTTTGATGGATGCCCGCTTGAAAGGATGAAAGAAGCACTGGACACTCTGGATAGCTGCGCGGCAACCTTTGGAGAAAACCCGTCGCGCAGGAAAAGCTTGTCGGGTCGGCCTGTCGTGTGGTCGGGCGGCCTTGTACAGGCACGTCGCGCCAACCTACAGGCACGTCGCGCCGACGAAGGGGCCCCGTGTATTTTGCTGCCCAGGCACGTCGCGCCAAATCCCAGGCACGTCGCGCTGCTTTTTCTAGGGCAAACCCGTGAATTTCCGACCAGATTCTCTTTGTCTCGGTGGTGGAGAGGTGTGGGCTCTTCTTCAGATTTTTGAAAATGAAAAATTTACACCATAATTACCCTTTGATACTATATCACCATAACTCTCCAACGGTCACTTACCCTTTCGGAATTAACATTGATTTTTAACTCTGTTTGTTTTTTCAAACAGTGGGTTTGTTATTTGCATATATATACCCGCCCTTTGATTTTGACCCCGAGCTCTGAACTTCGACCAATAATCCAAGCATATCTATATTATCTCTGCTATTGTTTTTTAACAACATTGGTGCTATTTCTGACGTAAGGAAACCCACCTTACCACTTGTGAAGATAATGCTAAAAAACAACTGTTATGCTTCTAAAAAACAGGGCTTGCTTTGTTAACATATCTTGACTGGTGCATTGGTATTTCTATAAAAGAGACATTGCAAAAACTCAACTTTGTCCCCTGTTTTGATAAGTTAGGCGAAATGTTAAGGAAGAAAAATCATCCAAAAACTGGCAAAAGGCATTTGAAGATGTTTTATCACTCAACAGGGGATTGCCTGTGTCACTCCAACTTGTTAATAATTTCTACTCTTAGGTGACTTATAAGCTTTTCTCCTTGGACTGTAAGCGCCTTCTTGTAGTTGCATGCTTTCACACTATACTCCTCTGCTTTACTCAAAAAGAGATTCTTTAAACTTAATGGAAAGTGACAATGGGGTACCTTTAACCCCTTTTTTTTAAAGCAACTACTCCTTGTAGTATCAATGCATGCCTATGTTCATTATTGTCTCCCTTCCATTTCAGGTACAGTCTGACAGACAGCTCTTTAAAATAGGAGTACCAATACCTTTGCATTATCGGCACTATCATTCATCTGTGTAATGACTTTTATTCCTTTTTGGTATCCTTCCACTGCTTTCTTGTATCAATCAGTTTCAGCAACCTGCAGTAGCTTTGGCCATCTGCTCATATATGGAGGAGGCTCTTCATCAGATAAGGTGTCCGGAGACTTTTTGACCATTATGTTCGACACGGCCTTTCTCAGATGTGGTGAAATAAGAAAACCTCTTGAAAAACACCAATCTTAACATCTTTACTTGCAAGTATCACTGTTTTTTAGAAGAAAACCCTAGCCACAGTGATACTGTTCTAAGGGTGACTGAGAAATTTATCATTTGGATTGTTTATCTCATGACCTGTTACTTGACAAAAACTCTTTGTGACTATGAAGGTCAGTGTATTTGAAAAAGCTAAGGGCTTTCTTTCTGCCTGTGTAATGGCATTGGTTAACAGCCTCTATTCCATTTGATCTTGAACAAAATAGGCTTCTTATGATTTGGATGTTTACTGATGACAGGTCCTTCTAAAGTTCAACAATTCATATGGTTTGCAAGTTGAAATGACTCATCTGTGGGGCCCAGCTCTTTTCCTTTGAGCTTATCATATTTCCACTACATTCCTGTTATGATCATTAGCCATATTCATAAAACCTGGAGTCCTTGTTTCATTTGTTTCAGCTCAAGACAAACCTGGATCTTTGCCATCATCTAAATCAATATTTGCCCGTGCCCTCTGCTTATGGATGAAGGAGGCGCCCTAACCCTCTGCTTGTAAATGAAGGAGGTTCTGGGCCTTGACATTTTACCAGTTTGCTGAGACAGTAGTGACCCTTTCTTACTGTGATTTTTATACTGAAAAGAGTTGTAAAGTCCAGATGATTAGCTTTCTGTTTTGCAGACATATCTAAAGGTTCAAGTTACATTTAGAAGCAGTTGTTCCTCTAACTGTAAACTCAAACATTTTACTCCATGAGATGAAATATATTTCCTGTCTTTGTAGAACCATAGAGCACTGTGAAAAACCTAATAGTCAGCTTGAGATTGGATTTTATGCAGTGCTGAGATCTAGGGGGCGTGAGTGGCGCGACTTAAGGCTATTTGTCAATTTCTTTTGCAAAGTAAAGGATCAGTCATGGTAGACCTGTAGCAGATGGAGGATTTTTGGCTTTTTGATGATTGCCAAGGGGAAAATGTCTTAAAACGCCACTTCCTAACATAGGGGATACCTTTGAAACAGATGTGGATTTGCCTTTTAAAGCTGATGGGCAGGTCAATAAGGCTGAAGCTAGATAGGATTGTGATATGAGGTTTTTGATGTTGCCAGGGGTGGACTGAATAGGTAGAAAGGCGAAAAAAGTTTTGGGAGGGTTTTCTGGGTGACATATTGACATAAGGAAATCAGTTTCTAGAAAACTCAGCTGAAGATATAGTCATCACTAACATGTAAAAAATACTGATGGCTAACAGTGGCTCCATTTGGGGAGGGCAACTCCTCGTCAGGAGGTGTCCAGAATTCAGATTTTTTGGCTTATGAAGACCAGTGCCTTATCCATTGGCGCAAAATTTACCCTTCTCTTGATGTCATTTCTGAAAAGTGACAGCATGGTTAACATCAATGATACTTCTACCTACCCCACTATCTTTCCTAACATTTTTTCTTCTCTTTGGCGCATTTGAACTAGCAGCCTTTTGACAATGCATATTTTTTTCTTTTTGCAAAATGAACCTATCTATTTCTACTCTTATATCTGCCGGGAGTTCAGATTAAACTGATGAACTCCTTCATTACTCTACCTATGCTAGATCAACTGTCAAGATTAAACTGTTTGACAGGATTTTATTCTCTAATCTAAAACATGAAATTCAAAATGATCAAATCAGGGTTAAACTGTCTGATTTGTCATGTATTTGTTGCATGATAGTACAAACTGCACACAAATATTATTCTGCAACAAAAGGAAAACTAGAAAAGCGGGGCTAAGATGTACAATGTGTTTTTCATCCCTCGCTTCTCTCTTTGGTTCTGTTTTAGGCATGTGGAACCAGAATCTCTCCCTAATCTAAGCTCTGTGATAAGTCAATCTTACACAATGTTGACTATCTTGGCGCTCACTAACTTATCAGAAAATAAATTTAAACATGCTCAGCTATGATTAGGCTAGATAGCTGAACAAGACATTGAAGCACTAGTAGCGGCATTTAGACTTGCTCGCTTTCTGAAAGACTATTTTTTGGAAAATGGGGCCTTGGTTCTATCTTCATTTGCCCTCTTTTCTGCTTTTTACTGTTTTTGACTTTCCTATCTTTTTCTGTTTTTGACTTTTCTATTTTTTCAATATTTCAAACAATGGTATGTACAATGAATGAAAGTGTCTCAAACTCAAAAATCTTGGAAATGACGGAATTTCAGCATCTTATCTTCGTAAGGATCTCCTCTCACCCTTGGCCCACTTAACTCTTGAAAAGAAAAATTTGGGAAATTTTCTCTCTCTAACATGACATAGGGATTCATGCAAGAATCTCTAAACAGCCCAGTATCCTCCCTCTGTACCTCTTTGAATATCTGATTTCCACTCCTTTCCTTACTGTATGCTTTCTTCAGGTAATGTATGTACTCTTGATAATTCTTGAAATAGATAGTGACATCATCAAGGTATGCAACAACACAGAAATTTAACACTGGGAACATGGCCTTTATGAACAGATTTCTGATATTGGGTGGTTTAGCAATTTTGGACTCGAAATCAGGTTTACCTCCTGCAAACTGAAAAAAATCTTTAAGTTGTCTACTTTGCAAAGGAATCTAATGTTTATGATCTGAAAGATGATCTTGCAAGGAAACATGATTAGAAACATTTTCAATTGGTGAATCATGATCTTGAGTAGAAAAAACCTGATTTTTGTTATATGGAGATGCAGTATTATTTCTAAAATCAAAGCAAATTCTATGGCCACCAGTTTTCTCCTTGATCATTTCAGTTTGTCTCAGTTTGCTGTGTTTTCTTTTGTTAAAGTTGTTCTTTGAGGAAAAGGTAGTGATACAATGTTTTCCCTTGTTTTTTCTGTAGAAATTCGTACTTTGCATGAAATTCCTGTTTTTGGCATTTCTGAGTTCTTCATGAAAAGACAAAATATGAGCCAAATTCAGTAGTTCAGGTATGCTGGGATTATAACTGTCATCCTTGCTTATAAGAAGTTCATCTGGCATTTTCTCAAGATGTTGAGCTACTAAGGTTATGGTCAAAATTTCATTTGCAGTAGGAGAGTCACATGATGGTAAATCTTTGAGGTATGGTAGAAACATCAAACTCCCTTTCTCCCGGGTTCCAAATAGGTTTATGATGTGAAGGTCTTCTAAAGCTTTTACCTGGAAGAAATTTCCACAAGTTACTGCTGGTGTTTGATTAAAGCTAGAGCAATTTGCTTGATAGTACATGAGAGTTTGTGCTTCTTGCTCTAACCCCACTTTGGAGAGGGGAAACTTACTTTCCTCAAGACACGGTTGTTCATGATCATGGTAGTTTTGAGCGTCCAGCTCATCATAAGGCACCAAGGATAACTGATGTGGTGGATCTAAGTCTATATCAGCTTCCTCTGACTCTTCCTCCAAGTTTACATCAATATGCATAATGAAAGAGTTTAAGTCGGAGCGCAAAGAACACATTGGAATGTTATCGGGCCTATCTTGGCTGCTAATCATGTATTTCATGTGTGATTCGCGGTAGAGTATCCTGTTCTGACCAAACACAGGAATGGTGGCATATGACATGTCCAGTTGAATATTCCCTTGGAGTTTGTCTCCCCAAGATCTAGATAGAAGCATCCCATACTTGGGAGGAATGTCTGCCACTACTATATCCATGATTAGATGTTTCGCGGGTATTTGGGCCAAACTAAAGCAAAGGTCTTTGATCAAACCGAGGCATTGGACTCTGCTTGAATCAAATGAGTATAAGTCCTTGTATGGTCTTGTGATTTCCAAGCCTAATCTTTCCATAACTACCTTCGGCATAAGATTATGCGAGGCGCCGGAGTCCAGCATGGCATTGTGGAGGATTTGGTCGTGGATGTTGAGGCTAATGTAAAATGGAAGAGTAGCTCCCTCTTGGAATTTTCCCTCTATCTTTGGACCAAACAATACTTCAGGAATGTCATCAGTGAGATTAACAGTGTTTGCATCATTCCCTAGATTTAGGACCTTTAGTACTTGGGATTTATAAGAGTTTTGGGCGATGAGTTCAGTAAGAGGCATGGTGATTTTGATTTTAGTGATTTCGCCTTCAAAGCTAAAAGGCACTTGAAGTTTAGATATGTTTGTTTCAGCTTTTTCAGCTAAGACCTTGTCTATGTTCTGAGTTTGTTGACCTTGTTTAGGGGTTTTGCTTGCCATAGTTGTTTTGGTGACCTTGGTAGACGTATCAGGAGTATATGAGAGAGGATTAGTTTGGGTAACTTTAGCTTGGCTTTGATCAGTCTTTTCAACCTTGATTTTGTCACTGCTTGATGCTTTTTTGAGGATGGTATCTGGAGCTTTAGCAGTATCAGAGTTACCTCTCTTGACATTATCTTGGTTTCTCTTGCTCCTAAGGTCATATTACCTGTGGGCTTCTTCAATAGCATTTTGAAATTCTATGGTAGGGTCATCAAGATCCTCATAATTGGTCTCATCTTGATCGGGCGAAAAGAAGGCTTGTTCTTCTTCAGTGAGGTACACCTCACCTTCATTGTCAGACCCTATGAGGTTTAAATGATGTTCATCAAGAGGTTCTGAGTCCCTATCATCTTCTTCTACATATTTTTCATTGAATGGTGGCCTGATCTGTTGGTCATTATCCCTTGGTCTGTTTTGGGGCTGTTCCCTCCTAAAGTTTTGGTTTCGGTTTCTGATTGGAGGGTTTGGCTGGTTGTCTCTAACAGGAGATTTTTCATTGATCTTTTCCCACATTTTAGAAATGGATTTGACTAAGTCATCTATTCTGGGATCTAGGGAAGGTGACGAAGTGGAGACCTCATCTCTATATGTGACCTTTCTCTCTGATCTAGTTCTGGCTCTTTTTTCAGCTAAGTTGGCATCTTCTTTTATAGCTATTTGTTGCATTTCCTCCAAGGTAGGGGGATCTTTGTCTCTCAGATGATATGTCATGTCCGGATCAAAACCCTCGGGAAATTTTTCCAAAGCTAAACCAAGTGGAGGTTTGAAATGAGGTGGCAGGGAGTTATATACACTGTTGAACCTAGTACAGTAAGCTTAGACACTTTCCCCATTTTCCCGTTTTAGATTGTTATATTCTGACAGGATTTGAATGGGGTTTCTTCGGATTTCCCACCTATTTCTGAAGATTTGATGCAGTTCGGGGATATTATGGATGCTGTTTGGAGCTAAGCTCTTGAACCATGCTTTGGGTTCACCACCAAGACTTTGGGCAAATATTCTCATTCGGACAGTCTCGTCTTGTACCTCTAGGTATTCATAAGCATCAGTCATTCTACTTATATGCTGTTGAGGTGTGGTGGTGTCTTCTCCGGTAAAGTGTGGGATCTTGTCTTGATATTTGTTTGGGAGAGGAGCTAAAGGTGGTGGCAACACCAAAGGTGCGTACCAGGCTGCCATGACTGGAGCTAATGGATGTTGTGCAAGATGAGGACTGGTAGGCTGAAATGAAGTGGTTTGATCAGTGGTGGTTTGACCAGGTGTAGCGGATGAACTTGGACTGGTGATCTGGTTTTGAGCAGATCTGGGATGATAGGAGCCAAATTGATAAAGAAGCTGGAAATCAGGAGGAGTGGCTGGTGAAGCTTCTCTAATAGGACTCTGTGGTGGGTTCGGGGGTTCAAGATCGTCGAAGTTTATCTTACTATATGATTTGCTTCGGGGAAGAGCTTGTGATGACTCTAATTCCGAAGGTGAATCTAGAAGGATATTGCGAGTTTTAGGTACAGATCTTGTTCTACGGATGGATCTATCGGTAGCTAGATGATCAGTTTCGGAAGCTTGCCACAGAATCTTCTCTGGGTCATCTACTATGATAGGGGGATTTGGGTCTGGATGGGATCTCGTATTGATTCTTCGGGAAGCCAGGTTTTAGATCCAGAGCTTGGAGAGAATGATATTGGTGAATGTTTTGGATGAGTGATTTCTCTAAAGTTATACTAAGGCGAAGGATGGTCAAAAATAGAAGGGATGGATTAGTGGAGTCGCCAGGTGGAAATGGGTTGTTTTTGTGAAGATAGCTATGGTCCACCAACAATAACTATTCTGAGAATGTTTTTGGATTTTCTGAGTTTTATGTGCAGCATATGGTTTGTTAAAGTATCCTAGACTTGTTTCAACACTTTGCTAGGGTGATGAGAACAAAAAAGAGTTTACTCTAAAAAATGAGTCTATGGACTGCTTGCCTGTTTATGGTATCTAGAAGATCAAAGAGTCTATAAGAGTTTGCTGGACTATTATGTACTCAGTGTCTTGCCATTTCCTGCTATGTTAGTGAGTGATGGGAAAGGTCTATCGGATAGTAGCCTAGAGTTTGGTGAAATAGTAAGGCTTACTAGAAGTTAGTGGAGTCGCCAGGTGGAAAATCAGTTGTTTTGAGATATACTTGTATGGTCCACCACCAGTAATGTCAAAAGCCAATCTAAGGGAGTGTTTTTTGGGGTTTTTTGAGTTTTATGTGCCTACAAGGTTTGGAAGAGATTTCTATAACTGACTCATCATTTTGCTAAGATGGTGAAAGAGCTATTTTCTACTCTTCAAAAAATCTCTAAGTTTACTAAGCTTGATTGAGACTTCGGGAGTTACTAAGTTGTACTTAGATTGCCACTAACTCGGAAGGTCTACTGTGAGTGTCACTATGTTAGTGAGCAGCGGGATAAGTCAATCAGATAGTATTCTTAAGGCTGCTAGAAATTAGGGAAACTAAGCTTGTTTAATACTCAGAGTCCCACCGTGATCGCCATTATGTTAGTGTGGCGATGAGGTGGCACAATCAGATGTTATTCTAAATTTTAGCAAGGTAGTAAGGCCTACTGGAGGCTAGTGGAGTCGCCAGGTGGATTTTTAGTTGTTTTGAGGTATATTTGTATGGTCCACCACCAATACTATCAAAAACCAATCTAAAGGAGTTTTTGTGGTTTTTTCTGAGTTTTATGTGCAGCCTAGGATGTAAGAGTGTTATAAACCTGATTCATCACTTTGCTAAGATGGTGAAGCAGAGAGTTTACACTAAATGATTCTAAAGGCTGATGGTCTGAGTTTAGGATTGAAGGACTAAAGAGTCTATAAGAGTTCGCTAGACTGTCATGAACTCAGTAAGTCCCACCGTGATCGCCATTATGTTAGAGAGCGGTGGGATAAGTCAATCAAACAGTATTCTTAAAAATAAGGGACTTATAGAGTTCTAAGGTGTCCTTAGATTGTCACTAACTCAAAGTCCCACCGTGATCGCCATTATGTTAGGGTCCCGTGATTTGGCCGATTGGCTAGCCAAATGACGATGTAACATCAAACCAATATTTGGAGCCCAAGGACCTAGCCTTCCTGGACTCAGAGAGGGCTCTCTCTATAAGTGCAAAAGATGTCGGTGTGTTTACTTGCGATGTTCTGATATTAGGCTAGTTATGAAATGTGTTTTTGGTTTTTTTAGTTTTTAAGTTTGTGAGGGATGAAACTGATCAAATACATAAACTGGATAACAAGATGTAGATAAATTGGGCTATGGGGTCAAACAGGTCGAGGAAGCTATGAGGTGATGATGTAAAGCTGCTGTAGGGCCGATTTGATTCACAATAGAAGGGATCTCTGGGAAAAATGGATTAAATGGACAATAAGTTGGTGAAAAACAAGGGATTTCAAGTATAACTAGTTAATAGCAGACATGAACATGTAATATCAAGCCATTAATCATGCTAAGTATAACTATAAGCTAATTAATACATAGAAATCAAACATTCCAGCCATACATAGAGGTATAAGACCCTCTAACTTCGGGAAATGGCTATCAGACTTTGGGAAAACACATAAGACAAACTAACAACTCATAAACTACGCCGGAACGCCTAAACATAGTCTCTAAGTCATTGGGCACTTTGACAAACAAGCTTTCATAGTTTTAGGCAAAGGGCTAGATCGGGACTAGGCCTCCTTGGTTGAACAAGATGATCAACAAATCAGTCAAAGAGAAAGTTTTATGGACAGAACTATGGGCAGCTAATAGGTAGGTAGGGCAAACCATACATCCTACTCAACATACATAGAACTTATAGATAAAACTTAGCAACAATACCTTAGGTTACTAAAGAGAAGCTAAGAATTCTTTAGCATAACTAAGGGAGAAGAAAACATCAAGCTATGAAGATTCAGGGATTTTGAGGTGCCTCCATGGGCATATCTCAAAATCAATCTTTACTGATCTATAGCAGCAATAAATATGAATTATGAGTGAAAACTAGAAGACAAAACACATTAAGAAGCACTATACCATTCTACCATGTCAAGGAATCCATCAACAATCCTTCATCATTCCTCAAAAGCATCCAAGAGGCAGTCCAAAAATCATAACTCAAGTGTATTCTTCAAAGCTCATATGACCAATGTATTTATTCTTCTCTCAAGTTCAGCCTCTGATTTACAATGAAACCCATGGAATAAATAGGCTTGAGGGAGGAAAACCTCATGGAGCAACTAGCTATCCCATTGGCCAAGTCAAAATATCTAAACTTGTCCTTGAGGCTTTGCAAAGCCCAAGGCACAAATATCCCATAAAATATCTAAAAAACTACTAAAAACGGAAATTATATTGACTTTACATGATTTTCCCGTGATAAAAATAGCCTAACGCACATTTGGGAAAAGCAGATTTTTGGAGTTCAAAAATTTCAAAAATACTTCATATTTATGCCTAAAAAAGGTCCCCGGACTTGCTGGATGCAAATGGAAGCCTTCCCGATGTCGAAATGGGGCTCATGATGGCTCGTTGGAAAGCTCTCTGTGTCTGATTTCCAATGCAAGTGGAAATCACCTCAATCTGATCTCTGAAAGTCCCTCAAAACTGTACCTGTGCGCAAAAACCCAGAAAATAGCAGGCTGCTGATATGGCGGGCAGAATGTGCAAAATGAGGCTGTTTTTCGCCAATTTGGAGGGGCGAATGATCTTCAAATGCCCTGAAAGTCGCTGGAGACCTGCTCATGGAATTATGGCATCCATCGGTATCATCCTCATCCCTTGGAAAATCCTCAAACTGAAATGGCGAAATTATGAGTTTTCGACCCAAAACCCAAAAAATGCCAAAAGACAAAAGTTGTCGAAAAGGGCTCAAAATTGGCAGGCATGACCCTCAGGGGTCCCTAGCAACATGCTCCGAATCCAAGGCCAAAATATCAAGCGCTAATATGCCTTTCTCCTCTTTCCGTGCCCGACGCTTCTTGAAACTGCTGTTTATCACTACTGAGTTACTGCTGTTCAGCACTCTTCCCCTCTTTTTCCTGCTGCTGCTCATATTTATCACTGTCACGCTGCTCCTGTTGTCTTGCCTTGGAGGCATTTTGACCTGAATATGCTTTGGAAAAGACAAACTGCCTCACTGTATGTAAAATGCTCTGCTGGATTGAAACTGGCCACTAGACTGTTTGGACAGATATGGACACTGTGGTTTGGATAAAATGCAACAATGTTTCTTTGAACAAACCACCTCTGCGCTCCTTAAAAACAACCTTTCAACTTTGGATGCACTTCAGCCAGGCAAACTTTTTAATATGGTACCCTGTGTAAAGATGATACAAAACTCCTGTGTCAATTTCCTGTGCACAGTTTTGAAAAACTACTCCTGGTGAGTTTGTCAGAGGTCAATCAATCATAGCTACATCTCTGTCTTCAATACAAAACTGTAATCATCAACCACCTGTCCTTTTAGAAGTAACCCTATTCACCTTCAGAAAATCTCTGTCAACAAATCTTCAACATGATACAATATGGTTTCTGGAAAAAGGCAGACCCAAGTTAGATGTAAAATCAATGCACAATGGTTTAGGAAACACACTCTCTGCTTGTGAGTTTAAGAGATACACCAACACATCTATACCTCTGTCTCCAATATTAACTTCAATCACTAACAACTCTGCTCTTTAGAAAATGGGCCCTTTCACTTGTGAAGTTTTGAGAAATCCAACACCACTTTGGTGTTTCTGGCTTCAATGTAAACTTTGATCATCAACAAGTGCCCAATTACTAACAAACCTGCCTTCTAGAAAATGGCCCTGTTTCACCCTCAGAATCCCTCTGTCAACAAATCTTCAATATGATACAATGGTAGTGTAAAAGAAAAAGTAGACCTAGGTTGGGTGTAAAATCAGTGCACACAGTAGTTTAGACAATACACTCTTTGCTTGTGAGTTTTGAGAGATACACCAACACACCCTATACCCCAGCCTCCAAGGTTTAACTTCTCATCAACAACCTCTGCCTTTTTAATGTGTTGTCATCTTTGGAAGCTCTCTGTTAACAAACTTACAGTAGTGAAATATAGTGAAATAGGGGCAGATCTCTAGAAAGGGCTTGTTGTGATAAGTGTTTTGGTAACCCTGTTCTTCAGAAATGACCTTCCCCTCGAAATATATCACAACAACAGCTCTTCAAAATGACACCATTCAGTGAAAGAAAAGCATAACTATGCTAGGTGACATATTAGTGCACTATGCTTTTTAGGAAACACACCCTTGCTTGTGGTTCAAAAGGTCTATCAATACATCTATGCTCCTGTCTCTGATGTTAGAGTTCA
Organism: Pinus albicaulis; assembly: GCA_034641835.2. Lineage (NCBI taxonomy): Eukaryota > Viridiplantae > Streptophyta > Pinopsida > Pinales > Pinaceae > Pinus > Pinus albicaulis. Next base: position 563,322,175 of record CM076569.1, on the reverse strand, counting down.
ACCATCAAAAACCTCTGCTCTTAGAAAAATGGCCCTATTCACCCTTAGAATCTCTCTGTCAATGACTTTTTACAATAGTGACAAAATACCGTGAAACGGGGGGGCAGTTTGCTACAAAGGTGTGCTTGTGAGATAATGGCAACAGTCACTCTGTTCTTGAAATCTCTGATGTCAATCAATACATGATTTGAAAACGACACAAACTGGTTCCTAACCATAAAACCCCGTATATTCACAATGCAATTACCTCATCTCACTGTGTAGGAAAAACTGCTTTTGTTTTTAACAATAATGGCAAGGTCCGGGGCTTTCAAACATTCTTTTCATTTATCAACACCTTGCAATCGATGGGGATTTCATAAAAATACCTCAAATTTTGATGGATGCCCGCTTGAAAGGATGAAAGAAGCACTGGACACTCTGGATAGCTGCGCGGCAACCTTTGGAGAAAACCCGTCGCGCAGGAAAAGCTTGTCGGGTCGGCCTGTCGTGTGGTCGGGCGGCCTTGTACAGGCACGTCGCGCCAACCTACAGGCACGTCGCGCCGACGAAGGGGCCCCGTGTATTTTGCTGCCCAGGCACGTCGCGCCAAATCCCAGGCACGTCTCGCTGCTTTTTCTAGGGCAAACCCGTGAATTTCCGACCAGATTCTCTTTGTCTCGATGGTGGAGAGGCGTGGGCTCTTCTTCAGATTTTTGAAAATGAAAAATTTACACCATAATTACCCTTTGATACTATATCACCATAACTCTCCAACGGTCACTTACCCTTTCAGAATTAACATTGATTTTTAACTCTGTTTGTTTTTTCAAACAGTGGGTTTGTTATTTGCATATATATACCCGCCCTTTGATTCTGACCCCGAGCTCTGAACTTCGACCAATAATCCAAGAATATCTATATTATCTCTGCTATTGTTTTTTAACAACATTGGTGCTATTTCTGACGTAAGGAAACCCACCTTACCACTTGTGAAGATAATGCTAAAAAACAACTGTTATGCTTCTAAAAAACAGGGCTTGCTTTGTTAACGTATCTTGACTGGTGCATTGGTCTTTTTATAAAAGAGACATTGCAAAAACTCAACTTTGTCCCCTGTTTTGATAAGTTAGGCGAAATGTTAAGGAAGAAAAATCATCCAAAAACTGGCAAAAGGCATTTGAAGCTGTTTTATCACTCAACAGGGGATTGCCTGTGTCACTCCAACTTGTTAATAATTTCTACTCTTAGGTGACTTATAAGCTTTTCTCCTTGGGCTGTAAGCGCCTTCTTGTAGTTGCATGCTTTCACACTATACTCCTCTACTTTACTCAAAAAGAGATCCTTTAAACTTAATGGAAGGTGACAATGGGGTACCTTTAACCCCTTTTTTTTAAAGCAACTACTCCTTGTAGTATCAATGCATGCCTATGTTCATTATTGTCTCCCTTCCATTTCAGGTACAGTCTGACAGACAGCTCTTTTGAATAGGAGTACCAATACCTTTGCATCATCAGCACTATCATTCACCTGTGCAATGACCTTTATTCAGTTTTTGGTATCCTTCCACTGCTTTCTTGTATCAATTAGTTTTAGCAACTTGCAATGGCTTTGGCCCTCTACTCATGCATGGAGGAGGCTCTTCATCAGATAAGGTGTCTGGAGACTTTTTGACCACTATGTTCGACACAGCCTTTCTCTGAATGTGGTGGTAAGTAAACTTCTTGAAAAACACCAATCTTAGCATCTTTACTTGCAAGCATCACTGTGTTTTTAGAAGAAAACCCTAGCTACAGTGACACTGTTCTAAGGGTGACTGAGAAATTTATCATTTGGATTGTTTATCTCATGACCTGTTACTTGACAAAAATTCTTTGTGACTATGAAGGTCAGTGTATTTGAAAAAGCTAAGGGCTTTCTTTCTGCCTGTGTAATGGCATTGGTTAACAGCATCTATTCCATTTGATCTTGAACAAAACAGGCTTTTTATGATTTGGATGTTTACTGATGACAGGCCCTTCTAAAGTTCAACAATTCATATGGTTTGCAAGTTTGAAATGAGCTCCTTTATCAGGCCAAACTCCCCTTTCCTTTGAGCTTATCATATTTCCACTACATTCCTGTTATGATCATTAGCCATATTCATAAAACCTGGAGTCCTTGTTTCATTTGTTTCAGCTCAAGACAAACCTGGATCTTTGCTATCATCTAAATCAATATTTGCCCGCGCCCTCTGCTTATGGATGAAGGAGGCGCCCTAACCCTCTGCTTGTAAATGAAGGAGGTTCTGGGCCTTGACATTTTACCAGTTTGCTGAGACAGTAGTGACCCTTTCTTACTGTGATTTTTATGCTGAAAAGAGCTGTAAAGTCCAGATGATTAGCTTTCTGTTTTGCAGACATATCTAAAGGTTCAAGTTACATTTAGAAGCAGTTGTTCCTCTAACTGTAAACTCAAACATTTTACTCCATGAGATGAAATATATTTCCTGTCTTTGTAGAAACATAGAGCACTGTGAAAAACCTAATAGTCAGCTTGAGATTGGATTTTATGCAGTGCTGAGATCTAGGGGGCGTGAGTGGCGCGACTTAAGGCTGTTTGTCAATTTCTTTTGCAAAGTAAAGGATCAGTCATGGTAGACCTGTAGCAGATGGAGGCTTTTTAGCTTTTTGATGATTGCCAAGGGTGAAATGTCTTAAAGCGCCACTTCCTAACATAGGGGAGACTTTTGAAACAGATGTGGATTTGCCTTTTAAAGCTGATGGGCAGGTCAATAAGCCTGAAGCTAGATAGGATTGTGATATGAGGTTTTGATATTCGACATGGGCGAACTGGAAAGGTAGAAAGGTGAAAAAAGTTTTAGGAGGGTTTTCTGGATGACATATTGACATAAGGAAATCAGTTTCTAGAAAACTCAGCTGTAGATATAGTCATCACTAACATGTAAAAAATACTGATGGCTAACAAGACTAAGATGAAGCTCGATGCATGAGTAATCGCGGTGGAAGGTAAGAATATGACATTCAGATTGATTAGTTGATTCCATTGTGGTAAATGGACAGTGATAGGACAATCATGAGAAAGTTGAAGTGAATGGATCTGAGTTGTTATATTCCTTGGCTATGTTGGGCATTATTGTTGTCAACGTTGCACATGATGTGCACAAATAAAGGAAGTTCTCTTAACCGAGACCTTATGTTATCCAGTAATTATGATGTGATCAGGATTATGTTGATGTTTATATATGTATATATGTATGTATGTATGTCGTTGATTGACAAGGTCATCTTGGAGCTTGATGGTTTTATGTTGAAGTTTATATGTATATATCTATATATCTATGTATCCATGTCACTGTATGACAGGGTTTTCAAGGATCATTCTTGTGGAGGAATTATTTCCTATGCAGGTGAATGGAATGAAGAGGTTCTTAGTATTATGAGGAATCAAGTTGGAAGAGTAACTCTCACAAATCTATGAGGTTCGTATCATGTGGAGACGAATTGATATTATATGATTGTTGTTGGCTCGAGGGGTCCTGACCCAGGTTCAGAGGTTAAGGTTTGCCAACAAACCCCTATACTACTGGCCCTTTCGGCAGTGACCTGCTTGTGCAAGCCAAAGTCTCACCCGAAGCTGTATGGGAGGGTGTTGGAACCAGGTTTCCACACCCTAGGGGAGAGCAGGTAAGTCAATCCGATCTGCAACTATCAGATCTATACAGCCAGAGGTCGTTCGCAGGAGTTTCAATAAATAACCAGAATACAGTTTATCAGATCTAAACAACAGGCTCGCATCCACGTGTGTACTATTAGCTATAATCACAAAACAATATATTTCCAGCGGATTAACATATCACAGATACATTTACCATAACACAGATAGTTCACAGCTTACTAATAGATGCATCATTATATAACTCAAGTCTGCATTAACAATAACTGGACAGATCCAGATAACATCAGATATCCATAATACTTCCACACATCTATTACCCAAAAATCCTCTTACATTCCCCAAATTACCACTTGCGCACACAATAGGACAGAGGATCTTCATGCACACAGCCAGTAGGAGTCCTAACCCAAAAAACCCTACCACAGATCTAACAGTTCGTACTTCGCATCAATCTCTATTCATTCCTGCCTATGACTCAAAAAAGGTTCATCTATTTATAGTGATTTAGCCTACGCATCCAATGGTCTGAAAACTGTGGTTTGCGGACTCTTGGTCTACCCTTGACCCATTTACAATGCGTTAGGGGCTTTGACCCACCCCAAAACCCCTACGTTAGACTAAACAATACAAAATTATACAAAAATGGAAAAAATTCAATAGCCTTTGGGAGACCCTGCTCCAACAGTCCCCCAACAAAATCTTATGAATTGTCCCAAGTCACTGTGCCGGTGGGGCTTCAACCTGCACTTGCAATACTCTGATCACCTCATCTAACAGAGGTAGGACGCCTTCGCTATGGACAGCTGCATTCTGTGCAATTTCGACCAACTACTCAGACAATGATCCTTCAGTCGTGGTAGTGACACTTTCCAAAGTTTGGTTTAGCTGCATGATAGCAACATCTGCATCCTATGAAAGATTGAGAGCCTCATCATTCCAAGGCTTCATTCGGTCACCAAGGATGTTCTTCTTTTTCCGAAGGTCATCAATATCCACTTGGAGTGCTTGGCTGGTGCACAGTCATTGCAAGCACTAAGCAGGTACCAAAATTGGCAAGGTGGCTTCGATTGTCTCGAACTCTTCTTCTTTTTGTTGCAGGTCCGGGTTTATCCATCACAAGATTGGATCACGTGGACCTTAGTCCATAGCTGCATGGCGGTCTCCAGTAGCTAGGATCTTTGCGCGATCTGCCCCGTGATGACATTTGTAGCTGCGGTGACTAGTGCAGTTCAATGGGCCTAGACCTCCAGAGGTGTTTCAGGCTGTAACTTAGCTTGCAGATTTACGATCTACTGCGCCATGCATTTCTTGACAACCTAAACTTCATCTTGAGAGGCCTTGAGTGCTGCGACTAGTCTCCCTACTTTTTCCTAAGGGGTGGTTGATGCCAGGATCTCTACGGGAACATCTACGCAAATTCGGTGAATCGTGTCTTCGAGTTTTGTGTGCTTCGCAGTGGCCAGACACACCTCAGCATTCTTTTTAAGGATGGCTTGTTCAGCTACACCGAGCTGTTGGTGCACTTGTTGGTCTCGATGGTGGATTTCCTGAAATACAACAGTGTGGAGACACTACAAGGCCTCATGGGGGAGCCGAGCTAATTTCAGCTAGACTGTTGTACTAGCCTAGATTTGAAGTCCTAGGTCAGGTGGAATAAGCACCAGAGCTGTGCCAGGGAGAGAACAGAGGTGGTTGTCATCTGTAACTAGTGCTGCGCTACTGAAAATGGAGGGTGGGTGTACGGGGGTCGCACTAATCTGCAACGTGTCTATCTTTAATTGTAGTGCTCGCAGCTCAACCTGAATTTTTTCGACCGTGGCCCACTGTTGTTCTTCTATGGCGGCCCATTTGTCCTCCATGGCCAGAGTGACTGCATCAGTGATTTGTTCCAGGTCTCCGTTAGTCAATGTGATTGTTTGGTCCCATTCCACTCACTGAGATCGCTGCTTTTTGCGGGGCGTTCTGAATGGCTCGCCTATGCGCTTCGTGCCATGGGGGGAGGCAAGTCCGCTTGTATCTAGACCTTCTATACCCAAACCGGTCTATGAGTCTATTTGGGTCTTCGCCTTGACGTCCTTCTGCTGCTGTGCATCCTTTTGGGTGGTCACACCAGTGTCTTGTCTGGTACTCTTGGGTGTACCTCTGATATCCAGGACGACGATAGGGGGTTTGAATTGGGATGTGTTGGTGCTTCCAATGCCCTTCGCACCAGTTTTGAAGCCAATTTTCCAGTTAGGGGGCTAGAGCGCAATGACGTTGTCGATTTCTTCGTCCATCACCATGTAAGGAAGCGAAGTCTAGACTTTCTCTTTGTGTGCTTTGATCTGAAACTTGTGCAGAGTGACCTTAAATGCGGTAATGCCCTTGTATCTATCGTACACGGCAGGGGACAACCATGGTTGGGAGTTAATAGTTGCGGCCACGCTACTCTGAAAGAGGACCTAGAACACCTGGTTGTCCTCGAGCCGTTGCGGATCCATGGAATCCCATTAATGTGCATAGAGAGCCCCTTCGCACATGTCCGGGGTAATATCAGGAAGGACGGACTCTGTAGGAGCTTCCCAGGCAACCAATGCTATAAGAAACAAAAACCAAGAGTAACAAAAGGTGCAGCCCTACTCCTGGGACTCACGAATGTTGGTTAGAAACTCATCGCACAAATATTGTGCCAAGTTAAAAAATACCCCTTTCACACATTGGCCGGCTAATCGAATGACATAGGATGGAATGGAGGTGACGTGACACTTCCCCATCATTTTACATGCTAACAGCATGGTGCCTAACTGTGTACCTTGGTCACTGATGGTCTTGATGATAAATCCCTAAGTATTACGGTCCACATGCCAAAGTCTCACCCGAAGCAGTATGGGAGGGTGTTGGAACCAGGTTTTCACACCCTGGGAGAGAGAAGGTAAGTCAAGCCGATCCGCAACTATCAGATCTATATAGCTAGAGGTCATTCGCAGGAGTTTCAATAAATAACCATAATACAGTTTATCAAATCTAAACAACAGGCTCGCATCCACGTGCGTACTATCAGCTATAATCACATAATAGTATATTTGCAGCGGATTAACAGATCACAAATACATTTACCATAACACAGACAGTTCGCAGCTTACTAACAGATGCATCATTATATAACTCAAGTTCGCATTAACCATAACAGGATATATCCAGTTAACATCAAATATCCGCAATACTTCCGCACATCTATTACCCAAAAATCCTCTTACATTCCCCAAATTAACACCTGCGCACACAGCCATCAGGGTCCGCACACAGCAGGACAGAGGGTCTCCGTGCACACAACCAGTAGGAGTCCTAACCCAAACAACCCTACCACAGATCTAATAGTTCGTATTTTGCATCAATCTCTATTCGTTCCTGCCTATGACTCAAAAAAGCTTCATCTATTTATAGTGATTTAGCCTATGCATCCAGTGGTCTGTAAACTGTGGTTTGCGGACACTTGGTCTACCATTGACCCACTTACAATGCGTTAGGGGCTTTGACCCACCCCAAAACCCCTTGCGTTAGACTAAAAAATACAAAATTATAAAAAAATGGACAAAATTCAATAACCTTTGGGAGGCCCTGCTCCAACAATTGTACTATGCCTATGTTTATGTTACGGACAGATAATGCTGAGGGGTACTGTGACATGCTAGGATAAGCATGGATAGTGGAAAGACATTAGAAGAAAGGTTGGTTGTGGGGTCAGTGTGTGATCTATGGATGTACATTGCTATTGTTGTGCATGTTGTATATTCAATGATTGTACCTATGGTGATGTGTAATGTTGCATATGTAGTATTGTGTACATATGATGTTGTGTGCATGTTGAATATATCATGTTGTATATGCAGTGCCAGGTATAGATGGTTCTATGTACATGTTGGATATGTGGTGTTATGTGCAATATGGTGTTGTGCACATGTTGGACATGTGGTGTTGTGTATGTACGATGCTATGTACATGTTGAATATGAAATGCTATGTGAATATGGTGTTGTGTTTGTGATGTACATATGGTGCTATGTGCATTTGGTGTTGTGTGCATGATTTTACACATGGTGTGTTGTGCATGTGGTGATGTGTACAGGTTGTACATGTGTTGTTGTGTGCAGATGGTGTCATGTACATGTCGTGCATGTGGTGCTATGTACATATGGTGTCCTATACATGTCGTGCATGTGGTGTTGTGTATATGTGGTATTGTGTACACATTGTATAGGTGGTGTAGTGTACACTTGGCATTGTGTACATGTTGTGCAGGTGGTGCCGTGTACATATGATGTTGTGCACACGTTGTGCACGTAGTATGTGTATAGGTGGTACTGTGTACATGTTGTGCATATGGTATTGGTATACATATGGTGTTGTGAGCATGTCATGCATGTTGTGTTGCAGGCATGTGGTACTATGTATGTGCATGGTGTAGTCATGGTATCATGACATATGTATTCATTGTGTTGTATTATGTATATTTATGTGTATAATGTTGTATTGTACACAGGTTGTAGATGTATGTGTTGTATGTTGGTATAGGTGTATGTACTATGTTGTGTTCTACACTAGATGTATGTTTATGTACATGTATTGTGTTGTGCACTAGGTATAGGTGTGTGTATTTTGTTGTGTTGTACACTGGGTGTAGGTGTATGCATTATGTGGTGTTGTACGCCTTGTGTGGATGCATATGTTGTGATGTACATTGTGTGTATGTGTACGTGAGTAATGAGAAGCAAGAGCACTGGGTGGTTGCCAGGTGTGGTTACCGATCTAGTGTGTGTACAAAAGAACAAAGGCAGAAGTAAGGATAGATGAAGGATAAGTATCGGTATTTTATTTCAGTTCTATTATGTATGTGATTTACTTACTTATGATGGTTACATGTGATTTATGGTGATTTCATGTGATTCATTATTTTGATTTATGATGGTTGTGTTTTGGGCTAACCAAATGTGATATGTTTTGTGTTTATACATGATGATTTGATCAAACAACAAGTTTGACTTGTTGTGACAGGAAGTGAACAGGATTGCAAGTGTACCTTATTGACAAGCTACTAATGAGGTATGAATTTAATTTAATTTAATTTAATTTGAATCTAATGGTAGTTATGTGCTTGGTACAGGAATCACAGAATTCCTGGTTGGGTGGCTGAAACTAATTGCAAGCATTGGTAGCAACAACAAAAGGAATTGAAACATGAAACAATATGTTGGTAAAGCACTTCAGGAGTAGGTCCATTGTGGGATACTGGTACACAATAGTGTCCATTAATTTCCATGATTATGCTATGACTGATGTTTGGTCTCAATCTAGTCTCCTAAATTGAGCTCATTTAATTGTCAACCAGGGTTAGTAAACTGCTGAAGTGAAGTGCACCATATGTGCCTAAGTAACCTCTTCCTACTTCGTTGTGTTTAGTGTTTTCTAATGTTTTTGGTTTTATGGTTTTATTTTGAAAAGGAAAAGAACTAAGTGCTAACTGAAGGGAAACTATTCGTCAAAACAGAGTGAAGCCTAAACTATGATGGTAAATAAATGCAAATGATGAAACAAAACATAGTCTAACTATGACTAGCAACCAACAAATACAAAGATTGATAATGACTCTATTGTAAACTCACAACATGAAATTGAAATGGACCTGAGAAAATGAACAAGCTAAGTGTAAATGAAATTTTCTCCTAAATAAACAATCAACTCACAATATTACAAAAATATAAGTTATCCTATGATGCTGAAGTTATTCTATTCTGCAACTTGACTTATCACTACTAAGCCTTATTCAGAAATTTAGAGATTTTCTAGAATAATGTTTGGGAAAAAGGCTATTGGTGAATTTGTAAAAGATTTGCAGAATAATCAAAGCCTTAAACTGATATTACTGACCTCTGTTCATGTGATGATATATTAATAAAAATTCAGAACAAAATTAAGTTGTGAATAATGAAGGCCGAGAGACTAATTTTGACAACTAGAACTACTTAAAATACAATGGATAACATCAAGCTAGAATGCTATCTATCAATATTAAAGGATAATGATTACAACTAAATTAGAATGTCATTAATCTACTTGAAACAAAATGAACTAAAACTAAACTAAAGAAAGTCATTATCAAACTGAAAATGAAATAACAGAACTGAACCAAATGCATTCTAACTCCGGAGTATTAAACCACAGTGCAACTAACTGTAATATGTAATGTAAATGAACGTGGAAAACATGAAGTTGATAAAACTATTGAAATTGGAAATTGAAAACGAAATCAAGCTAAGGCTACTTATCTAAATTACGCAAATAAATCCGTGCAAGAGGCAGGGGCCCTCTACCACCTGACGGAATCTAACTCCAAATCAAATCAACGCTTTCAAAACAACACTGTATGCTTCATTAAAAGAGAAATAACTTGAACAGAGCAATCTGCATCTTCAGAAATGTAGCACAGAAACTCAGCAAAATCTAGAACAAAATCTCTAGCCTAGCTCTCGGTTTCCCAAGTGTTTATATAACAAATGTTCATAACAGAACTTGCAACAATTCAAGGATTATTGTCTTTCCTTATCGAAATCATACTAGGACTCTTAAAGTGGCTGCGTGAAAAGGAAATGGACATCTGGACTGAGACAGTCCTACTAGAAGTATGCTTTCTTAAATATGTTCCCACGTATCAAAACCATACACAGAATTCGTTTCTTCCTTCATGGTGAGCAACGAACCATGTAGACATGACGTGGAATATGCCCATATGCGGTTTTTCTTGAGACGACACCTGTAACCCACTCAAACTGTAAAACAGCGGCGGAATGCGGGATTAGCTACGGAATGCGCGGTCAGCTACGGAATGCCTGTATTCTGTAGCTATTTTGCAGAAAATTGTTAAAATAGAAAAAATCATGAAAATACAATATGTTAATCAATTTTATGTAACCTTTAAACAATCCTAATCATTCTTCATTGATTTTAGGCTTATGAAGTGATAAAATAATGATGAAATGAAGTGAAGATTTGTAAAAGAGAAGGCAATTCTAAGGCTCAACATACCCCCACTGCAAGACTATTGCATGTCCTCATGCAATTTCATCAAAACTTATTCCATGTGCTTTGAAACCTCTTTTAGAACATCCAACCTTATCTTTCTGCTTCTTTTGGACCTAATCTATTTTCTAATCTCTGTTAACCTTTTCAGAGATTAGTTCTTCATCTTCCTTTTGTAGTGGAGTGTCAAGTTTATTTTCAATATCCATGTCAGTTTCTCTTCTTCTACTCCATCAACAGATTTGGAAAAATATTTTATAATCTCCTTATGGAAGCCATCAAATTTTTCTATAAAATTTAGCCTCCCTTCTTATTGTAGTAGCTCCTTGACTTGTGGATATCCTTCCAAATACTTGACTTCAACTGATTGTGTCCTGACAATTAGCCACATTCCTCCTTTGTGCAGATTATCTTCCTTTCAGAATTACTTTTCTATGCTTGAAGCTAGATTGAATACAGAGTATAATGCTTTATTTTGAAACTGTATCTCTATGTCTAAAGATGGATTAGTTGAAGAATGATGCTTCACCCTTAGAATTACCTTTCTGCACTTACAGATGGATTGGCTGCAAAGTGTAATGGAAGTGAATGGATGGAGGTGATTAAGCTATAAGGAACAATGAAGTGGCTATGGATCTGATGGAGAATTTATGATGACCTTGTGGTGAGATATGGAATGTTGGATAAGGGATATGGCTAATCAATTCGAATGATAGGTTGTTTAGGAAACACATGATTATACACATTGTATCTATTTCATGTTTTAACTTTTTGCTATTAAAATAATTTTCACAATTTACCTCAGAATTTTGACCTTGTTAATTGTTGTGCTTGATGTTGTTCCTTTGGTCCTCTTTTAGCTTGTTGGTCTTCAAAACAGAATCTTTCAATTTCCTGTAATCATCATCTCTTTGTAGGCTATACAATTGATTCAGAATTGCTGAATAAGATGTGGTTGCAACATGCAATCTGTAAAAAGAAATGATGTATGAATATGGAAGATGGATGTGAAATGTAATGGAGTGAAAGTGGAGTGGACTTGTGAAATGAAATGAAAATGGCGTGAGATGGAGTGAAAGTGGAATGGACTTGTGAAGTGAAATGAAAATGGCGTGAGATGGAGTGAAAATGGAGTGAGATGGAGTGGAATTGTAGAATGAAATGAATTTTGGAATTTCTCTCAAATAGTACATCAGACTTCCCTGAAATTTTCTGAGGTTGTCACCAATATTATTATGCATCTTCCGACGAAAAATCTCTGCCATTGGTTACACGGATCTCCCGGAAAATGAGAAATGGCTGTAGGTGAAAGTGGCCAATTTCTTGAAAAATACACACTGAAATTTTCTGAAATTTTCTTTGTTTATTCACCCTACCTCAATGCATTTACCATAAAAATTTTAGGACCAATGGATGCACGGTTTGAAAGCTATGATAAAATCAATTTCTGCCCTGTTTCACTCTTTATTCTGCCCAATGTTGCAACAAAAAAAAGTACGCCACGGACTCATTTTAAGGCCAAATTGAGTGATTCCAAAGGGAAACTATGTATTTTTACCTTCTCTACTGCCACATGCTTCCATAATTTCATTTTGATGAAGAAAAGGTGCTGCTGTGCAAAAACATTCAAATCTGTCCTATTCTGTCCATAATGCTGAAAATTGAAAATCTGCCTGAAAAACCCTTCTGAAATGCCCTTGAAAATTGTTTTTTTCCAAATTCTGTCCGCGCCTTACTCAATTTATCATATTCTAAGAAAAACAAGAAGCTCAGAATTTTTTATTTCTGCTCCAATATCTTGCAATACTTGCGCCAAAACTGCCTCTGGAAAAAGTTGCAAAAAAAACAAGAACAGGCTGCTACAGCAATGGCTGCAGAAACTGCCACTTTCCGCAGCTGTTATTGAATTGACAAGAAGATGAACATGCTGCTACAAGAAACTAATGAAATGTACTGCTGCAAGTTGTTGTTGATTTCATAAAACCATTAGTCTTCATCAAAGCCAACATTCATGGTACAATTCTTACCATGCGAATAGATGTGTCGAAGTCGAGCATGGGAAGAAATCATTGGATTACCGATCAATAATGAAAATCGTTAACCAATGCGAGACATCTCACCGATAATGTAAATGAGTGTCAAGGTACCTCAGTGCATCTTGACAGGGACGAATGAATGTGTCGAAGTCGAGTCGCCTGCAAGATTTGACAATCAAGAGACATTGTTGTATTCCCATTGTTATCAACGAGGAGGCTTGCCATTGATGAATGCAAGCTCCAAGGCACTTCAAATAATCTCTAATCTTGATCCCGGATAAAGTGTTGAGGTCGATGGGACAAGATCTGTTGGAAGGTGGACCTTAAGGAATTCCACATCATCCAACTCGAGCATAGAACCAAGAATGATTTGAAGAACCATGAAAGATTGAAACCATTATGAAATTGCAGAACTTATTGTGAACTTTGCCCACCAGTTGCCTGGTTTTCAAACAAAGCTCATGTCCAATTGCGCCAGCAAGCTGGTTTTCACAATAGGACTTATTTTTCTCTTTATTTTTTTTTTTTTTATGTCCTACTCTACTTGAAAAAGAAAATCTTGTTCAAGTATATGAATACTTCCAGTGGAACCATGTCTGTAACAAGATGATAGATGAACTCATATGCAGGTTTGAAAGACACTCTTTGATATGTACCTGTATATGAGATGCCAACTGTCTTGATTTAGATGATGTCAGAAGATATTGAATAATTGAGCATTAGAATCCGATGACTGAATTGAACCAAGATTCAATGTAATCTTGTCTTCCTTGTCTTTCCTCTATCATGAAATCGGAGATGTGATCTTCATTCATAGAATCTAGTGATAGGCATGCATGAGACTTTTCAATCTCTAGTTCCAATATCTCCTCTTTATCAATAGACATCCCTGATTCTTGGACCTTATCTGAGTCTTCTTCTGCTGGTTGTTGTTCTTCAATGACAGTTGGTGAATCATTTTGCAATACCTCGGATTTGTAAGTTGATTGAGGTGTTTTATTGTTGAGGATATGAAATGGTTGTGGAGGTAGTGGAGTGGGGAATCTTTGGGGTGCTTGTGTGGATGATAATGGGAAAGGTTGAATTGAGGTAAAATAAGGGTGATATCGATGTTGTAGTGGAGGTAAATGGTATGGATAACACTGATCATGGTATTGAGGATAGAGAGGGAAAGATTGAGGATATGGTGGATTTCCTTTATAGGGCCTTTGCCAACTTGGTTGCCAAGATTGGTTTTGAGGTTGGGATTGATATGGCCAAGGTTTCCAAGGTTGGTTTTGAAGTTGGGATTGAGATGGAAAAGGTTTCCAAGGTTGGTTTTGAGGTTCGGATTGAGATGGCCAAGGTTGCCAAGGCAAGGGTGTTCTCCAATTACCTTGAGGTTGTTGTGCATTTCCTTGAAACTGTGCATAAGGATATTGCATCATATTGGGTTGATGAGGCTGCCATAGTCCTCTTGGAGCTACATAACAAAGTTGCTCTTGTGCTTGATTTGCTCCATTATCCTTCTGGTAAATTGTCTTCAACCCTGGTAATGATGGGCAATCTTCAGTAGTATGTGATCCTACACAAATTTTACACATTTTAATGTTATCAAGTGGACATTTATGCAAAGCATGTTTCTTTCTACATTTAGAGCAAAATATAAATGAAGCAACTTTTTGCTTGTTTTGCATTCTTAGCATGTCAGTTTGCTCACTTAAATTACCAAGAATGTTTAGCAAATTGTTAGGTTCAGTTTGACTTACCAATCCTGATGCTGACTTACTTACTTTTGCCATAAATGGATCTTGAGGGGATCTTACACACTTTGCTTTTCCTCTTGATATGTTCTTGCACAGTTCACAAATTTCTTGAAATGGCAATTGATAAACATCTCCTTTTCCCACAAGATTAAGAAGATCAATCCATTCATCCTTTATAGCATTTAGTAGGAGAGTTTTTAATGCATCGGATCCTAAATTATGCAATTTAGATCTTTTGATATTATAAGTAAATCTCTCCACTAAATCTTCTAGGATTTCATCCTCTTTTTGGTTCATCTTAAAGACTTCATTTCTAAGGTCATGGTGCATGCAATAACCTTTATATTTTTCCAAAAATACTCTTTTCATATCATCCCATGTCCTTATAGAATTTGTTCCTAAAGTCATGAACCATCTAAGAGCTCTATCCTTCAATGTTGCAGGAAACAAATTCAATTTTTGCATGTGCAATGAGTAGCCATAAGATCTACAAATTATTTCAAATTCAAAAAGAAAGGTTTCCGGGTCTTCTGATCTCATACCTTTGAAGTTAGGAAGTACAGATGGATGGATGTTCTTCATTTGAATATTGATATTAGTTTCTTGAATGGGAAATCCAAAAGGATCTTCCTCATTGTCATCATCTCCATCCATTTCTTCAACCTGCTTTGTCACCTCTTCTTCTACCTGCAAAAATATGAATTCATGATGTGGATGTGTGGCTCTTACTACACCACATGATATAGTGGGTGTGGTAGGTGATTGAAGTTTTTGTTTTTGTTTTTGTGGATGTATGAAATCAGGATACCTAGTTACACTTCCCCGGCAACGGCGCCAAAATGTTTGTGCTCAACCTAGTCTCCTAAATTGAGCTCATTTATTGTCAACCAGGGTCAGTAAACTGCTGAAGTGTGGTGCACTATATGTGCCTAGGTATCTATTTCCTACTACGTTGTGTTTAGTGTTTTATGATGTTTTTGGTTTTATGGTTTTATGTTTGAAAAGGGAAGGAGCTAAATACTAGTGCAAAGAAGCTATTGACTATGTCAAAACAGAGTAAAGCCTAAATTATGATGGTAAATAAATGCAAATGCTGAAACAAAACAGAGTCTAACTATGACTAGCAACCAACAAATACAAAGCTTGATAATGACTCTATTGTAAACTCACAACATGAAATTGAAATGGACCTGAGAAAATGAACAAGCTAAGTGTAAATGAAATTTTCTCCTAAATAAAAAATCAACTCACAATATTACAAAAATCTAAATTATCCTATGATGCTGAAGTTATTCTATTCTGCAACTTGACTTATCACTACTAAGCCTTATTCAGAAATTTAGAGATTTTCTAGAATACTGTTTGGGAAAAAAGGCTATTGGTGAATTTATAAAATATTTGCAGAATAATCAAAGCCTTAAACTGATATTACTGACCTCTGTTCATGTGATGATATATTAATAAAATTCAGAACAAAAGTAAGTTGTGAATAATGAAGGCCGAGAGACTAATTTTCACAACTAGAACTACTTAAAATACAATGGATAACATCAAGCTAGAATGCTATCTATCAATATTAAAGGACAATGATTACAACTAAATTTGAATGTCATTAATCTACTTGAAACAAAATGAACTAAAACTAAACTAAAGAAAGTCATTATCAAACTGAAAATGAAATAATAGAACTGAACCACATGCATTCTAACTCCGGAGTATTAAACCACAGTGCAACTAACTGTAATATGTAATGTAAATGAACGTGGAAAACATGAAGTTGATAAAACTATTGAAATTGGAAATTGAAAACGAAATCAAGCTAAGGCTACTTATCTAAATTATGCAAATAAATCCATGCAAGAGGCAGGGGCCCTCTACCACCTGACGGAATCGAACTCCAAATCAAATCAATGCTTTCAAAACAACACTGTCTGCTTCATTAAAAGAGAAATAACTTGAATAGAGAAATTTGCGTCTTCAGAAATGTAGCACAGCGTCTCAGCAAAATCTAGAACAAAAATCTCTAGCCTAGCTCTCGGTTTCCCAAGTGTTTATATAACAAATGTTCATAACAGAACTTGCAACAATTCAAGGATTATTGTCTTTCCTTATCGAAATCATACTAGGACTCTTAAAGTGGCTGCGTGAAAAGGAAATGGACATCTAGACTGAGACAGTCCTACTAGAAGTCTACTTTCTTAAATATGTTCCCACGTATCAAAACCATACACAGAATTCGTTTCTTCCTTCATGGTGAGCAACGAACCATGTAGACATGACGTGGAATATGCCCATATGCGGTTTTTCTTGAGACGACACCTATAACCCACTCAAACTATAAAACAGCTGCAGAATGCGGGATCAGCTACGGAATGCGCGGTCAGCTACGGAATGCCTGTATTCTGTAGCTATTTTGCAGAAAATTGTTAAAATAGAAAAAATCATGAAAATACAATATGTTAATCAATTTCATGTAACCTTTAAGCAATCCTAATCATTCTTCATTGATTTTAGGCTTATGAAGTGATAAAATAATGATGAAATGAAGTGAAGGTTTGTAAAAGAGAAGGCAATTCTAAGGCTCAACAACTGATATGATGGTTTTGAGGTAGGTATATGCCTTGGTTTTTATATCTTTTGATACGAGGAAACCTTTCCAAGGGATGGATCGCCCAGGCTAGGGGATGTTAGAGAACTTGGAAGGTGAGTGACTACATGGAAGGGGATTACCGGATTGCCCAAGGGACTACATAGCATATAAGGGAAGGCCAAGGTGTATTTTTTTTTTTCATTAGCATTTCCATATGGAATCAGATGCACATTGGGAGTGTGCCATAAAACAATGATCCGGTAATTGTTCACTGAGGGTACAATGGCGCAGAATTGTAGCGTTGGAAATTGGATGTAGCTTTGACCATGACAGTGGATTCTATACTTCCTGGGAAGGAAGTGAAGGTTGGTATTACTTTGAGGGTGGAGGTGTGAGCCTCTAGATTCCCTTGTTGTTGATACATGCATCGTATCCTTCTATTTTTTGGTTGAGAAAATGTGCATATTTGTATATGTGTATATTATTGTAAATACCATATTGAGCTATGTTATAAAGCTCCAATAAATGGTATGATTTTCATTATTATTTTGATTTTGAGAAGGTTATTCATTGTAAATACTACAACGAGTTATGTTATAAAGCTCTATGGGTAGTATGTTTGCTTTTTAGCGGTTTATTGAGGTATATGTGTGGTTGAACACCGAGGATAATTTCCCCAAAGGGGGAGGGTTTTGTAACAGCCCTAGTGAAAATTTCATATAATAAATGTTAAAAATAATAACCATGGTTGATGGGACACTTATTTCAAACTGATTGTTGGGAAAAAATCCTAGGGGATGTTGATTTGGTTTATTATGGCTAAGGAAATTGGCAAAGGCAAAGGAAAAGGATTTGGAAAGGAAAAATAGAATATTTGGCACATTTATTTATGAAAATAACAGAAATTATGAGAAAAGGAAGGTGAAAGGTCACAGGTTGCATGTAAAGAGGAAAATGAAGGAAAATAATGGAAAATGAAGAAAATAGAGGCCTCATTTATAAAAAGGCTTCTGAGGATCAGTGGGCAAGACTTGGTCAGTTCAATTTTGGATTTCTTAGTATTCTCTCTCTCATACTCTTGGACACATAGAGTATTCTTGGAGCAATCTTGGTGAGTGTGTCATACTTGGCGATTTTAAGCAAAAACGCAAAGATCAAGCAAGGAGAAGCAGGAGTCAAGAAACTACAGCATGATTCTTGGAAGGTGTAGATTTGCATGTGTATTTTCCTTGCTATATTTGAGCTACATGGTATTGCATGTGGTTCTCTGCTGCCTTGTATTGTCAATATAAATCCCCTTTGTGGACATAGGCGATCTCTCTAGGCCTAGAGTGGGTCTAGCAACATGAGATACTTTCTAATGCAAAGCTATCTTAACTAACATTTACAATGCAACAATGAAATATATAGAAGTACCTTTTTTCTAATGCTATATCTAAATCCATTGGTGATGACCTTGATCCACAATCCTTTTAGGCCCATTCCCTACAACTGATGGCACACGAATACCTGTAGATGATCATGAGGCATTAATAAAAAATGTAATCCAATACATAATAATTACAAACATTAGCTATCTAGTATATCAAGAAGTACCAGAAATATTTGCATAAACATTTAGACAACTATAGAAAGCAAACATAACATGTTTTATTGATAAATATAAAAGGAGAGCTTACAAACCAGACCTTGATGTTGATGGAATCCTTTGGTGAAAATATGAGTCCTTAACCGAAGCTCTAAAGCATTCCTTCTCCCGAACACTTAGGCGTTATCACAATGCGAGAATGCAAAGGGAACGAGAGTTTAGACTAGCCCGACAATGACCATCCAAGCCAACATTATGGGAATGAGGGATATGAATTTATTGGAAGGGAGAAGAGGTTGGGAGCCCATGGGAGCCCATGAAAGGAGGAAGGTCCAATTTCTAAGGGATGAACCCCCATGGAAGAGATCAAAGCTCCAAAATCAGAGAGCTTGACTCTATCACCACCATTTAACAACCAACTCACCGCCCTAGAGCTTCTAGAGGTCAAAGCTTCTCCTCCATTTGAGGAAACACTGCTAGAAAGGGATCGACATGATTTTCCAAGAAATAAGGGTGCTGGCAGTGCTAAGCTAGAACTGTGAGTATGACATCAGCGGGAGCATGACACCAGGAAATGCGTTGACCCAGGAAACTATGGATTTGACCAAGTTTCTTCAGTAATCTTCCAATCCAGTTTTCTTTTGATATTCAAGGGATATCTATAACATATTTCTTCATGGTGGAAACAATGCACATGATCTTTCATGAGGCATTTCAGGATCAGGGACAGGAAATGAGCATGGTGAAAAAAATTTTTGTAATATATTCCCCCTAAAGCATGAAAGAAGAACAGGGAGTGATGGCTGAAATGCTTTATGAACCAAGGAAAAGAACACAGACCACCTCTGGAAAACTTGCCAAATCAAATATACTACAATATATGACATCTCAGGTATGAATATGCCTAATCACATAACTCTATACTATACATCCAATAACACATGAACCCATGGCATGGTTGCAGCCATCCGTCTAAAGATATCATAGAAATGGATTCGCAGTATGGGCACAACCATCCATATATATAGGATCATGTATACAATCATGAATAATAAATAACTCCCCACATCTTGGATAAAAAATCAGATGTGAAACAGGGTATTCACCGTGCTCTCAATCAACCCAATGTACGAATCTATCCATGCGAATAGATGTGTTGGTGTCAAACATGGTAGAAACGACCTGATTACCGGTCAATGTGAAAACCGTTAACAATAACGAGAGAGACCACCAATAATTACAATGGACCTCAAAGTACAACAACACAATCTACAAGCGTGAATGAAGGTGTTGAAGTTGAAAACTTGCAGAATGATTCGATCGAAGACTAATGACGTGAACCTATCGTCGAACACGAAGAACTTGCAATTGAGGCATGCAAGCTCCAAGGTACTGAGAAGAAGCTTCTAAATTGCATTCACGGATAATGAGCTAAAGTCGATAGGAAGTGATTCATTGAAGGATGTCCATGATGATTACCACATCATTGACATGAAACAACGAATATCTTAAGATTATAGGAGTGATTCGGGATTGTAACAGAGGAGGTCAGATAAGTAAAGGATGTTTGACAAAAAGGACTTCTCTTGAACATATTGGTGACATGACTCCAGAGTGTGGCAACATTTGACTCAAATAGGATCAAAGTTCATGTTGACAAAATTTGGTAATCAAATGAGAGGCAAATGGATTTCCCAAACCCATGGAGGCAAAGTGACGAATGTAGGATGTTCCCAACTCGACATGAATTGCAGATGAGTGTCATGTTCAAGAGCAACAAGCTGCCCAAAATATACATAGGATGTTCACTTTCAATTTTCCCCTGTTATTTCTAATGATTACCTCTTTATTTTTTATAGCCAACGTGAATAGGATATCATATTTTGAGCATGTATGTTCATTCTTCGAATGATTCCATCCTAGTAATTTTATTGAGCCCTAGGAAGGAGGAACTCGGTCTCGTCATGGTGACAAGTCTTTCGTCGTTTAATCTTTAACGAGTCCAACGAAAGGGTAACTCGGTGACTTTTAATGTTTAAGGAGTTTGAAAATAAACAAAAATAAAACTCCATCATGTCCCTTTTCATATATCGTCCCTTGAGCCTAAAAATGTAGAAAACAATGCCCGAGATAACCTCTTCACCATGTTCGATCAAGATATTCATTTTTCATAAATAGTAAATATCAGCCTGAAAAAGGGGTAAACATATACTGACCGTGTCAATTATTTCACTTCAACGAGTTCAAAATGACAAGTACTCGACAATATTTTCATTTTTCTAGAGCAAGAAAAGAGCTGAAGTTTGACTCCGGGGGGGTTCCTTTTTCGTAAACGTTTACCAAGCCCAAAAAAGAGATAAAATGCAACTCATTTACATCAAAACTAATCACCAATGGTGTGAAAGTCTTGTTACTACACAAAAACAGCAAAAATCACTGATATCGAGGAAAAATAATAAAATAATGGTGATTTTTTTTCAAAAATCTATAAATAGACCAAAAACCAAATTCATTTTCACCTTTCTATTTTAAGAAAATCATTTTGTCCATTTCCCTCCGAATTTCAAATCAACGGTGCAGCCGATCTAAGACACCATTCTTCAATCTTTCAGTGTCAGGTAAGAGCTCTAAGCCTCCTCTTTAGTTTAAATCCATTCATTCACTATTTAATTTTATAAATAGGGATATTGGGGGGAGGATTTCAAATCCTAAAATTGTTTGCAACCAATGCGATATTGAGATATTGGGGTCGCACTGGTCGCGTTTAGCCCGTTAGGGCAGCGCGCCACCAGCGCCGAATTAATTTGGATAGTCGTGTTGGCCACAGGAGAGATTTTAAAACATGAAATGCACCCATATCTATGGATAATGTCCAAATTTACTATGGTGAAAGTTCCTAAAATGCCTTTTAAACATGTTTTGTAGGTGTTTTCCTCAGAGATGCCAATTGAATGCAAAGAACGGGGCCATGAGGTGGAATACCACCAAGCACTGCAAGATCAAAATTGTGTACATGCATTGCGTGATTGTGGTTTATTAAAATTATTCCAAACCTAAGGATTGAGAGCTCAACTAGAGCTGCTCCAATATTTAATTGGTTTGTGGGATGTGGACCGACAAATATTTGTCATCAAGGACTAAGATTTGGAGTTATATGTGACAGACATCTACTTTATTACTGGTTTGTCTAGGAGAGAGAAGATGATCCAACTCTCCGAAGCACACGCAGGGGGTGAGAGTACCAACATGCTCATCCAGAGATATTTTCCCGGGGCTCGTAAAACAGAAAGTGGGAAGGTGGATATTTCATCTATCAGGGTGCTCCCTCTGCGTACAATTTTACATTGCATAACTATAGTGGCAGGAGCACAGGAATTGCATGAGGCAAAAAAATCTCAGTTCCAATATGTGGTGGACTGCCTAGCCTCGACGATGTTTAACTGGTGTGAGGGGTTACTGGCCAATATGAAAATCCAATTAACCAAGTGCAAGACAAGGCAGCTGAAACAATTTAGGTACAGGTCCATCCTTGTGACCTTCTTTCTAGAAAGAGTGTTATTTTTTCAATACCAGTGGCTGGATATCCATGACCCAGCCCCGAGGGATCTAAGGTTCATGAGGTGGTGTGACATCATGCCCCAACATGTGGGGCCCAACAGATGCATTTCCCGACAGCCTTCTTCAGTTGGCTATGTCGTCAACTTATCATAGTTGAGGACTACGCATATGACGACATCGATTTCAGAAGAAATCCAGATTTTCCCATTCCATTGGGAACACAATGGATTGATGCAGGTAAAAAAAAAAAATTTAACATTTTTTACTTTTTGAATGTTTTTGTTATGTATTCTGAAACGTTGACTTATGATTCTTTTACAGATATGGGTCCTTAGAGATCACTTGGTATGTCACCGATTGCGTGGAGGATAGTCTGCCAGGTAGAGGGTGCTCCTTATGAGGAGGGAGAAGATACACTAGCTAAGTTAGAGAGGAACCTAGTTGGCCTTATGAAAGGCATTCCAGAAAATGCTACTTTTGATGAGATTCCTCTCCGCCTCCAGAGACATACCATTGGGGTTCCGCGCAGACTACGTCGGTTACTTTAGCAAGTAATTCGAGCAGTCACCTGCTACCATGAGCATCATGTGGGTAGATAGCAGCCCTATGTTTATATTTTTTGTACTGATGCAGCTCTGGAAGCTCTGGAAATAATTTTTCCCAAAGAGGTATAGTCGTGTGGAAGCATAGACACAACTTGACTGAAAGGCATTTCGGTCCCATTACTAGAATCGAGAGGTGTAGAACCGAATAACACGCTTTGAGAGGTAAACACAGAGGAAGCAACTTCCGGGATATAGGTGCCAGTAGTTTCCTGAAGAGTTCCTTGGGGAGCGCTCGCGAATGGAATATCATCAACATTGGATGTCATTTCATCAGGAAATAACCGATGGACAGTAGAACGAGATGCTACTGGAGAAGTGCAAAAGGGAATTTTGGGTTGATCAAAATAATTGTATGCCTGTTGAGGCGAGACCACAAAATCATATCAAAGAGCGGATTTTTAGGAAAGACCATGAACTATGCAGATGGTTCAGGGCTTTCCAGCTTAGAATCTTCCGATGTTTTCCAAGGAGACTCATCAAGCGGTGGTCAAGATGAGATAATTTTAACACTAATGACAATCCCGAGCTTAGCATCTTGTGCTTCAAGGAGACAAATAGAAAACTGAGGGACTTCAAGAGGAGGTTCTTGAGATCTATCAGAGGAGGGACGAGGTGAATTCGACGATTCAGCTACAATGACATTTCAGAGCAATATCAAAGAAGGAAGAGGTGAAAAAATTCACAATTTACCAAGCAATAATGAGGCTGGAGAACTACACGAGTGAGATGTTTTCATGGGAAGTTACTTTTAGAATTAACAAAAAATAAATAAAAAGGGTGTGCTAGGCATAAAATTTTACCAAGTATTCATGAACTGTTATAAACTTTGGTGATAAATGATAGAAAAAACGACCAAGGACTTAACGTACTATAGCCGATCTCCCCGAATGTTTTGTTCGGTGTATCAAATTTACAAGTCGGCCGACTCGGTTACCTATGGTAGGCTTGCAACCTAATGGTGTCTCCACAAATATATGTGATGGTGCGTGGGATTCTAGTCCATAGTAGTGTTGTCTAATATAATTCCATACGTGGGATGGGATATCACCCCTCGGCTGTAACGCAGACCCTTAGCGACAACTCCTACGTTTAACGATGCCAGAACACGTCTCTAGCCTAGACCACTAAATGTTCTTGTTAGTTGCAAATGCTCCTTAAGGTAAATTGGGTGAATTTTAATGTTGATCTTGAGTTAAGTTTCAATTTTGGCTCAAAATCGATGTCACATGAATCCTATTATGCAGGCTAAATGAAAAAAGAAAAAATTTCCATTTCGATGAAGCCTAAACTATTTAGGGAAGAGATACAAGCAAAAGTTCAATCAATGCAACAAAAATAATGCCCCCCAAACTAGCTCAGAGCTATGAAATGAAATTATTTTCCATTGAATTCTCTTTTCCCAAACAGATGCAACTTATTGAAAAAATGAAAATATTTCTCTTTTTCACTTAAGATGCACAAAATGATATTTTTTTTTTGTTTTTATTTGAAATGCAATCAAAATAAAAACAAATGAATGAAATAATAAATCCAAAAATAATCATTTCACTTTTCTTTCAATCGAACAGAAATAAAGATCGCTTTAAAAACACATGAATGAAATGATTTTCACTCCTCTTTTCAAAACGATGAAAACGAGCCAAATCAAAACTAAAATGAAAATCACTTTTAGATCTTTTGAATTTGGAAAAAGGACACACTCTTATAAACTAATGAATAAATTGTGATCCAATGTTTGAGACTAAATCAAAGGCAATATCAGAGATGCAGTGATGACCAATGCATATGACAATTTTCTTCGAAACAAGTCAATAAAAATGCAACAAAAGGTGTTTGAAATGGTAAAAAATCTCCCAAATTAAAAACAAATCAAAGAGACGAAAAACACTCTCTCAGAGAAAACAAGTAATCCAAACACACAACAAGGAGGTCATTAACACTCTACAAGCATCTTTCAGGGGCCAGGACACACTGGAAAATAAAGAGGAAACCCTAACTTTTCCTAGAGCTGAGATCAATGCTTCTTTGATCGGCAGAAGGGTGCTGAAAGGAAAATCAACGTGGTTGTACTATATAGAATAGCACTGCCAGCGCTACTTTGTAAATTGAAAGCGTGGGTGTTGCTAAAAACAAGTAAAAACACAAAGGGTCTTCACATAAACACCAGACATGACACAATGAAAATACTATCAAACCCTACACAAACTAAAAGAGGCCTAAGAAGGCTTAGGTTTCAGTAACCGGTTAAACTAATCCAAGATCAGTCCAAGGAAGGAAGGCTAAGAGGCTAAGCTCCCCAGTGGAGTCGCCAATTTTGTTGTCAAGATAAATCCCATTTGCGGACAGAGGCACTCTCTCTAGCCCTAGTGTGGGTCTAGCAACACAAGATACTTTCTAATGCAAATATCTCTTAACTAACATTTACAATGTGAAAAGGAAATATATAGAATTACCTTTTTTCCAACGCTATATCTGAATCCATTGATGATGACCTTGATCCACGATCCTTTTAGGCCCGCTCCCTTCTACTGATGGCACGCAAAAACCTACAGATGATCAAGAGGAAATATAAAACATAATGCAATACATAATAATTGTAAACATTAGCTATCTAGTAGATCAAGGAGTACCTTAAATATTTGCATAAACATTCAGAAAAATATAGAATGAAAACATTAGATGTTTTATTGATAAATATAAAAGGCGAGCTTACAACCCAGGCCTTGATGTTGGTGGTTTCCTTTGGTGAAAATCTAATTCCTTCACCGAAGCTATAAATCATTCCTTCTCCCTAACACTTAGGTGTTATCAAAATGCGAGGATGCGAAGGGAACGAGAGTTCAGACTAGCCTGAAAATGACCAACCAAGATAACATTATGGGAATTAGGGATATGAAATTATAGGAAGGGAGAAGAGGTTGGGAGCCCATGAAAGGAGGAGGAAGGTCCAGCATCTAACCCCCATGGATGAGATCAAAGCTCCAAAATCAGAGAGCTCGACTCTATCACCACCGTTTAACAACCAAATCACCTCCTTGGAGCTTCTAGAGGTCAAATCTTCTCCTCCATTTGACGAAAAACTGCAAGAAAGGGATCGACGCAGTTTTCAAAGAAATAAGGGCCCTGGAAGTGCTAAGCCAGAACTGTGAGTATGACATCAGCACGACCATGACACCAGGAAATGCGTTGACCTGGGAAACTAGGAATTTGACCAAGTTTCTCTAGTAATCTTCCAAGGCAGTTTTCTTTGGATCTTCAAGGGATTTCTATAACATATTTCTTCATGGTGGAAACATTTCACAGGATCTGTCACATGAAATTTCAGGATTAGGGACGGGAAATGAGCATGGTGACAAATTAGTGTGTAACAACTTGGCATGGGTTTTTTATAGGTGTGACAATGTATTCAGCGTAGTCTTGACATTTCCAAATAGCCATCGTGTTGTGGTGTTCTCATGTTTTGGTTTAGCTGGATCACCATTGTTGGGGCCCTTGTTTTGAACGTTTTGAATTGGAACAACGGCCAGATTTTGGGGTTGCGGAACGAGGGCACATGGCAGCCGCAACCAAGTCGCAACCACATCAAACGGCGGAGCTACCAAGGTTGCGAAGGAACAGGCACATAGCAGAGGAAACTAGATGCATAAGTGCAGATAAGGAGAAGATACAGCAGAAAGAACGCAAGCGGAACACACAGATAATCAGAGAAAAGCTAGAAGCAGCTGAAGAAGGACATAATAAGAACTAACAGTCGCGACAGCGAGTGAAAAAATAGCCGTCACCCGGAAGAAAGCGAAAAAAGAGAGAGAGAGAGGGAGAGAGAGAGAGAGAGAGCGACTGAAGGAGAAGAAACGCATGCTGCAACAGGAACCCATATTATGGATGAGATCTCTGTAGTTCCTAGGGTTCTATTGATGTACATCTCTGTCCTGCAAGGCATATGTATCAGATTTGTAAGCCGTTGCAAAGTTATGTAACTGAGGATCCGGCCAAGAGCTTAATATAATTGCAAGTTGCTGTCTATTTGTGTGATTCACATGCATGGGTGTTGGTTGAGATGCTTTAAAATTTTCATTTTCTTAATATATGTATGTTCTCTGAATGATGTTGCGTGTGTGATTCTATTTATGCAATCTAACCACTGATGAGAATGAGTTTCGGATCTGTTCCTTGCCACTGGTCTATTCCCCTTTTGCATGTGCTCGCGGCACGCCTCGGGTGAGACTCTCTACTCTCCAGAGTAGGGTGATAATGCCGGCGTGATCCTAGACTACAACGGATTCCTTTGTTGGCCACAATCCCTGAACCTGGGTCTTGCCCGCGAGACCTGATCACTCGCCAACAACCATATGGATTCGAAGATAAGTGAGGTGGATCACCGAATGGTATAGAACCGATTCAAATTCTCCTTGTTTTAGGTCCTAGTAATTTGGGTTTGGATTGCGGTAAATCTTGAGAGGTGGTGGTTTGCTCTCCATTTCAGGCCTAGGAATCCTGCGTTTCAGATTGTGTTAAATCTTGGAGAGTATGTCTCTATTTAGGGTCTAGTGACCACTGATTCAGACTATGGGTTGCGGTAAATCTTGAGAGACTATGAGACAGGAAAATTCCTCATGGTTTAGGCATAGAGAATCTGGTGATATTCATGCTTGTGTTGGTGATCAAGGTTAGATCACGGTAAAGCTAGTTATGACATGTTTATTGATGAGCGTGAGGTGGTTTAGCCTCGGGATGCCCTAGTTGGTTCCATCGGTTTAAGTCCCACATTCATGCTTGGAATATGGCATGTGGATGATTGGCTAAAGTAGATTTGGCTTAGCTAATCTATGTTTGGCTGGAACATGGAAGTCCCATCTCTGGTTGGTTTTTACATTCAGTAATGAAGAGCTCATTTCTCCGGTATTCAGCATGAAAATATACTATTTTATGTATGGATTTTATTTCTATTATATCCATTATATTTTTGTTATTAATATGTTGGTTATGAGCATGTTTTCGATCAGTGATGATGTATGACTCTATTCATGTTTTTTCCTTTAAATGAATATCCCATGTATCTATGGTGAAATTGATTGTATGATAGCTTATGATGTAGGGGATCAATGCAACTTATCCATTCTCAGATAATAAAGAGACCCCTTTGTTTAAATGCGATGTTCATACCTGTAGATGCTATGTTTGTAACATGTTTGATGAAATTCATGTCAAGGATGGGTGGGGTCGGATGAGTTTCAGTTGACGTGATTGATTCCATTTATTTATTTTGATGTTATTTACTCCCTCCTTAAGTTACAGGAAATTATGGGCAGTGACTTGGGCTCAGGGGCCAAAAATGTGGCACAAATCCCAGAGTTAGGCACATAAATCTCTTGTTTGAGCCTGAGCTGCTACCTTGACAAGGCTAGCACGTGGCTCTAGACCCTAGAGTTAATACCTTGCCTTATATGTCCACGGCTCAGCCTCAAAGTGGCTAAAAATCAGTCCCCCCTCAAGGAATAGGGCCCTGGAAGGTTGGGTTACCTCCTGGGGATGTCAATGATGCAGTGTAAGGTGTTTTTTTTGTGTTTCCATCAGTTCCACCTCCTTAAGGTAATCTAGCAAGTTGAATCTCATATTGGTAGCCTCTCATCACATGTTTATCCCGGTTGGAAGGTTACTTGGGTATATGTGGGAAGAGGGTATTACATGCACCATTACTCTTTTCTTCATGTTTATCTTGATGACTGATTCCTAGTTGTACATGCTTCTGCAAATTTGAAAGGCTCTGAAGGATGACTGCATTAACATCGACTTGATTCTATTAAGATTTTGAAACCCTTTCATGTGCTTCAATCAATATCTCGTTATATTTCATGCAACATAAGATCTCTACCTTCATACTTCTCAATGTATCTACCAAACCAGGAGAATATCCCTCTCCCTGTTTCTCAACTGGTCTCTCCCATCCCACCAATGTCTCTTACGGCCTATATGGGGATTCATATGAATTGTTCTCAAGTATTTTTTTCTTCATCTCTTGGACTTCTATTGTCCTAAAAATATCCCATGTTAGATAAACCAAATAGAAGACGATCAAATTCATACCTCAATGTATCTTAGGGGAGGCTATCACATCTTCACAAGTCAGTCCAAATTAGCACAATATGTAATAATATCAAAAAATTAATTTTCATGCAAGAAATCACAATGACAATACTAATCATTCATATGACTGCAATGCATATAAAAAAATTAAATATCATGCATGAATAACCAATTAACGTGCATATGAACATACTAATTAACTAGCATCTGGCACGCATGTAACCACAATAGCAATAGAATGACTGACATGCATGTGACCATAATGCATATAAAAATAATTAACCATCATAAATTCATGTCAAACGTATAAATCTGCATGACAACCTAGTTTTAATTCGACGTCGAGTGTTGCAACCTCACCCTGTTACCACTTTGTAACACCCCACCCAACATTAATCCGCTTTAACCAATGCATAGGGTAAATATTAGACAAGAATTACTAAGCATGAACTGAAAACCATCTTCCAGTTATGGAACTAGGGTCTACCATCCTAAAACTTATTACAACATCTAAGAACAGTAGATCACCCAAATGTCAAGTAACATCTACTAATCAACTTTTCATAGAATGGAACTACCCTCTTGACTCACTTGATAGCCCATTTTCCAGCACGACAAGTTGTACATGTGGTTAGAAGGATCTAGCCACACTTATAAGCCTTCCTCCATGCAGCTACAACCGAAATTTGTCAATTAAGAGACTGCGGTCATAAGCCATGTTCCATATTTTCAGGACTAGCTACAGACCAATAGCCCAGAATTTACCAAAAATTTCCTGAGTTACCTTAATCATTTGTAGAATTATTCATTCACTATTCTTAACTTCATTCCTACTCAAACTTGGAAAATACATGATGATAATTTCTGTAAACACTTGGTAAACATAACACCTGCAGGTCATGAATGCATATATGTTCACTTTATCCTAAGCTTCACCAGAGAATCATCAAGAAGGTTTACTTCCCTCTCTTGCTAGCTGCAACAACACATATTATCTTAGGCATTCGAATATATATCCAAGATCCTGTCAAACCATGGAATGGATCCATAACAAGAGAACATCATAAATGATAAATATACCATGCATGTAACAAAAATAGAACCATGAAAAACTAGTCATAAATTCATACATAAAATTAAAACTTGTGCTCATTAATATCAATAAGAATCAACACATAAAAACATATGCAAATGCTAACCAAGTCAGATACTTACATGTACCAACCGACCATGGATTGGGATGAAACAAATATTTCTTTCATCCAATCAGTCATGCATCATATTCCAAGCATGAATGTGGGATCACATGGGATAAACCAAAACATAACCAACCAGGGCTTCTAGAGGCTAAACCACGTCAACCCTCAACCAAAGTGATTTCACCTAAACCGGTCCAAAAATCACCAAAAATAAACAAACTTGGATGCCTCAGAATTTCTTCACCATACCTAGATATATTTTCTTGTCTCCACCCACCTGTCAAGAGTTCCAGGAGAAAACCATATAGGCCCTTAAGCGTTGGGAATTTTCTTGAGACCACATAAACTAGGATCTGAAATCTACCAAAAATCCAAAGCTTAACCAAAATAGAGAACCCACTACATCATGTCTATCCAGGAAATGGAAAGGAAAGGATGTAAACTACTGTTAATCTAAGAAAATCCCATGCCAATGACAACAAACATAAATAATAAAACAATGCATAGACCATGCATCAAATACCCACAGGATAAATCACGCATGCACATTGTTACCTAGAAAACCAAATATATTTTATGCCCTTGTTGTTTTCCAAATTTCCTCTTGCACTCCCTTGATTTCCTTGTATGCTTGATCCCTTTATTTTTCTCTCTCTTGGATTTCAATTTCTTCCTTAACAAAACTAAATTTTTAAAACTTGAAAATTGATCAAAGGTTGATCAAAAGTTGTCAATGGTTTCTCGTATGCCTTTTTATCAATGATGTCTAATGTCTCTTCCTTTCCTTTTCCTTTCTTCTTTCATTTTACTTTATTTTATCTCTAATTTCCCTTGCATGCATATTCTTATCTCTTCATCTTCGTTTTCTCCTAATTTCCTTTATTACTTGAATTAATTTTTATTTATTTCCCTTTGCCTTTGCCAATGCCAATCCCAATTTCCATAGCCATTAATCAACCACAAGTTACCCTCGATGAGATGTTTTTCCCCTCTATTCAACTTGGAATACGTGTCCCACGACCTTGGTTGATTTATTTTTATATGGAATATAACTCGGGCTTGTTACAAACCCCTCACACTTGGGGGAACAACATCCTCAGTGTTCTATGACACTTATAATCAGAATAAAATTCTGAAAACATGACAACAAACTACTTATGGAGTTTTATAAACCCAACTCAATGCAATGGTTACAATGATAACCATATATTTTCTTATGCACATTTGCTTCAACCAACAAATAAACATATTATTTATGAATATTTATAAACACAACTCGATGTAGTATCAAGAATACACACATACATACATATGCACATTTTCTTTAACCGGGAAATAAAATGATACAATGCTTGCATTAGTGACAAGGGAATCCCGAGGCTAACAACTCCACCCTCAAAAATAGTACAAGGGATTCACCTCCCTCCTAGGAAATCTAAAATCCACAACTAATATCAAAGTCTACCTACAATTTCCAACACTACAATCCTTGCACTACATGTTCTCTTAGTGACCAGTTACCGACTCATTGTTTCCGAGCACACTCCCAATGGGCTTCCAATTCCATTCAACAATGCTATTGATGAAAAAAAATTTATTTTGCGACCTTCCCTTCTCAGCTTCTCAGTACCTCAGGATATCTAGTCACCCCCTTCTATGTAGTCATTCACCTTCCAAGTTCAGGCATACCCTTCTCTACATCCCAGTCCCTCAGGTGATCCATTCCTTGGAAATGTTTCTTCACATAATAAGGTATCAAAAAACAAGGCATACCCCTTCCTTAAAACCATCATACTGATCATAACATGATTATGGAAATAAATGGATACTATTGGGTACTAGTGTCCCACAATTTCCCTACTCCTAAATTCCTTTACCAAGATATTGTTGCATGTTCCAAGTCCATTTAAGGTTGTTGTTAACTTTCTTTCAGCCAATTCCAACCACCCAAACCAATTATTTCCATGTTTTCTTGTACCAAGCACATAATTTCCATTAGAATCAAAAGGAATTGTAATAAATTCAACTCGTACCTCATTAGTAGCTCATCAATGAGGTGACATTTAAAACTTTGTTTAATTCATGTCACAACAAGTCAAATTATCTCCTTGATCAAATCATCGTGTATAAACATATCACATCCGGTTAGCTCAAAACTCAACCATCATAAATCAAAATCATAGATTATGTTCATAATTAAAAATTGAAATGAAATATTGATACTTATATTTCAAATGGTTCTTTTCTTCTACCTTTTTTCTTTATCCTTTCTGTACACACACTGAATCGGTTTCCAAACTCAGTAAGCACCAAGTGCCTTCTCTTTTTTTGACCATGTACACACACTGGATCGGTTTCCAAACCTGGAAAGTACCTAGTTCCTTCTCTTCCATATGTAGTATCGACAACAAGGGCATCTAGAGACTATACCACATCTACCATCAATATCAGCAACAATGGTGTCCAAATACTATACCACCTCTACCCTCAATATAAAAAACAAGGGTGTCCAGATATTATACCGCATCTACCCCCAATATCAGTTGTTATCACAAAACTGGACCTAATAGGCTGCTTGATCAGTCAACTTCATGTAACTATTTCAAACCTAATCTTTTGACTGAGGCTTAGCCTCCTCAGCCTGAGAGGGCTCTCTTAAGGGTTAATGATTTGGATAAAAGTATAGATGGCTAACTCTATGTAGGGTAATAAACAGATAAATGATAGAGATAGGTTGAGAATCACATCAGCAAGTACACATTGGGCTTATTGAGTCAAAATAGTTTCAGTAACCAATGAATCTACTTAACATGGAAGTTGAGGCATATCAGAGTTTTAGTCAAGAAATAACACATATGAAACTGTAAAAAACACAGTCAGCTCATTTATATAGGAAGTCAGAGCATCTAAAGATGAATTCTGAGTAATATAGATAAACACCACTGTAATAGGATAATAAGAGATGCAAATAGAACAGGAACACACCAAAACTCCTTCTGAATCCCAAGTTGGTTAAGTAGAAAGTTTCTGTATTAGCTGAAAACCAGTCAATTACAATAAGCACAGTATTTTGCTAGAAATGTCCAACCTTTCACTAATTTGACTTCTTAGTATTTAATAGACAATTTACAACATTATATGATCTCATCTTAGGCTAGATACATCGAATTCCTGACTCTTGACACCTTGCATAACCATAATACATGGGATTTATTACAAAAAGACAACTAATCTACTAAATAGTCCTATTACAAATAGGATTCAAACTCCTTATTTCTATCCATAACAACCTTATCTAAATTAAATTACATCATTTGCCAAGTGTATCAACACATGGTCGAATCTGGATTGTAGGCTTCAACTCTTCATGACCATATTTCTGTCCTCCACCAAAATAGGAAACAATCCCCTGTTTTTAGGCATAGGGTCCTCTGCACTCTTGGAACATTCTGACCATCATGAACTCATTATTTCGAGGTCGTTAGTTGTTGGAAACTGAATTAACACATTCCAAAACTCCTCCTTAAGCTCCAGCTATCCAAAACCATCTTCAAACAGTTCAAATGAGCTGTAATACACTGCGCTATGAAAACAAAACAGTTTCGTAGCGCTGCCCTTTAACCCTTTTTTCTTCAAGTTTTTGACTTATTTCCTCCAAAATTATCTTAATTTCCTTTAAATACATCCTCCCTAGCAATTTTAGTTCTTGATCCATTATTTTACCCCTCAAAATTTGATGAAAGAGGGCAAGAAAAGCTTCTACAACAGTTTCGTAGCGCTTTTCTCCCTTTTTACACTGTCTGCGCTACGAAACTACTGAGTGGGCAGTTTTGTCAAAAATTTTCCAAAGTGAAAATTCTAAATGTGCCAAAAACTCAAAATTAATCTAATTTCATCATTTAAAAAACATATCAAGTGAAAAACACAATCATTCCAGCCTTCATGAGGTCCCTTGCTCATTTTCATTTGATTTAGCTATATGCTCTTCTATGACTGTTATTTTAATACCTCTGCTCTTTAACTCATCTTGAATCAATTTCAGCTGTTGCTCCAAGTCCTCCAGTTGATCTTTAAGTCTTTTTTTATTAGCTCTCAAGTGAGTATTTATTACTTTGACAAACTTGGCTTCCTTAATTGTTGGGACTGTCCATTTGAAAAACTGCTCTGCACTCCTTAGAGTTTCAGAGATAGAACCAGTTTGACCTTCCCACAGTGCCTTCATTCTTTTAAACTCTGCTTTCTCAAAATTGTGCTTTCTAGCCCTCTTTCTCATCACAGCAATTTCTTGGTTTTCCAACCTCAATTTTTCCTCAAGATGTTGAAACTCTGTCATTTCTTATTTTCCCTTCTTTTTTCTGCTGGTTGTATGCTTCATTGTAGGTGATGAGAGATCAACAACTTCTTCAGGAGCTTTAACTGTCTCAATAGATTTTTGAACTTCCTAGCTACCTTCCTTGAGTTTCTTAGCATGCCTAGTTATAGGCTTCCTTGCTTGAAAGATGAAAGCTGCATTTTCCCCCTCAAATTCAAGCTTCTTTATAGACTTGGCCTTTCTCTGTTTATGCTCATCTTCCCCAATGAACTCAGCTTGAACAATGGGTGTCTCCTCTATGTCAATAGCATAAAGGATGTCATCTAAATTTCCCTTTATTACTAGGTTGTCCTCTGTAGTTGTAGCAACTGTCTTTCCTTTTAATGCCACTGCTTGGCTTCTTGTTACTCTTTTAATTTCCTGCTTGCTCACAACTTGTTTTTGTTTTTCCTTTTTTACAATCTTTGACCTCTGTTTTGTAGGTGATGGAGTTGGTGTGTCAATCATTTGTGTATGCTCTGCCCTTTTCTCAACCTATTTCCTTGGCTTCAGTTTTGCAAATTCCTTTGGTTTTTCAATTATAGGTTGACTAGTCTCTGCTGCTGGTGATGATGGAACTCCTTTATTTTTAGGGCTTCTAGCAAGAGTTAGGGTTTCTAACTCAAAACCATTTATAAACAAAAAATATGACCAATCCCTACCTATCTTCTGAAGTTCATTTAAAATCAATAACTTCATTAAACCATGATGAAATAAGGATATTTCACTACCTTCATATTTTTCTTATACTTTATCAGCCATTTTTGCAAGACTCCTGTGCAGATAAAAAGGCAAATCGAGTGAAATATTACCAGTGAAATGCAGAAGCAACTTGAAATGATATGTGTAAACCTTATGATATTTTCCTTCACATGTAAAATACTTCTGAATGTTGAGCAGCAGCTTTGCATAAGTGTCTTTGATGCAGCTTCTAGGGATAGCATTATTGAGGTCCATATTTTCATACACAGGCTTCATGAACTCTTTACATTGCTCCATATCAAATTTGAAACCTTTGAACCAAGTTTCTTGACCTCTTGGTATCTTTGTAACAACAACAATAATCATTGGTGTAATTGATACACTTAGCATCCCAACCTTGGTAATTGTTCCATTGAAGTTCAAGGCAAATTCTTTGGATACTTGTGTGTGGAAACCCTGCAACTTTTGACAAAACCAAAGACAAACTACTCTTCTGAACGCCTCCATCACTGTTGGGTCTTCAATTATTTCCTTCATATCTTCAGGCTCATGCCTTAAGCAGTGTCCCCCTCTGTGAACTTTCATTTCCTCTTCCATGCTTCTCAAAAATCCTGTCAGCCTCGCTTGATAAATTGAATCATCCTTGCTTGAATATGTGAAACAACATCCTTGCTTGATTAATTTATGCCAGCCTCGCTTGATAGGGATGAAGAAAACCTTTGTATAAAACAGTCACAGGTTTGGCTTTAACACTTCAGAGCTCAGACATCTCGAATGGAGGCAAAGGAAACGAGAATGACCAGTTAGGCAAGATTTTTAATTTGAAATGTCATCTCATAACTAAATGATGCCTAATTCATACCCTATCATGACAATGATGACTGCAACGGGGATGAGTA
Source organism: Pinus albicaulis (assembly GCA_034641835.2). Lineage (NCBI taxonomy): Eukaryota > Viridiplantae > Streptophyta > Pinopsida > Pinales > Pinaceae > Pinus > Pinus albicaulis. Next base: position 563,286,109 of record CM076569.1, on the reverse strand, counting down.
CGTTGAATTTCATCGTTAACTGACTCATCATACCACTAACTTACCATTTCGCAATGGTTTCTGACCTTTTCCAGCTCAGATGACAAGACAGTTTAGAAACCGCACTTTCATAGTGCCTGCAGTGTATTTTTTTCTATTTGCGCTATGAAACTATTAGCTCTTTCGTAGCGCAAATCAACTTTTTTGAACTAGTGGCTCTACGAAAATGAGGTTTCTTGGCTAATTGAACAATTTCGACATGAAATTTTATGAAATGACCCACAAATGGAAATGATGGATATTTGACATGAAGGGACTTAATAGAAGACTTTATCATAACCTAAGGATGGGCTTTAAAATATAAAAATCTAAAACCTACCCTTGATCAAATCCTAAATTGACTTCTAAACCCAAATTTTGAACAATGATAAAAAACAAACTTGACACAATGATGTTTTGAAATTATTTTTTTTTGGGTGATAACATCAGCAACAAGGTTGTTTAGAGACTATACCGCCTCTACCCTCAATATCAGAAATAAGAGTGTCCATTGACTATACTGCCTCTACCCTTAATATCAGTAACAAGGGAATCCAAACAATACTACACCTGCTTGTCCCAACACATAATACCACACGTACACATACACACGGTGTATAACACAACACATAAACCTACACATGGCACAATACAACATGTACACAACACAAACACAACAACAATATTGAACATCCAGAGACCACACCATTTCTACCAGGAATTCTCACCTCTAGAGTCTTTCCCAGGCCTTATTGCATGCATCCACAACCCAAATTCCCGGTTTTGTGACTCTTTCCACCACCCATGCTTTTCCTAGCATGCCTTATATTACCCTGATTTAATTATGTTGATTGATCCTTAAACATTCATTGTTCATAGCATAAACATGGTCATAGCCATAAACACATAATATCAAAACCATATCCATGTGATATTAAAATCATAGATCATCTAGAGCTACTCTTCCCACTTGATTTCTCATAAAACTAGGAATATTTTCATACCATTCACCTGTATAAAACAATAATTCTTCCACAAGAATGTTCTTTGAAGACCCTGTCACACAATGACATACATATATATACACATTAGCATGATCATGATCACAACAAAATTAGTAGTGTTCATAAGGTCAAGTTTAAAAGAACTTCCTTTATCCGTGCAATGCATGCACAACATTGAGACCAATAGTTCCCAACTTAACCAAGGCATCTAAAACCTCAAATACATTTACTTTAACTTTTCTTATTATGTTTCTCATGATTTTCTTGCCACTGTCCATTTACCCAAATGGACCCAACCAACCCAACTGGTTTTCATATTCTTTCCTTAAGTCATACTTTATTCATGTGCTTCATCTGGGTCTTTCATTACCTGATGGTTTTAACTTATCTCTCCCCCAGCTCCATTAGATTTCCTCTTTCCCCAAACCAATTCTCTTGATCTAGGTGGAATAATCAGGTACAGGTACAAGAGGCTTGAGTAAAAGGCTCAAAAATCAAAGTGTTCAGATTGCTCTTGAACCAAGTTCAAGTTGTAGATCTCGTAATTCTGAATCCAATGGCGCAGACAGCACTCAATTCCGAGTCCGTATGAAGAAGTTATAAGCGGTCAAAGTTCCAGGTTGACTTGGTGATGTGGCAGCTTAAGGAAGGCACGAATTGGATTTTTCCCGGCCACCGGATTCCGGCAAGCTCAAGCCAGATTCTGGGTGAAATTGTGGCCTGTTTAATTTGCCTCCTTCGGTCCAAAACCGAATTTTTAAAAAGGCGTAATTTGTTTATAAAAACAAAAAAATATTTTAAAAAAGGGGTGGCAGGCCACCACCCCCGCCACCCCCGTCGGCACTCAACCGTATGTCACAACATTAAAAAAACAAACATAATATTTATGGGCCGGCGGGCCATGACCCCCGCCGGACCCCACGGGAACCAACCATCGTATATATATATATATATATATATATATATATATATATATATATATAACATATAATGGTTATATGTTAAACAATATGATAAACGCATGTGTGGAATTGGTTGGGCGGGCGCCCAAGGCGGGCCCGACCCCCCCCATTTAAATTATTCGTTGGTTCAACGAAACAAAAATGCCAAGTATGGAGGGGCGGGATTTGACCCCCCCGACCTCTCCTCAACTAATTTTTATTTTTACCATTACACCAACTACACACGTTGGTAAGTCCGCCCAGCAATGTTTATTTAAACCCAGGATTTTTACAGTGCGCCCAAGCGATGGAGAAGCAGGAGTGCGCGCACGGAATTCGAGTTTAATATTTTTTTAATTGTAGATCAGTGCGCCCAGGGAATGGAGAGCGAGCGCGTTAGCACGAATGGACAGCTCGAGGGAAGTGTGTAAAAAGGAACGACAGATTCGTAAAGAGGCAGCGGAACCCTAATGAGCCAACTTTAAGGAGGGCGAATTTTGACTTTGTCCAAATGGGACAAATTTTATGTCATTTCAGCACTACTCGACACCACGAGTCTGATGGCGTGCTTAGTTTCTGTATCTGAGTTTTCGAATTTTTAGCCACTTTTGGAAGTGGGCTATGTCGGTGTCAGATTTTCGCATGTGAACAGTCGTTTTCACCTTTTTCGATGCCACAAGATTGATGGTGTTTTCAAATTCAGCTGCAAAGCAGCTCAACCTTCAGCAAATGGCGGCATGAGGTATATGATGTGGATTCCATGTACTTCTTCATTTATTTCTCTTTGAGATGCATTATGTCTTGCAGATCCCGGTTGATACATGAGTTGTGGGATCTTGCTTTGTGTTGTTATTGATGTACTTTTCAGCTATGGATTTGTGCCATGTATGAGTCCTTTTATGATTCATCTGCTGTGATGCTCAATTTCATATGTGTATTGTTGAGATCCCTTGTTTGCTAGGATTGGTGGGATACTCTTATTTGCTACATGTCAGCTATGGTCATACTGATAGGAGTCTTTCTTTATGTATGAGAGTTCTGCAATGGAACATCTCTTAAAGAAGTCAAGCCACTCCTGCATGAGGGCAATTTTTCCTTGTATGTCATACTGAAACACATCCATGTACATATCTTCTTACAACACATAATGCGGCGGCCTACACCATCTTGACACCGAGGCCCGGAGATGTAGTCCCTCCTGGACGAACTCCGTCATCAAACGACGTGTTCTTATGATTGCTGATCTTGTTCATTTATGTTCCTCTTATTTTCAGCTACAATCGTTCATTTCAGTTCTTTAACGTCTTTAATTAAATGCAATTCTATTTATCAGCTGAATTAAAAGGTCTTGGTTAAGGGTATCAAGATTTTACCCTGGATCAAGTGGTACCGGAGCAGGTATTCTTGCTGATTGGATTGCAGGCGTGAACATTGAACGTTTGCTGAGCTGAGCCATGGAAAGTGTCAAGGACATGTACGAAACCATGCTCAGGGTGTCCGAGAAAGCGGACATATTGTACGAGGCGTACGAAAAACAAGCAGCAGAGAACGAAGAATTAAAGACCTTCCTACACAAAGAGAAGGAGGACAAACAACAATTGCAGCTTCAGTTGCAAGCCACAACAGAAGCGTGGGAAGATTGGAAGCGCAACAATGAAATTTTGCAAGCAGATCATGATGCCTTGAAGGCATTCCTACATGAAGAGAAGGAAGAGAAGCAGCAGTTGCAGCTTCAGTTGCAAGCCACGACAGAGGCGAGGGAAGATTTGAAACGCAACAACGAAACTCTTCAGAGAGATCATGATGCCTTAAAAGCATTCCTTCAGAAAGAGAAGGAGTAGATGCAGCAGTTGCAGCTTCAGCGACAAGCCGTGTCTGAGGCAATGACAGAAGTGAAGCGCAATGAAGGCTTACAACAGCTTTCTTCATCTATTTCGCAATCAACACCTAAGGTAAACAGTGTTGATTTTTCTTCAGTTTATTCACATGATATAATTTCAGTTGGAAGTGTGGAGATACCAATCACAGGTACCGGCATGAGGCTCCTCACTAAAATGGGGTACAGAGGAGGAGGACTTGGCATTCGTGGCCAAGGCATCACCGAACCATTGGAGGTTGTGCAACGACCTCGTTATGCAGGTTTGGGGTACAGTGGTGAAGGATGTTCGAAGGACATCAAGGGCAAACAGATAATGATGAACTCTCCAAGGAAGAGGAATGATAGGGACACTTCTCCATCGTTCCACGGTAGTGCTCGTTGCAGTGAAGGAACCGAGGCGAGCTCCCATCATCATGATGGCACCGGAGACCACCGCAGAAGGTATACTAAGTCTCATTATTCCAGAGTGTATTTTGATTACAAGAATGTCGATAACCATGGTCGTAAAATATGGCATCGTAAAACTTGTTATTTTTGTGGTTTAAATAACCATGTGATTTCTAAGTGCTGGAAGAGGATGGAAGCACAAAGGAGGAAGAGGCACGAAAAGCCTTCTCCCCAACAAGAAAAGAAATCAGTTAAGCAATTTTGGAGGAAAAAGAACTTTTGCACCCATTGCGATCGAAGTGGCCACCAAAGAGCCACATGCTGGAAACTTCATCCAGAGCAGCGCCGTAAAGCCAAAGAGCCCGTGCATACACCAGTCGAAAGAGCTGATCGACAAGCAAGTTCGCCACAGGGAAATGATCCACTTGTTTTAATAAATGAGAAGTGGTTCTTCTAGATTGTTTTTTTCTAGAGATGTTAAGCTTGTCATGGCCATGCTTGTAAGTCATTTGTCGCATTTTTATTATGAAAGTGATGATGTGTTTCCATCACTCGTTTAAGCGACCATGACATTTCTTTTTGGCCTTGTTTTATAAGTCGTGTGTTGGATCTCTTTCATGTAAAAGTGATGATGTGTTGCCATCACTTTGAGATGCGATGATTATGTTTTGGTCATGTTGTATGAGTCGTCTGATGCATTTCTTTCATGTAAAAGTGATGAGGAGTTTTTCCATCACTTCGAAATGTGACGATGAGGTCTGGTCTTGTAATTTTGTTGATGTATGATTTCCATTTTGCTGTAAGCTTGACCACCGAGTACATGTTATAAACTCGTGGAAAGTATGGAAACATCTGGGTCATTATTGGTCACATTGAGAATGTAATGTTCATTGCAGCTTTAGGCAGGTGTTGGCATTCCGATTCCGAAGGACAGAAGTGAAGGAGTCTTTAAGGGATGCGCCTTTTCAGACATTTGCATTTCAGCAGTTGCAGGTGTTGGCTTTGCATCTCGATTCCGAAGTACGTGAGGTGAAGGAGTCTTCAAGAGATGTGCCTTTTTAGACATTTGCATTTCCGTAGTTGCAGGTGTTGGCTTTGCATCTCGATTCCGAAGTACGTGAGGTGAAGGAGTCTTCATGGGATGTGCCTTTTTAGACATTTTCATTTTAGCAGTTGCAGGTGTTGGCTTTGCATCTCGATTCCGAAGTACGTGAGGTGAAGGAGTCTTCATGGGATGTGCCTTTTCAGACATTTGCATTTCAGCAGTTGCAGGTGTTGGCTTTGCATCTTGATTCTGAAGTACGTAAGGTGAAGGAGTCTTCAAGGGATGTGCCTTTTCAGACATCACATTGTAGCAGTTGTACATGATGGCTTTGCATCTTGATTCCAAAGTACGCCAGGTGAAGGAGTCATGTGGGGATGCGCCTTTCAACGACAGTTGCAGACAGTTGATGATACGTAAAGCTTGATGCTTTTGGAGAACCAAAATCTCCTCAGTGGGGAGGTTTGATCCAGGTGGAATAATCAGGTACAGGTACAAGAGGCTTGAGTATAAGGCTCAAAAATCAAAGTGTTCAAAAGATTCTTGAACCAGGCTCATGTTGTAGATCTCGTCTTTCTGAATCCAATGGCACAGACGGCACTCAATTCTGAGTCCGTATGAAGAAGTTATAAGCGGTCAAAGTTCCAGGTTGACTTGGTGACTGGACAGCGTTAAGGAAGGCACAAATTAGACTTTTTCTGGCCACCGGATTCCGGCAAGCTCAGGCCAGATTCCAGGCAAATTTGTGGCCTGTTTAATTTGCCTCCTTCGGTCCAAAACCGAATTTTTAAAAAGGCGTAATTTGTTTATAAAAACAAAAAATTATTTAAAAAAAGGGGTGGCAGGCCACCACCCCCGCCACCCCCGTCGGCACTCAACCGTATGTCACAACATTAAAAAAAACAAACATAATATTTATGGGCCGGCGGGCCATGACCCCCGCCGGACCCCACGGGAACCAACCATCGTATATAACATATAATGGTTATATGTTAAACAATATGATAAACGCATGTGTGGAATTGGTTGGGCGGGCCGCCCAAGGCGGGCCCGACCCCCCCATTTAAATTATTCGTTGGTTCAACGAAACAAAAATGCCAAGTATGGAGGGGCGGGATTTGACCCCCCGACCTCTCCTCAACTAATTTTTATTTTTACCATTACACCAACTACACACGTTGGTAAGTCCACCCAGATTTTTGTATATAAACACGAACTTTTACAGTGCGCCTAAGCGATGGAGGAGCAGAGAGCGCGCACAGAGTTCAAAGTTTATTATTTTTTAATTGCAGGTCATGTGGAACCATGAGCCCAGAAAAAGGCAGGCGGAACCCTGATTGAGGCCAACTTTCAGGAGGGTGAAATTTTGACTTTGTCCAAATGGGACAAATTTTATGTCGTTTCAGCACTACTTAGCGCCACGAGTCTGATGGCGTTCTCAGTTTCTGCATCTGAGTTTTCGATTTTTCAGCCACTTTTGGAAGTGGACTATGTTGGTGTCAGATTTTTGCATGTGAGCAGTCGTTTTCACCTTTCTCGACGCCACAAGATTGATGGTGTTTTCAGATTCAGCCGCAAAGCTACTCAGCCTTCAGCAAATGGCAGCATGAGGTATATGATGTGTATTCCATGTACTTCTTCATTTATTTCTCTTTGAGATGCATTATGTCTTGCAGATCCCGGTTGATACATGAGTTGTGGGATCTTGCTTTGTGTTTTTATTGATGTACTTTCAGCTATGGATTTGTGTCATGTATGAGTCCCTTTTATGCCAGATTGGCGGGATGCTCGTTTTCATATGTGTATTGTTGAGATCCCTTGTTTGCTAGGATTGGTGGGATACTCTTATTTGCTACATGTCAGCTATGGTCATACTGATAGGAGTCTTTCTTTATGTATGAGAGTTCTGCAATGGAACATCTCTTAAAGAAGTCAAGCCACTCCTGCGTGAGGGAAATTTTTCCTTGTATGTCATAGTGAAACATATCCATGTACATCTCTTCTTACAACACATAATGCAGCGGCCTACACCATCTTGACACCAAGGCCCGGAGATGTAGTCCCTCCTGGACGAACTTCGTCATCAAACGACGTGTTCTTATGATTGTTGATCTTGTTCATTTATGTTCCTCTTATTTTCAGCTACAATCGTTCATTTCAGTTCTTTAACGTCTTTAATTAAATGCAATTCTATTTATCAGCCGAATTAAAAGGTCTTGGTTAAGGGTATCAAGATTTTACCCTGGATCATCTCTAGACCCTGAAAACATAAAAGGAAAGAACAACAAGACAAGATGAAAAACATAAAAATCCAAAAAACAACACAACACCACAAACAAAGTGACATGGCCATGCACTAGTCACAGTCAAAACCACAAATAAAGCAAAAAAAAGTCACAAAATATTGAAAGCACAAGACTTTAAATAGACACCATGTATCAATCCCCATGAGTTCCCAGTGCTTCAAATGGTTGAAATCTAAGCCCGATCCTTCTTAATATCTTATGGCAGCCTCTTTTTCCATGCAATTCCCTGCATCATACTGACATAAACACACAATTGTTAGTGAATTAATAAATATAACAATATACCAATTACCTTACCATGTTATACCGAGCATGTTTCCTTGCAACTAAACATATGCACATATAATCTATCAAGGAATTCCAATTCCCTTGATGAATTCAGTTATATCTAGAAACTAGCCATTATTCCTTCATCTGATCAACCATCTTCCATGTAGCTTCCTTAGTCCCAAAATGCTTCCATGCACTTTAACTTACTCTATTTCTTGATTTCGGAGCATGAGCTTATTTTGCTACAACATGCATTGAGGATCTACATAAAACTCTCCCTCTCAATCCACCTTCCATATTGATATTGGATGCTTGATGATCTGCCTGCATGTTATCCCCTGTTATATAGATCTAGGAAATGCTCTGGCCTACATCCCCAACTGTCTCTCCCTCTTCAACACTGTATATTTGAGGCCTAACACCCTAATACAAAGGATATATATCCCTCATTCGATAATATCCACTAGAATTACACCGCAATGTTTCTCCAAAATTTCCTTTATTTTTTTGGTCCTCAAGCTGAGATTGATGTCCTCTCTTAGCTCCATTGAACTTCTTATGTGGAGCCACATTTTCCTTGTCACCTGCATCCTTAGATCTTCCTAACTCATCAAGCCATATTCCTTTAGTATTCTCATTACCCTTCCAGTCACGCTTGAACTCAAGCTTGTGCTTTGATTTCTCACAATCAATGCTTCAACTTATTGATGGTTTCTTCCAAAGGTTGAGGCTCATCAAACTCGACATGGTATTTGATTGCTAATGGTAGTTCATTGATGGACCTTTAGATCGTCACTTTCTTGTCCTTGAGATAGGGGGCATATCTCGAAAACTCTAGAAACTTGGTTGTGTACTCTTCATCTATCATGGAACCCATTTTGAGCTCATAGAAGTCCTTGGAATTTCCGTCACAATACCTCTTAGGCAGGTACTTCTTCCTGAAGATTCTTTCAAACTCATCCCAAGTCAGCTCCTCTTCTCTTATGCCTCTAAATTTCTTAACATCTTCCCACTAGATATTTTATTTTCCCTTGAGACTAAAAGCAGTTATCTTGGCTTTAATGTTCTCATAGTAATCATGAACTTTGAATAATTTCCTCATCCCAAGCAGCCATGCTTCTGCAGCCTTAAAAAATAGGAGGCCTTTCTTTCTTGAACTCTTCTGGAAATTACCCCCTCTCACTCCTCCTATAATGTTTTCAGTTATGGTTATGATATCTCCTGGAAGCAGATATAGAATAAAATACATCAGTGTTATTCCTCCTCTCAGGTGTATCTAAGTGTCTGCCACTCTTTAATGTATCATCAATGTCCAACCTTTAACTTTTCAAAGACATGCGCCCATTTAAACCATCAGTATTTTCTTCATGTTTATCCCCGTGACTGATTCCAAACTATCCATGCTTCCGCATATCTCAAAGGCTCTATAGGATAACTACATTAACCTCAGATTTCTTCTATTAAGATTTTTCAAGCCATTCATGTGCTTCAATCAATCTCTCATTGTCTTTTGTGCAACATATGATCTCTACCTTCAAACTTCCCAATGTATTTTCCAAACCAGGACAACATCCCTCTCCTTGTTGTTCAAATAATCTCATGTATCCCACCAATGTCTCTTCCAGCCTATATGGGGATTCATATGAATTGTACTCAAATATTCTTCTCTTCATCTCTTGCCCTTCTATTTTCCTACAAACATGCCATGTTAGATAAATCAAATAGAATACATAATCAAATTCATATATCAATGTATCTAAGGGGAGGCTATCACATATGCACAAGTCAGAATAAATTAGCACAATATGTAATAATATCAATAACTTAACTTTCATGCATATAAAAAAAAAATTAACTATTAATGCATGAATAATTAATGCACGTGCATATGACCACACAAATTAACTAGAATTTTTCATGCTTGTAACCACAATAGCAATAGAATGACTAACATGCAATTGATCGTAATGCATATTATAATAACTAACCATCATACATGCATTCCAAACATATAATCCCGCATGACAATTACGTCCTTTTACGCCGACATCTAATGTTGAAACCTCTCTCTGATACCACTCTGGAAAAATGCACCCGACATTCACCCGCTTTAACAAGCTCACAAGGTAAATATAAGACGAGAGTTATTGTGCATGACCTGAAAAGAATATTCTAGTTATGGAAGTGGGGCCTACCATCTTGAAACTTACTATAATATCTAGGAACACCAGATTGCCCAGATGTCAAGTAAAATCTACTAATAAAATTTTAATGGATTGGAACTACCTTCTTGACTCACTTCAGAGTCCATCTACACGCATAAAAATTTATTCATGCATTCAGAAGGCTCTAGTCGCACTCATAAGCCTTCCTCCATGTGGCTACAACTGAAATTTATCAATTAAGAGACTGCAGCCAGAAGCCTTATTCTGGATTTTCAAGGCTAGCTACAAACCAATTGCACAGAATTTCCCAGAACTTTATAGAGTTACCTTAATCATCTGTAGAATTATTCAATCACTATTCTTGACTTGATTCCTACTCAAACTTGGAAAATACAAGATGATCATTTATGCAAACACTTGGTAAACATAACACCTAAAAGTCGTGAATGCCTATATGTTCACCATATCCTTAGCTTCATCAGAGAATCATCAAGCAGTCTTACTTCCATCTCTTGTTGGCTGCAAGAACACATATTATCTGATGCATTCAAATATATAACCAAGATCTTGTCAAACCATGGAATGGATACATAAGAAGAGCAAATCATAAATGAGAAATATACCATGCATGTAACAATAATAGAACCATGATAAAACTGTCATAAATTCATACATAAAATTATAACTTGTGTTCATTAATCTCAATAAGAATCAACATTTAAAAAAATATGCAAATGCCAACCAAGTCAGGGACTTCCACGTACCACTCGACCATAGATTGGTCTAAACCAAATATTTCTTTCAACCAATCACTCACATGTCATATTCAAAACATGAATGTGGGATCACATGGGATAAAAAAAAACAAAACCAACCAGGGATTCCATAGGCTAAACCACCTCAACCCTCAACTAGAGTGATTTCACCTAAATTAGTCAAAAAATCACCAAAAATAAACAAGCTTGTATTCCTTAGACTTTCTTCACCATACCTAGAGGATTTTTTCTGTCTCCACCCATTTTTCAAGAGTTCTAGGAGAAAACCATCTCCACCCTTAACCCTTGGGAATTTTCCTAATACCACCTCAACTATGATATGAAATCTACCATAAATCCAAATCTTAACCTAAAAAAATTACCCACTACATCATGTCCATCCAGGAAATGGTAAGGCAAGGTTGTAAACCACTGTCATTCCAAGAAAATCCCATGCCAATGACAACAAACATAAATAATAAACCAATGCATGTACCATGCATCAAACCCCTACATGCTAAATCACATATCCACATTGTTACCTCCAAATCCACAACTATTTTTTTCCCTTACTTGTTGTTTTCCAAAATTCCTCTTGCACTCCCTTGATTTCTCCCTTGCTTGTTCTCTCTCTTGGAGTTCGATTTGTTCCTTAGTAAAACTAAATTTATAAAATATGAAAATTGATCAAAGGCTGAACAAAATTTGTCAATTTTTTCTCATATTCCTTTTTATCATTGATTTCTAGTTTCTCCTCCTTTCATTTTCCTTTCTTCTTTCGTTTTCATTTATTTTTTCTCTAATTTCCTTTGCATACATATTCTTGTCTCTTCATCTTCATTTTATCCTAATTTCCTTTATTACTTTAATTAATTGTCATTTATTTCCATTTTCCTTTTCCAATTCCAATGTCAATTTCCATAGCCATTAATTAACCACAAGTGACCCCCATTGTGATGTTTTCCCCCTCCATTCAGCATGGAATATGTGTCCCATGACCTTGGTTTATTTTTGTCATTTTACATGCTATATAGCTCAGGGTTGTTACAAACCCCTCCCACTTATGGGAACACCATCCACAACATTCTATGACACCTATAACCAAAATAAAATGCTGAAAAAATGGCAACATACTAATTATGGATCTTTATAACCCCAACTGGATGTAATGGTTACAATGTGTTGGACTATATAAATCACTTATTAAATGACTGAACAAAACACATTTAATTATCAATCCAAAGACGTTTGTTGATTCCAATGACAGTTGCATTGTCTGTGCCGATACACCAACCAAAAGTAATTTCAAAGAAAAGAAATCGTTGCTGAAGTAAATGTTGGAAATAAATCACTCATGCAGAAATAAAATAATCCACAAGATTGATATCACACTTCAATTGATATGTCTAGCTCATCACACAATAAGTACCCAGCTGGTATCTCTATTATCACATGTGTAACAGTGTATAAAGTATTAAAATTGAAGCCGATATATTCTCAGCTGAACAGTAGCAACAACAATCTAATGATACATAAATTGAAATACAATTACATACACACAACTACTTTAGTCACTGCAATCCCTACTAGGAAGGAAGGCCCTTCCTCCCTAGCAAGGCGCAGGTAGAGAAGGAACTTTAACTGAAACTAAATAGAATCGTGCATGTAACAACAATAACAGGATAATCTGTATTAATTTGTTATTGCACAGAGGTGCTACGCGGTTGTCGCTGCACACAGAGCACTACGCAATTGTAGCGCAACATCTTCCTGAAGTCATACAACGTTGACACGACTTGATTTTGGATTTTCAGAGGTAGGGTCGTGCCACTCATATCTTAAGATTTTTTTACTTCCTAATTCAAGTTTTGATAAGGCATGATTAACCTCCAATATAAAGTTGTTGCACATACTATATTTCCACGTAGAATATTGCTTTTAAAAAATCAGAGTTAGGGGTTTATAGATGAATGTTCACTAATGTTGAGTGTCCAACTCGTCTAGGGTGAAATTTTGTAGAGTCATTAAATTTTACAGCCACTCTTGAAACTATCAGTATGCTCTGTCATCATTGTGCATCAAGTCTGTAAAACATACTTTTGGTTGTTGTTGTCCAAAATAAGAGTCTCCTATTACTGTTGTTGCCCACATAGTCTTCCACAAGGTATAGGAATTTTTTCCTGTAGTACATAAGTCAATTCTCCCACTACAAGCAAAAAAAGGGGGAAATTGTGTGTGTAGAGCCTAAAATTTTAGCTCTGGTCAAATCTAGTCCAATGATTAGGGTTTCATTTGAGAACACTAGATGTATCCCTTTCTATGAAAAGATTCAAACAGTGGTTCATCATGTACAGTTGGTCGTCTTATTTTCTTTAAGTTTCAAGGATGGAAAGTTCAGATTAGGAGACTTGGAGATAGTTATTACAGAGAAGCTCATTGTTGATGCTACAGGCATTCCTACAAATAGAAAAAAACAGTTCAAAGTTGATGATATTAATGCCTCATTCTTCAAATAATTTTTCAAACCATAGTTTAAAAATAAGTTTAATACCAGGGAAAATTGTAAGGATGGAAGTTTATCTTAAATTTTAGAAACCTTGGTGAATCTTACTACTCCCTAATATGTAAATTGTAAATTTTTTGCTGATATTTTTATAGAAATATTTAGATTTCCAATGATTTTATATTAGTCAATATAATATTTTAGCGATTTTAAAGGTAAAATAATGGTGTACTATAAAATTTTGGTGAATCATTTTAGAAGAAAAATGGGAATTGGTGAATCTTTTTTTTGGAAAAATCATGGAAAATTAGCCCACCTACGAATATTATCCCCTAAAATTTTCCCTATTTAATACAACCTTCCCTAACATATATCTTCAAAATCACTATAGCCAGCTGCTTAAATTCATACAAATGCATTTCACTTGTGAGGGTAGGTTCAGTAGATTCTATTAGTATCACCTCAGAATCTTGGTGCATTTTACAACCAAGAATACCATGAACTTACTTATTATTTTCTTAAGAGTTTGGGGAAGATGGCAGAGAAAGTCCATCTTTATAAATATAATCACATGTCAAGCTTATTCAATTTTTCCTTGATAAAAATCTTGGTCATTTTTGAACTTGAGAAGAAGAAGGTTTTTTGGTCTATTTTTTTGGTCTAGTTTATTGCCTCAAACATATTCTTTGGCAATGGAGGTTTCTGAAGAAAAATAAGAACCACATGATGAAACAATGACCGAGACAGTGAAGGAAGTAAATGAAAATGATAAACCAAGAAGGAAACCTAGCAAAAAGTTAACCAAGAGACAAAGTGCAAAAGGAAAGAAGAAGGACCATGTGCCATAGGTGGATGTAATAGAGTTCCAAACAAAAAATGTTCAATTGAAAACAAAAGAGACAGTGAAGGATGAACACTTTTTGTTGAGACCTAGAACTAGGTCAAAGGTCAAGAAGGATGTTGAGGATTCAACTCCTCAAACAGTTGATGTTATCCCAGACGACAAGCAAGAGGATGATGTGAAAGACATTGAAACAACCCAGATAGAGGAAGAGGATCCAAATATAATCAGGATGAAATATGTGCTTGCTAAGTCACGACTCAAAATAACATTCTTGAAAATAAAAAACCGAGAGCTTAGAGAGGCATCCATACAAGCAACTCAGCAAAAGGAGAAATCAAAGGCACCCCTCAAGCATACTGCGCAAGATAAGGGTGAGCAAGTTGCATATTTTCAGCAGTCAGAGAATCCGAAAATGGAGTCTAGCAGGCCTATAACCAGTGCAACAAATCCAAAGCAAGGGTGGGTGCAACATATGAAAGAGATATCCAAGTCACATGATAGACCATACTTTGACCAATGGAGGGAGTATCCTTGGTATTTGGAGGAACTTAAGGAGTGTCAAATGCAGGTAATGGAAATAATAGAAGACAATGAAAACTTTAAGAAAGTAGTTAACTAATTATTTGTGGTTTCTAACATATAAGTGATAAATGCTACCAAGACAATAAACAGATGTAAGAGGTGTGTCAAATTGACTCTACCTGCAAGGAGAAAAGAAAAAAATCAATATATCTGGGGTAGAAATTATATATAAAATCTATAACAATGGATTTAATCCGATCATGTAATGTACTAAAACAAGATACAGAATCCTTCTACTATATTTGCAGAATATAAAGCATGATCACTCAATCACATGCAAGAGAAAGGAATTATCAATCACACAACACAAGATGTATCTGGGGAAATAAATTGCTCAAAACCCCATTATCATATATTGTACAAATTCAAGGAATCATGAAACAATACAATGCTTTCTGATACCAATAAAATCATGCACTCTCCTGACTGTCTCACTTTGATCCTGCTCAAAACTAACTTGCAATGCTCGGGAAAAATTGACAAACAATTAGCCAATTCTCATCCTCTGCTAAGCCCAACCTTGCTCACCGCAATCCCTAGGAAATTAATCCCTATTAAATAGGATAATCAACCTTCCTTGTCTGCGCAATCCATCATGGGTCTTCCTCTGACTTTATATTTGCGCTCGGGAAACTTGCTAATAATACAACTGATAGTTAACGTCCCTTTAACCTCTGTCTCAATCGGTTCTTCATCAGAAATTACATGCATGCATCTATTGATAGCAAATCATCAGTTATCTGATTGATCACTACTTGTGAATTAAATCTAATTTAATTCACTGGACCTCTCACTAGCTCATCACTTAGTTAGAACTAGTTAAACAGATTTTAACTCAATTAATTTGAGTTAACTGATTACACTCACACCACACTAGTGCTAAAATTGCAACTGGGCCCCCAAAATAATAGAATCACTTTATATGCCTCACCCTTGACCCTCAACTCTAAATTCTTTAGCTAACTTAGTATTTCTGACTTAGTTAATTGATACAAGTTGTTATGAGATGAAATTACAATTTATTTTCCAGTTTATTTAAAGGATGAATCAATTATATGCCCACATTTAGCACTAATGTGTAATTGAATTCCTCACTCATGTGTGAATGGAATCCCAAACCAGTATGTGGTCAATTTTTGTCCTTTCTGGCTGCCAATTTCATTGTTTCTTGTTGCAAATTTCAACACTCCCTCTCAACAAGAAAGGAATTCAATCTATCACGATTCGGTACCTTTGGAATGTCTTGCATGCAACACTTCTCTAGTGTTGTTTTCACATGAAACTCCTAAAAATGAATAGCCTCTGAACAAATAAATCAGTATGATGCATCTGTCATCGGTGACTTCTAACTGCTACTTGTTACTGCATTGTCTACTGAAATCTCTGTGTTGCTGCTGACATCTGCATCCATGCACTATGCACTGCTGCCAAATATGATCTGTGCTCTGGTATCCAACATCTATCACTCTGATCTCTATCTTCCTTACATATGACTCCATCAATCTAACCGATCCCTCCTGCTACTATTGTACTATGGGCTCCTCGTAGCCAGGTTCGATCCATGAGACACACCATCTCAATGGACCCTGCCCAAATTTCTTCTTGGGATTATATCTACACATAGCTGCATGTACTCCCTCTACCCTTCTGGCTCGAAATTTCCCCCTCCTGGAGGTCTCTACTTGAGTGAAATATTCCACTAGATCTCCCCTCCTCTTATCCAATTATGGTTGCTCCAAAACCTTCTGAGACTGCTTTTGAGGATGCATGCTGAGAGATAATTGCTCCCTCTCAACCACCAAGTCATTAACCACTGCTTTTATCCTCAAATATTTGCATGCATCCTCAACCTTGAGAGCATACAGGTTCTTGACTCTTACACCAATCTGTTTCACCTGTCCCATGGTTATGTGTTTAAGGAAAAATTTTCCTTTTCTAAACATCACATCATAACCACGATCTTCCAATACTGCTATGGAGACAAGATTCTTCCTTAGGCCTGGAACATACAAAACATCTGCCAGTCTGAGATGGGAGCTAGAATCCCTCTAAAAGGTAACTATATCTATGTCGGTCATGTTATACCTCCCGTCATCTCCAAACTCTATGTTCTGTTGGAGGTCCTTCTCCTCCAAGTCACTGAAGAGATATCTATTCCCCGTCATATGGAACGAGGCACCGTTTTCTAGATACCACATGCATCCCATTACAATGTTGGCCATGCATGTAATGAGAGTAAAATAAAGCTCAAACTATGAAGCCAATGCTTCACCTACTTCAAGTGTAGGCCCCTTCTTGCTTGCCATCTTCTGTGGACAATTAGAAGCATAGTTCCCATGCTCGTGACAATGAAAACATATGACCTTGGATAGGTCTCTCTTTCCCTCTTCGCCTTGGGAATTTTTTCCCTTGGATTTATTTCATTTTCTGACCAATGCACACTCTTCTTCTTTGTTGGCGTTGGAGGTACGGTCTCTAGTGCTCCACCTTATCTCTTTTATTACCAAGTCGGACCACAAACACTCCCAATCTGGTAACTTCTCCCTCCCATTCACAGAGTCCTGGTAAATATGCCAGCTCTTGGGAAGGCAGAGAAGTGCTAGGCTCACAAAGTCATAATTTTCTATGGTCACACCAACACTTCCAAGTTCATCTTGACATTGAGTGAACTTCACCAAGTATGTTGGTACCGTCTCACCCTCCTCCTTGATCTTTATGATCTTTTCCTTCAGCGCCAACTTCCTTTGGTCATTGTTGTTCTGAAAAATATATTTCAAGGCCTTCCACATATCATATGGAGTCGCCTTCCCATGGATACTCAATACAATATGATCTCGAAATCCATCTAAAAAGATCCTTCTCACCTTTTCTACCTTCTTCTGTCATGCATCAAGAAGTTGGGCATCTACTTTTGCGGGCTTGGGAATATCAAAATATATGAATTCATTCAACCCATTTTCCTCTAACATTGCCTCCATCATGTCCTTCCATGAAATATAATTCGAATTTCCCTTGATTTCATATTCTAGTCTCAAGCCATTGAAAGATATCTTGATCTGCTGCTGGATCCTGAAGAATAAGCCTGCAAATTTGAACCTGCTCAAGACAAACTCAATTTCTTCTCTTCTATTTTGATTCCTAGCACCCTAATACCTTGTAGAAATTATATAGAAACTATATACCAATGGATTCAATATTATCATGTAATGTACTAAAACAAGATACTGAATCCTTCTACTATATTTGCGGAATATAAAACATGATCACTCGATCACATGCAAGTAAGAGAAAGGAATTATCAATCAAACAACACAAGATATATATGTGGAAATAAACTGCTCAAAACTCAGCTATCATATATTGTACAGATTCAAGGAATCATGAAACAATACAATTCTTTCTCACACCAAGAAAATCATGCACTCTCCTGACTGTCTCACTATGATCCTGCTCAAAAATGGCTTGCAATGCTCAAGAAAAATTGACAAACACTTAGCCAATTCTCAACCTCTGCTAAGCCCAAACTTTCTCACACAATCCCTAGGAAATTAATCCCTACTAAATAGGATAATAAACCTTCCTTTATTGTGCAATCCATCATGAGCCTTCCTCTGACTTTATAATTGTGCCCGGGCAATTTGCTAATAATACAACTGATAGTTAAGTTCCCTTTAACCTCTGTCTCAATTGGGTCTTCATCAGAACTGGCATGCATGCAGCTATTAATAGTGAATTATCAGATATATGATGGATCACTACTTGTGAATTAAATATAATTTAATTCACTTGACCTCTCACTAGCTCATCACTCAATTAGAGCTAGTTAAACTGATTTTAACTCAATTAATTTGAGTTAATTGATTGCACTCACACCACACTAGTGCTACAACTACAAATGAACCCCAAAAATAATAGAATCGCTCTACATGCCTCACCTTTGACGCTCAACTCGAAATTCTTGAGCTAACTCAGTCTTTCTGACTTAGTTAACTGATACAAGTTGTTATGAGATGAAATTACAATTTATTTTCCAATTTATTTAAGGGATAAATAAATTAGACACCAAAATTAGCACTAATGTGTAACTAAATTCCTCACTCATGTGTGACTAGAATCCCACACCAATATGTGGTCAATTTTTTTCCTTTCTAGTTTCCATTTTCACTATTTCTTGTTGCAAATTTCAACATCTAGAACCCGATATTGAAGAGAAATAAGAGGTGCATGAAACAAAGCTTAGAAATAGCCTAGAGATTGGTGAGGAAATATAGACAAGCTTTTGGAATACCCCCACCTGGTAACGCACCTAGATCAAGGCCCAAAACACAACAAGAGTCAAAGCCCTCTCAACCAGTATTGATTGAAGAAAAATATCCTCCACTCAAAGGCACTGAAGTCAAAGCACCCACCAGCAAACCTTCATCCAATAAGAGAAAGAGGAGGTAACATTATTTTTGGGGCCCTTGTTTTGTAAATGAAACAGTTTTGAGTCGCGGATAACAGGTGGCAGAGCGTAACCATAGTAGAATAGTTGTGAAGAACTGGAGAGCAGGTGGCGTGGCAGTTGCGGAAACTAGCACAAATGGCAGAAAGGAGTGACAACAACAAACAACAGAACTCCCAGTGACCAGGGAGATGCAGCAAACAACAGAGCGGAAAAGAAGGGAAAACTGACAGTCGTGTTGACAAAGGAACAAATAGGCAGTCGGCCAGCGTAGATGGGAGGTTGGTGCAGTGGAGAGCAGAGGAAGAGAGCTGTAGGAGACCTCTATTCGCTCTGTTCGTTATGTTCATTCTATTCATTTTTTTCTTTCTGTTCTATTCTATTTGGTAATATTGTAATCAGTCCTATTGTGATCACTCTGAGGAGTGATGTAATCGTCTACAGCTATTAATGAAATACACTCCTATCTAGGTTTGATGTCCTAAATCCTGTGATGAGCATCTGGTTATGATGAATGTATTGATCACTTTAAAATTCGTTTTTCCATCCTGAATATGTTCATGAGTAGTATATTGTGTAAGGTAGTTAAACCTGTTCGGAGTACTTAGTTCGATTTGTTTTATTCTATAGTTGTGATTGGTCAATATCTGATCTGTTCCTAACTTTACTAAGGTCATGACACGCCTTGGGTGAGACTCTCTGCTCTTTGGTGTAGATTGAAAATGTTGGCGTTGTGCTAGACTACTATGGAAACCTTGTTGGCCTCTATCCTAAACCTGGGTCTTGCTCAGAGACCCTCTTTCTCTCCAACAAATGGTTCCGTTGTCGGGACCCCCAAATTTCATTTAGGAGCTAGATCATGGTATCATGAATATTTGAAATGGAAATACGAAGCTGGTGGGCTAACCACTTAGATCAGTTCATAGCGCAACAAGCTGAGTTGAGATAGCAGAGGGAGAAAATTGTTAAGGATCGGGTTCTATTCTCTGAATCTGCGAGTGATATCTACGAAATCTTCTGGGGAAAGTTTCCAGAGGAACTCTATAATTGGTTGTGAAGACTACAAGTCAATTCAGTCCAATAAAGCTCGCAGAAGATTTGTCGCAAGTGGTTGCACGAGTATCTTGTAGCCCTCCATCGGATAGATACCGATTTGACCCGAGCTATAGATTTTTGGGTGAAATTTACCTTGGAAGGATACATAATCGAATTTGCAGCTGAGTGTTACCAGTCCTTTTTAAAAGAAGAAGACGTGTTCATATCCGGATTACAAGGAGATATGTTGAAGGAGATTCCCTTTTGAATCAAAGCTTTAATGGTAGACGAGGGATTGATGGAGTTTCAAAAATCTAAGATGGAGACTTAAACCCCCAGTACTGGGGGAAGGAGTTGAGGGAGAATTTCTACAAGTAATTTGGAAGGGGTAATAGGGATATGGATGTCGAGACCTCCAGAAGGTTGAGAGAGAGATGAGCACATTGGAGGGCGCAGAAAGCTGAGAAGTGGCGGGAGAGAGTGATGAAGGAGTTGGAGAAATAGGAAAGCAGTCGACAGAACAAGGATAAGGCGTCGCAGATGACAAATGAAATGGAAGTTCAGATGGAATCCCAAGGAATAGGAGGGACTGTGAAGGAAGTCAGGCAAGTGTATAGGAGCCCAGCCCAAAGAGAAAAGGGAGAAAGTCCAATGTGGAGGACGCGCGCCCCGAGGAGATGTCCGATGTGGAGTTGCATGTTGCAATGGAGCAACTATTCTGAGAGGGGTCGGCACCCATAACTCAAGGTAACTCTATTCCCCAAAGTTCAAGTAGCTCTAGTCCTGACCTTCCCCTGGTACTCTATCAGCCACTAGGTGAAATTTTTGTTAAGTTACGAGAATTGAGTAAGTTGAATAGTGTTCAATCCACAGCAGTAATGCACACTAGCAGTAGTGCTAGTAATACCATTTCGCAGCCAGGAAATAGAGGTTTTATTCTATTATCCCCCACACAAAGAAGCACGGCGGGATCACTTACCCGATACCCAGAGTTCTCTGGGAGGGGTAATGATGATGTGGAGCAACACTGGTATCTCTGCGAAGCCATATGGAGGGCTCGGCAGACACTAGAGGCAGTTAAGTTGATCAAGTTTCAAACTACTCTTAAGGAGAGAGCTCTACGTTGGTTTATTAAATGGTCTGAGGCTCATCCGAACCTAGCAATAAACAATGTCAAGAGAGAATTCGTTAAAGAATTCAAGTTACCTCAGACAGATCAGCAAGGTTTATTAGAGATGTGGGAGATTAAACAGGAGAGACTGCATGGGATCTTATGAGAAGATTCAAAGGAGGGGTCGTAGCTCAAGACCCTTCCATATTGGGGTTACAACTTCAGATAGCTAGCCTGACGAAAAATTTGAAGTACATTCAACCAATGAGGCCTGCAAGACCCAATTTACGGTGTATGCATTGTTTGATGGAGGGACACGTGGTCACTGAATGTCCAAGGTTGCGGGGGGATAATGTGGGGACATCAGCAATAGGGACACAAGGAGCTCCATCAGTAGGAGGATTTGTGCAGATAAACACACAAGGACTATATCTGCCGCAACCCCATTACCCAGGGTTCCCTGCGCAACAGAATCAGGCCACAACTGAATATTGCGAGATATGCAAAAGCATTGGTCATATGCCCCGCCTATGCCCAATCTTACAAAAATACTCTAACGTTCCAAACAACATATACTGTGAGTTATGTGCTTCCACAACACACAAAACACAGCAGTTTATATCTATGGATGCCTTAGTGGAATGATTGGACAGGCCTTCATATAGTGTGAATGAGGCTCCCAGGGGACGAGGAGGAGGCATGAGAAGAGGCCGAGCTGGAGGAAGAGAACCTGTACGATGTTACAACTGTGACCAAGAGGGCCACGTAGCTAGGGAATGTCCACTTCCTAGAAGACCATGGTGCTCTCAGTGCAGGGTTAATACGCACGCAACAGAAGACTGCCCAGAGCTAATTAAAAGATGGGAAGAAAGAGCCAGACAAAGAGGAGTAGATATGGTAAATGCCGAGCTAAGAATAGTAGAGGCTCAAGCTATGCAGAACATAACCATAGTGACATGAGGAAGAAATAGAATTGGGGAATATGCACAAACTACAGACCCGATAAATCTGATAAGGCTAGCATCTCCAAAGCCAGGGTTCAGGCCAGAAACACAGAAGAAATACTTTAAAGAAGCAGTGGAAAAATTTTCCCAATTTGGGGGAAGAAAAGGCATTGGGTTACCATAGCCCAAGGTAGATAAGGAGAACCAAGCTAGCACAAGCACTATGATTGAAGAATGGTTCTGGCTATTTCTAAAAATTGTTACCAATGCACCAATGTTGGAACAATTGAAGCAGAATCTGGAGATGGTGGTGCAGGAAACCACAGAACCAAGAGAATCAAATGGCATGACACAGAAATACATATGAAGAGTCAAAATAAATAAGAGAAGAACAAGGAAATAGTTCCGTGCAAACACTCAAGTCGCAGGATTCCAAATTAAGGACACAATGCTTGACCTAGGGTCAGATGTCAACATTTTTCCAAGGAAGACATGGGAAGCATTGGGAAGACATATTCACCAATCCAACTCCGCATGGAAAACTAGTACTGCATTGTGCCCATAGACAAGCTAGAGGAGGTTGAAGTCGATGTTTCAGGGGTTAAGACATACACAGACTTCGAGGTGATAGACATTATGGGGGATAAGGATCCCTATCCAGCATTATTGGGGATCGACTGGGCATTCGAGAAATATGCAGTAATAGATTTGAAGAAGGAAATAATGATCTTTGAATACGGGGAAGTCAGTGTCACATAGCCACTTAACCCTTATTAAGGACCAAAATATACAGAGTCTATCGACAACAGAGAAGATGCTCAGCTTCTTGATCATCTTTATCAAATGACAATGGGGAAAAGAGAAGATTATATCAACCCAACAATGGGGGGGACTATGAGCTGGAGAAGTGTTCAAAGCTCAGACTTAGGCTCATAAATAGCTTGGGACGATTGGCAGCAGGGGGGATATGAGAACCACAAGAAGATGCGCCAATATCATAGGGATAAATTGGATCAGAACTGAGGTAAGATAATACCCTACTCTGTCAAATATGAATGTTGTGAATACCTTTATTGCCAAAATAGAAGATAAAGTACAAGTGGACCATAGGGTACCACTCATGGATGTAGCTTTACAATCCACATCAAAAATGTGGTGGAGCAACCACCGCAACTCCCTGTCACGATAGGACAAAGTTGCAGCAACGTTGAGGGCTAGATTCAAGGAAGAGGAGAGACCACAATTCACCGAAAAGTACCAAGGGGACTCCGACCCCAAAAAACATTTACAATGTTGTGAGGACCAATGGAAGAGTGCAGGATACTCGAAAGAACTGTGGGTACACAAATTTGTACATTCACTGGATTTGATTCCACGGGCTTGGTACCTAACTGAAGAGAAGAAAATAGGAACCAGCACTTGGCAAACAGTTGCGGATCATTTTACGCAATGCTTCTCCTTTGAAGGAAAAAAAAAACCAGTCACACAAGCATTGAAGGCCATTAAAAGGGTATTGTTCTTTACAGAGATTCAGGAAGAGGAAGAACAACCGCTCCCACAACAAAGCATCAGATAGTCGGTAGCATGCAAAAAGATAAATAGTGAAATGGATGATGATGATCTAGAAGATCTTAGACATCTATATTTCGAAGAAAAAGAAGGGGAGCGGGATATTCAAGAAGAACCGACAACAAAAGGAATTCATCTGCTAGCATTGAAAACTAAGAAGTTGAACATCGGGACACTGGGAAAGCCCAAACTTGCCTCAATTGGTGACTATTGGGATGCCAAAACGACTAAGGAGATATTCAATCTGCTAAAAGAATATGAAGACTTGTTCCCATCCTCAGTAGCAGAGTTGAAAGGAATAAAAGGAGACATGGGGGAAATGCGTATAATTTTGAAGCCTAACACAAGACCAGTAAAGCACAGACCATACCGTCTAAATCCAAGAGTGAAATAAAAATTCAAGGCAGAGATTGATAAGATGCTAAAGGCAGGGTTGATATTCCCGGTGGAAGAAGCAGAGTGGGTAAGTCCTATAGTCATACAAAGTAAAAAGGAAAAGTATGAAATTCAAGTCTGTGTTGACTACAGGAGCCTGAACAATGCATGCATACATGACCCATTCCCCACTCCGTTCAGTGACGAGTTTCTCGACAATGTTGCGGGGAATGAATATTATTCATTTACGGATGGATTTTCAGGATACCATCAAGTAAGGATAGCTGAAGAAGATAAGAAGAAGACAAAATTCACAACCGAATGGGGCTCATTTTCATATCATGTAATTCCATTCGGGTTGAAAAATGCACCAGCAGTATTTTCAAAGATTGATATAGCAGTTTTTTGGGAATATATCCATAGATTCCTGGAAGTCTATATGGATGACTAGACAGTCTACATCTTGTTAAAGAACCATGCAACGTTGTTAAGGATAATGTTCGACAGATGTAGGCAACTCCAGATTTCATTAAACCTCAAGAAGTGCATCTTTGCAATACCCTTTGGGATGCTGCTAGGACATGTTGTATGCAAACAAGGGGTTTGCATCGATCCAGCAAAAGTGGCAGTTACAATCAACATAGAGGCACCAGAAACCGTGAAGCAATTAAGGTCACTGCTAGGCCACACCAGCTACTATAGGCGATCCATCTGCAACTATGCGAAGATAACAGCCCCATTGGAGAAACTGTTGTGGAAAACAGCGCAATTTATTTGGATAGATGCCTGTACTACTGCTTTGAATACCCTGAAAGAAAATTTGGCAAGCGCGCCCATATTAGTTCACCCTAATTGGGACAAGCAATTTCATGTCCACATTGATGCTTCCAGCATCGCACTTGGAGCAGTTATGGCTCAACAAGGAGATACTTTAGTTGATCACCCAGTTTATTTTGCAAGTCGAAAGTTATCAACAATTGAAAGGAACTACACCACAATAGAACGAGAAGCATTGGAAATGGTGTATTCCCTTCAAAATTTTTGCCACTACCTACTAGGAGGTATGCTTAAGTTTTTCACAGACCATTCAGCTTTAAAGTACCTAGTTAACAAATCGGTCCTGGAGGGAAGGATCTGCAGATGGCTCCTACTGTTTCGGGAGTTCACCTTCGAGGTGATAGTCAAGCCCGAAAGACTAAATGTGGGTCCTGGCCACTTGTCAAGGCTAGAAAATGGAGAAAATGGAGGGTCTTTGGACGATCAGCTGCCAGATGCTGATCTGTTTAGAGTAGAAGCCATCCCAGACTACTTAGACCAGATAGAAACCTAGCTGACAATAGGACAGTGCCCGAATGAATATACTGCAGCCCAGAAAAGACATATGGTAGTTCGAGCAGTAGAGTATCAGCTAATAGCAGGACACCTGTATAAAATGGGGTTAGACCAAGTCTTGTGGAGATGCATCCTGGCTCATGAGAGGGAAGACAAACTGTGGGAATGCCATTGTGGATTTCCGGGAGGACATGTTGGAGCAAAACCAACGGCGAGGAAGATACTGCAGGCAGGCTTATGGTGGCCGACAATACACATGGACAGTAAGGCATTTGTAAAAAAATGCGATGTGTGCCAAAGGACGGGATGTCCATCACACAGAGATGAGCTACCACTTCACCCTGTAAAATCATTGCAGTCGTTTGAGAAGTGGGCCATTGATTTTATAGGACCGATTACACCTGTCGCAAGACACTCACAGGCCAGGTACATCATAACCGCAACAGACTATTTGACTAGGTGGGCAGAAGCGATACCAGTGAAGGATTGCATAGCCAAAACAGCAGCTTGATTCATATTCGAAAATATCATCAGCAGATTTGGTTTCCCAAGAAATTTGACCAGAGATCAAGGTACGCATTTTATCAATGCAACGATAAGATCTTTGCTAGAAAATTTCATGGTACAACATCATAAAAGCAGTCCTATCACCCACAAGCAAATGGTATAGTAGAAGCATTCAATAAGATTTTGGAAAAGGACCTAACGAAGATTTGCAACACTGATCGAGACGTCTGGGATTAACATATACCAGCAACATTATGGGCGTACAGAACAACTGTCAAAAGGCTGAACAACCAGACCTCGTTCCAGCTGATGTACGTGAGGGAAGCAGTGGTACTGGCCGAATTTGTCATACCGAGTCTGCTAATCGCATCATCACTACATATGTCAGAGGAAGACTCACTGAAAGAGCGATTACAAGAGCTACAATAATTTGAAGAGGACAAGTTTCTAGCAAAGTTTCATCATATTATCTAGAAAGACAGACAGAAAGCTTGGCACAATCGCCATATTAAGCACAAAACATTCACGACCAGAGGAAAAGTTTTACTGTATGACAGCAAGTTCCAGAAGTTCCCAGGTAAACTAAAAATGCATTGGCTGGGACCGTACCATGTGATTGAAGTCTTAAATTCGGGAACAGTTCAGTTAGCACAACTGGATGCCCAGATATTACCAGGATGGGTGAATGGCGCACGCCATGCCTGAAGCCCTATCACAATTAAGTTCCATTATTTTATTTTCCAATAACTCTCACAACCGAGAGGAGTCAGTAGGGTATATTAGAGTAGGTAGAGTCAATAAATCTCTCGCAGCCGAGAAGAGAATAGATAGGAGTGCAAATAAATCAAAACCGTAATAACAGAAGAAACTCATAGTTGCAATGCGGAGACTGCATCGCAACCGATTGTGGTCGGGGGGAGGGTAGTGCCAACGTGTCATCCATTTCAAAGAGCCAAACGTGTTGAATATCATTCCATCATCATGAACCATCATTCCCATGTCAGACAGCCCGTGGAACTCACGAGAGGTCAGTCGTTGGCAATGAAATTTATGCCCTGGAAGTTCTCAGGAGACCCCAGCACCAAGGAGGTGAATGAAGAGGCATTCACATTCTGGTACAGGAAGATGGTGGACATAGTGGCGAGATAGCACAAAGTCCCAAATATTTTTCTGGATAATTATTCTGCGCAGGTATGGTTTGGTGTCAGCCACAAACAAACCTACATCCGACCCACCTACGTGGCGAAAATGACATTCAAAATGAGACCGTTGAAGTTTCAAATTGATGAGAAATCATTCCACACCAAAGTATGTTCCTGGCCAGGGGTGGGAATGGAGGTCAGAAGCGGGGTATATCACTACTCGTTTGATGGCATGTTTCTGAATCCACTACCAGGAGAAACGCCAGATGAAACACTGACCAGAGTGTCTCGGCTACAGCTGACACCCATAATTAAGGAGTTGAACATGAAGGTACTAGGCTTTAATTGGGTAATGCAAACTCTAACCAGTGCTTCTCCTCTATTCCCTACTTTTTTAGAGTTTCGGGCCTCCAATTCTGCATCTTCTTCCATAGTTTCACCCATAGTCACGGCCCTACCGTCCACCTTGTTTAATTCACCACTGGCAACCACCACAGTTCCAATCAAAAAGAATAAATAACCTAAGCCACCTATAGCTACACCTAAGGCCAAGAAGGCAAAATTTATAGTGTCTAGCCAGGTCGTTGATCTCACTGGGGAGGATCAAACGCAACCTATGTATACAGGAGCCCCAATTTAGGAGGAGCCAGAGATGACCCCCCAGGTAACCTCTGAGCTGCCTATTTTCAACCCGTTCTTAGTGCTAAATGTTCAAAATTCATCCCTGATCCACCCTCATACCTCATCTCCCCACACTCACCAGTCATCGCCTCACACCTCATTCACTTCAAAAGACTGTTCCGTCCGCACTCCTTCCACATCAGCGACAATTTTAGACCCAGTCAAAATGCTAAGTAGGAAAAATGCAGAAACCGAGGCAGAGGTTAACTTGAATACGGCCATGGTACTCGAGGTTAACTAACCTTTGGTGGAACAGAGCACTTTTCTGAATTTATTAGTGCACGGGGGATCCTTTACAGCAGATACAATGCCCTCGCCCAAGGAGATGAACCTGTTTCAATAAGAAAAATTAATACTACAATAAGTTTAGCCTACCCCAAGCATGGGTAACCCAGGCAATCCGTCGCCGCAACAGACCCAACCAACATCACCACAAGAACACTCAGCTAGGTCAATAGCCAATGGTCAGCCGCTCAAGGAGAGACCACCAAGCCAAGATATGTATGGGGTTGAGAGTATGCAGACCTGGGGAACAACACAACTATACAGTTTCATTCAGCATGCAACACAGTAAGCCGAAGGACTCCACAACGACCTCCAGCAAAGGTTTGATCAGCAACAACTGTAGATTACTGCGCTTACTGAAGAGCACAATCAGTTGAGAGTAGAAAAATATAACTTGCAGGAACAACTAGAGAAGGTGATAGATGTTTTCAGAGATCTCTGGCTGACCATAATGGATCCGGATGACCAGACACCGAACGATATATCGGCTGGAACTCTGGTTGAACAGTCCATTCATGTCAAGACAACATGTTTGATTCTTAGCAAGGAGAATCAAGATTTGAAAACAGCGCTAGCGACCAGGCCGGCGCTACCAGACCCTATTTTCATATACGCAAAGAAGGTAACAGAGAAGCAGAAACAAGTAACCAGGATGTAGGAAACCCTGGGCACCATGGTGAAGGAAGCCTACAACCTTCTCAAACATTTTCACGAGTGTTCAACCTTACTGTCTATGAAGGCACAGCCAATCTCGGCACAACTGCAACAAATCTCAAAAGAAATACTGGAGGCCACAACCCCCGATGACCTTAACCACTTGTACAACCAAGCAAAGGAGTTGGAGACTAAGATATAGAATATTGAAGAACAATTAGCAGCAACGAAACAGGTCCTTTGAGAATTGAGACAACCAGTGAATCTTATGGCATAAACGATATAGAAAATGGCTGCTGAGGTTGATATCAAAATTAAGGAAGCATTCAGCAAGCTGTCAGTCGTTTCAGGAGAAAAGGAACTGGAACAAATCACCACAGAAACGGACTTGCTCATGAAGGGATGGAAACAAGCCATTGTCGACTTCGCCAAACTCAAGTCATCAGGATTGGCAAAGGTCCCCGAGTTGGGGCCTTTGTTTGGAAAAAGAGAGGAAATGGAGAAGATGGGGCCAGCCATGGAGGCAAGAGGACTGATGGAGACTGAGGCAGCAGAAAAGGATTGACTTGGGATGAGTCAATAGCATGTGGTCGGGGCCTGTTGGGGCCCTTGTTTTGAAAATGAAATGGTTTTGAGTCGCGGATAACAAGTGCCAGAGCGCAACCACGGTAGATAGAGAGCTGTCACGATTTTGAAGAGCTGGAGAGCAGGTGGCGTGACAGTTGCAGAAACTAGCACAGATAGCAGAAAGGAGCGACAAGAACAAACAGCGAAACTCCCAGTGATCAGGGAGATGAAGCAAACAACAGAGCGGATAAGAAGGGAAAACTTATAGTCGCGTTGGCAAAGGAACAACTGGGCAGTCGAATAGCATAGACAGGAGGATGGTGCAGTGGAGAGCAGAGGAAGAGAACCGTAGGAGAGCTCTGTTTGCTTTGGTCGTTCTATTCATTCTATTCATTCTGTTCTTTCTGTTCTATTCTATTTGGTAATATTATAATCAGTCTTGTTGTGATCACTCTGAGGAGTAATGTAACCGTCCGCTGCTATTAATGAAATACACTCCTATCTGGATTTGATGTCCTGAATCCTGTGATGAGCATCTGGTTATGATGAATGTATTGGTCACTTTAAAATTTATTTTTCCATCCTAAATATGTTCATGAGTAGTATCTTGTGTAAGGTAGTTAAACCTATTCATAGTACTTAGTTCGGTCTGTTTTATTCTATAGTTGTGATTGGTCGATATATGATCTATTCCTAACTATACTAAGGTCACGGCATGCCTCGGGTTAGACTCTCTGTTGTTCAGAGTAGAGTGAAAATGTTGGCATTGTGCTAGACTACTGCGGAAACCTTGTTGGCCTCTATCTTGAACCTGGGCCTTGCTTAGAGACCTTCTTTCTCGCCAACAATTATTTTTGTTGAGTTTTAAAATTTTGATGATGGCTAAAGAGTGTTGACGTTGCACAACATAAATCCTTTTTTTTTCTTGCAGAGGCAGTAGTTATCCTTTTTGGTATTATGGAGTTTTCTTGGGTACTCAGAGGGTGGTAGTATGCTTCTATTTTGTTTCATGAAGTGTTGCGGCGGGAAATAGGCACAATATATAATTTTAAAGTCATAGTACACAATCGCTACGCATCGTTGTGCAGCTGTTGCGCACAGGTCTACATGTTTTTTTGAGGGTGTCATATATCAGCAGGTGGATGGATGAGTGTGTTGTTGATTCAAGATATGGTTCATCACTTAGTCATCAACTAGGTGTTTTCAATCACATGGAAATTCATGCCAACAAGGCATGCTACCCAGCTGCTCCACAACACAAGCCTAGAAACTTAGTGTTGGTTTTGATTTTTATGTCAAAAGCATGGTTCGATGATTTAGATGATTTGTGTGGATTTGGGTATTTTTTGAGATAATATAGGTTGATATGAGCATAGTAGATTTTTTTTTTTATGTTAAAGGAAAAAGACTTTAGAATACATTAAACTTACTTATTTTGTGATCAATTCGATACACTTCATGGATCAAAGATGCATTGCATCTAGACTTGGAAATTTTAAATGATGTATGGTTATTTAATGTTGAATGTTTGAATTAGGAAAGGGTTGGTTTGTGTGGTGAACTGATTTTGATATGCTTGTGTCCACTGTGATTTATCTTTCAGTAATAAAATGCTTCATGCAGAGTTCTGCCAGTGATTGCACAAATATTCTTGCGGTATACCTTTTTGAATTTTTCCTTCTCTAGTGTATTTGACATATTATGTGTTTTTCCTCATTTCTTCTTAAAGGTATAATTGAAACAAATTTAGTAGAATTCATCACACATGCTCTATTTTAGCTTTAAATTAATGTTTCAGGTGAAAATGAAGTGTTTTATACCTGTATTTTTTGTTTTTCTTCTTAATAATCAATCATTTGAGACAAAGTAACACAAATTCAATTTTTTCCTTCACATGTGGATGAACGTTGTTTTATGTTTATTTACCAATGTACTACAATTGTATCCTATTTGAAAAGTGCGCAAGACAGACCTCTAACTATGTTATTGATTGGTTATGATGAGCTATTAAACTTTGTGATTACATGCACTAGTATTTCTGAATCTTTCACCAATTTCCATCAAAATTGCAAAAACTTTTCCTCATACCTAGTCTCTGTCAAATTTATGTGCTTTAGAGTCTCTAATCTTTAGGTTTTTCAAGTGAGGGATCCCCCTCCAACTAGGAAAGACCACTTCCTAGTCCAAATCGGTCTTGTGGTTACCTATGTGACCCTTTCCTTATGCTAAAGGGATTTACAGAGTATTAATATAGTGGTGCCGTTGTCGGGGAAATGAGAGTAAAATTTTAATTGGGAAGATGTTTTCTAATGAGAGTTTCATTATAGGGTGAATTTTTAAATTCATCTTGTTTGGTAGTGAAATTGGTTGCATGCAAGTTTGTTTGAGAAAATCTGGCTCCTAAGAGGCATACTAGACAAAACCCTGATCCGGATCCTCCAAATATTGTTAATAATCCTGAAAGTCTCCTTAGGAAAAAGAAGATTGCTGACAAAACTCAAACTACCAATATTCCTTGTGGCAGATCCTATTCTTTTCCTAACAACTTATTTACCCTTGAAGATCTTGGTCTCGATCTGATTATCGAAAGCTCCTTGTTTAGGACCAAATCTAAAATTTTGCTTATAAAATATTTCTAGACCAATCTGCGCTAAAACCTTTTATCATCCCTACAGAATCTGACCCTGGTGATCTTGATAAAGGTGCATTATTTCACTCTTATATTTTTGGAAATCTACTAAATCAGTTGTTGCCTACTGTTAAAAACCCAGAAAATTTCCAGACTACTAGTCATTTTTCAACTGTTGATCATATTTTCCATGTTGTCCCAACATCTGTTGTTTCATTTTATGTAAGCCCATTTTTCAACACAGCCTCTACTTCGTGGGTTTTCCACACATATTCTATTTTAGAAACCACTCCGATCATTTGTTTACCCTCTCATGTTCCCAGTACCACAATCAATTCAACCTTTCTCAGACAACACTAATGGTAGCTAGGTATGCTCCTTTAGTCCTCCCAGCTCAAACACATGATCTTCCCCGTGGTCAGAGACTTGCCCAGTATGATGGTACAGGGGAAACTATAGTTAAGTAGCATGTGGATAAGGTCAGTGATTTGTGTATTTGGAGGAAGTGGACCATGAGGATGTTAAAGTCAAATTGTTTGCTCAAATTTTCTCTGATGAAGTGAAGAAATGGTTCAATGGTGCTCCTCTCACTGCCTTTGCAAAGTATCAAGAGTTGGAGGATGCTTTTCTTGCTAGATGGGGCGAGAAGAAGAATCCCTTGAAAATTTTAATTGAGTATGATAATCTGAAAAGGAATCTTGGTGAAACTATCCAAGATTTCTCTAGGAGGTTCAACAAAGTGTATAATTCCATCCCTATATACATAAAGCATCCTCTTGGGCTGGCTTTTCCCCATTATCCCAATGGTTTCGACCCTGAGATGGCCTACCAACTCAGGGAAAGAAACCCAGCAACACTTGAAGACATGAAAAACAATGCAGTCAGTGTGGAGGCCAATTTGTTGGCAAAAAAATACAAAATGAAGACGGAGAGAAGAGTCACCATAAAATAAGATCTTGCTACTTATTTGGATGCAAAGTTAGATACATTGGTCAAAAAAATGGAGAAAATGATGGAAAATATGTCTTTAACAGATCAAGTTGCTGTTAGAGAACCTCATATTGGTCCACCAATTAGAAACCCAAATTTTTGGAGATAACCATAGGTGCCAAACAAACCAAGGGAGCAGAAGGGTCCAGAGTTGTCACAGCAGAAATTAAGACCACCTTTTCAACAAAATTATGCCCAACAACAAGATGAAGAGGATGAGAAATTACATGAGGATCATATTCATTTTTTTGGTGATGGGAAACAGACTAGGTATTTGTCCAAGGAAGATCAAGAACAAGAGAAGTTCGAGAATTTTGTAATAGAAGATGAAGAGTTGTTGCTTTCTTAGTCTCAAAATGATATGTTGATGGATGAATCTGAGGAGTACAGAAAGGGGTATCAAAATGGCATCATGCAAGTTCAGAGATAGCACAATTCAAGAAACAAAAATGTGGGAATAAATGCAGCAAATAAGGAATTGGCAGCTAGTAGTGCGGCGAAGAAAGAGGTGGCAGCTGGTAATGTGAAAAAAAATGTCCCTAGTACTAGTGGTCAAAAGAAAGAGCTTCCTATCACCGTTCTGCAGAGGAAAGAGGATCCTTCCAAATACATTGCAGAAAAGAAGGATGTTGCTCATAAAGAGGCAGAAAAAGAATCAATTTCCTTTAATCTTCAGACTGAACATGTTAAGTTGAAGATCTCCATTCCCCTTGGTAAATTGCTAAAAAATGATCAATATAGAACTAAAATTTTAAATGCATTGAGAGTTGAATTTTTTTTTGACATGGTCAACATAGTTGATAATCATCCAACTATCTTTTTTGGGCCAAAGATTTATGATAAAGGACAGGATGGGGATGTGCCTCCTTTTTATGTTAGTTTGAATGTGGATGATCAAATATTACATAATGTTATGTTGGATTTCGGGGCCTCACAAAATTTATGCCGAAATTGATTATGGATAGACTGGGGCTTGACATCACGAGAACTTACAAGGACTTGTACTTATTTGATTCCAGCAAGGTGAAGTGCCAGGGATTGATCAAGGATCTAGTAGTATCATTGACTCATATTCCTTCCAAATGTATGGTGATAGACATCGTTGTAGTGTACATACCTCCCAAGTTAGGCACGCTTATTTCTAGATCATGGATGGAAAAGCTACACGGTGCAATGTAAATTGATATATCCTACATCACTATCTCAGTTTTCGGTGGTCAGATAAGGAGATTATATAGATAACCACTCATGCAATGTATGATCAGAAGAAAAGAGAAGCCTACAAATCATTCGGTATATGTTGTTCATTCTGATTTAGATTCTTTCGTTTTATTTAATTCTGGTTGTCCTGATACAAAAGAGATAAATTAAGAAATAAAGAAGAGGAAATTGTAAAACAAAACATTGAACAAATTGAAGAATGAGACAGCCAAACAGTCCATAAAAAATCTGCAAGTTTGAAGGTTGAAATAAGTGAAGAAGATGAGAAAAAACAACATGTTAGGACTGTGTATTTTGATGGGGCAGCAAGCATAGAAGGATTTGGTGCAGGTGTATGGATATTCAACATGGAAGTTGGTAAGACCAAGCTTTATTTATAAAAATTAGTATTTGATTGCACCAATAATGTGGCAGAATATGAATCACTCCTTTTAGGCCTGCAATATTTGAAGAAATAAAGAGCCAAAAGGATACTTGTCTACGGGGGTCCTAAAATGGTTGTAAAGCAAGTTAAAGGTGAGTAGTAGATAAAACATCCCCGGGTGCATGCTTATCAAAATGTTGTCCTAGATTACTTGCAGAAATTTTCAGAGTATAATTTTCAATTGTTCCTAGAAAAGAGAATATTGTTGCAGATGCATTGGCCACATTGGCCTCTAATTTTGAAATTTCTAATAGTGCTAGAAGAAAATACAAGGTAGAAGTGAGATATACACCTATTGTCTTGGATAACATGAAACATTGGCAAGTTTTCAAAAATGACAAGCAGTTATAAAAAATATTAAACAAACAATAATTAGTCTCTAACAAACTGATTTTTATTATAATACATTTATGTCGGCTCTTTTTCAATCTGTCTTTCACTTTGACTATTTATCCCTAATCTAGCCCTCTTTCTTACCTTCATTCAAGAATCTGTCCTGAAGATAGATCCCCATTGGGATTCGAAACGTCGACAAGTTCACCATAACACTGTGGATAATCCGAATAAATCTTATTCAGGAAAAATATTGTTGATGAAGGAGGAATTTTATAAAATGAGATTGGAAAAGGACTACAGATGGGAAGATGTTGACAAATAAACTTTTATAAATCAAATAAAAGAGGATTTGGATAAGCAGGGAACAGAGTTAAAAGTGTTGCATCTTAAACACAATGTCATTCCAAGAGGGCTAGTACCTTTGGCAGAATTGTTTGATCAAAATGATATGGCCAAGAGGCCAAAGTTGGTGCCTACTGGAGATGGAGTGGAAGAATGCAACATACGTACAACAAATAACCCAAAGATGATAAAGTTGTCTAAGACTTTGAGTCCAAAAAAGAAACAAAAATATTTGGACTTGTTGATTGAATTTTCCGATGTATTTTCCTGGGGATATGAGGACTTGAAGGTGTATGATAAATACATTATCCAACACATGATACTAATCAAAGAATATCAGAATCCATTCAAGCAGAAGTTTCAAAGGACAAATCTGGTGTTTTTTCCCTTAATAGAGAAGGAGATAATAAAAAAATTTGGTGTTAGCATTATAGTACCTCTCAGATTTTCTAATTAGTTATCTAACTTGGTACCAGTCAGAAAAAAGACAGGCAAAATTAGATTGTGTGTGGATTTTATAAACTTGAACAGGATGTCACTCAAGGAAAAATTCCCATTACAGAAAATGGATCACATCCTTCAGAAAGTAGTGGGTGTAAGGAGGATGTCGTTATTGGATGTTTTTTCATGGTATAACCAAATTTTGGTTCACTCGGAAGACCAAGACAAGATTGCATTCACTACACCATGGGGGACCTTTAAATATGCCAATATGCCATTTGGTTTGATGAATGCGGGAGAAAAATTTCAACAAGCTATGGATATAGCTTTCATGGAGGAGAAAGATGAATTTCTAGTGATATATCTTGATGATATCACTATCTATTCACGGTCATATGAGGACCATTTGCAACACTTGAGGGCAGTTTTCGAAAAGTGCAGAAAATATGGCATTTCATTAAACCCCAAAAAAATTGTTTGGGCTAGAGAAAGTTTCGTTGTTAGGTCATATAATTTCGAAAGATTTCATCAAGATAGATCCTATAAGAATTTCAGTGATTAAAAAAATGGATATCCCTAGAAGTAAAATGGAGATTCAGTCTTTATTGGCAGGATCAATGTTTTAAGGAGGTTTATTCCCAATCTCACAGAAATTTTGAGGAAAATTACAGACATGTTAAAGGAGGACACTGAAGTAAAATGGAATGAAGAAAGCAGAAAATATTTTAACGAAGTCAAATCTACATTATCCAGTGCCCCTACACTTGTCAGTCTTGATTACACATGGGAATTCATAGTTTTTTATTTTTCTTCAAAGCACAACATTGTTGTTGTTTTAATGCAGAAAAATCAACAAGGAGTGGAGCAACCCATTTCATCTTTTAGCAGAACTCTTAGAGATGTTGCTCTTAAATATGATATTATGCAAATCAAGCATTTTCTCTTGTGAAGGCTTTGAAATATTTTCGATTTTACATTCTGCATTCACATGTTGTTTCATATGTCTTGAGTGCTATAGTCAAAGATATTCTTACTCAGAATGATCTAGATGCAAGCACTAGTACATATGGTCAATTTTCTGACCCTTTAGTTCCAATAGTTTTGACGTATTGTAGGAAAGCTCACCATTTTTTCTTAATTTTTTTAATCCTTCCAAGCGGTGTCACTCTTGTGACCCCAATGGTGTTGTTGTCGCTCTTGTGACACTATGAAAAAGCGTCGCTATTGTGACCCACTCGGCTAGGGTGTCGCAATAGCGATAGTAATAGAATATAAAATTGCTATAGCGACGTCCATGTTATGTGCTTCGGTATACCAACGGATAGACTCAAAATATTGTGCTTAAGAGCGTGGAGGTTCTAGCTCTTAGTTAACTCGTTTCCATGGTAATCATGTATCTATACTAGTTTAAACAAATCCCATTGCACAAGCAGTCAAGTCCCATGGCCTTATGCACATGAAACCTTCTTTGAAGAAGAACCCCACAAAAGAGCACTCACCCAAAAAGAGGTCTAGGAAAAGATCGGTCCAGAAGGGGCAGAGCCTATTTCTTCGTAAAAAGTAAAGATAGCAGCACCGAAAGTAAAGGTATTAGATTTCGTAAGTAAGGCTCAGCGAGGAATATGTAGACTTAAACCAGGTTCCTATTCTAGTGTGAGCCACTAGATCTCATGTTAGTGCGGTCGACGAAAATAAAGGAACAAGCCACCAGGCCCCTGTTGTGTCTCAATCTAGTCTCCTAAACTGAGTTCATTTAATTGTCAACCAGGATTTGTAAACTGTTGAAGTGAAATGTACCATATGTACCTAGGTGCTTGTTTCCTAGTGCGTTGTGTGTAGTGTTTTGTGATGTTTTGGTCTTTTATGTTGATTTATGATGTTTTTGGTCTTTTGAAGTTTTATGTTTACAATGAAAATGCCTAGAAAACTAATGAAAAGAAATTGGTGGTCAAGAATACAGTTGAGCCTAATGTATGGAATGGAAAATGTAATCAAAAACACTGAAGCAACATCTAAACTATGACTGAAT
This sequence comes from Pinus albicaulis, assembly GCA_034641835.2. Classification (NCBI taxonomy): domain Eukaryota; kingdom Viridiplantae; phylum Streptophyta; class Pinopsida; order Pinales; family Pinaceae; genus Pinus; species Pinus albicaulis. The sequence continues at coordinate 563,248,355 of CM076569.1, read as the reverse complement.
AGAAACAAGAGCTTAATGATGACTTCTTAAACAAATGACACAAACTAGACTTTGAGAAATGATCACTAAATATGCAAGTTTTCTAACTAAACAATTAAACACTAATGATGCAATATTCCGTTCTAGCTCATCTATTCCATGACTAATTCCTAGTTCTATTCTGCAATTTCAATTGAATGTCACAGAGCCTATACTCAAAGAGTTATTGGTTTCTTTTCAAGGTAGTTCTGTTGAGGAAGAGCTCTGTTTATGGTGAGGAATTTGCAGAGATATTTCAGACCTTGTAATGATGTTATCTTCTGTTCCCAAAGTTATGGATCACTGGTGGTTTTCAGAAAAAAAAGATATTTGTAAATAATGAAGGCTGTCTTATGAATCCTATCAACTAAAGTGATCTACTGTGCAAAGGGTGACAATGTGACTATGAGATGTAAGTGCAATGAATTGATTTAAACATGAGCTTAAGATGCTTCTAAACTAGAACAATGTTAACTATAAGCCATCATCAAACTTGAAATGAAGTAGCTGGACATGAATTAAATGCAAAATGAAACTCCAGAGCGTTCTAACTAACATGCATTATTCTATGAAGTTACACAATCGGTTTGTTCATCATGAGTGATATTTTGGAAGAGTTCCTTCTTGTGGAAGAGGTAGAACAATTTTGACTGTGGACTTATATGCAATTGAAAGCAAATGAACTGAAAGCAAATGAAACTAAGTTGTCACATCACAGTCATATCTTGAACTTCTTAAGGATGTCTTGGAAGAATTTATTCTTGTGGAAGAGTGATTAGGACAAGTGCAACTGTGATAGTGAAGACTAAAAACTACAACTAATTCCTACAATACTATAGCTATTCATCATTCGTTGTTATGATCTGTTGGAAGAATGTCTTCTTGTGAAAGAACTGAAATGAATATAACTACAGTATCTAGTTAAAAACAAACACAAATTCAACTCCTATCCTACAGTACCATAGTCATTAAACATTCATCATTTTAGTCTATTGGAAAAGTGTCTTCTTGTGGAAGAACTGGAACGAATATGACTACAGTAGCTAGTTAAAAACAAATACAAATTTAACTCCTATCTACAATACCATAGTCATTTAAACAGTCATCATTTTAGTCTGTTGGAAGAGTGTCTTCTTATGGAAGAACTAGAATGAGTACGACTACAGTATATAAAACAAAACAACTACTAATTCAATATGCAGAACGTAAAGACAGCTAGGAAAAACTTATCTAGTTTACGCAAAAAGAAATTCGTTCAAGGGGCAGGGGCCCTCTACCACTTGACGGCATTCAAACCCAAATTAAATCACACCTTCAAGATAATTTTGTCTGCTCCATTAATGATGCAATATTTTGAACATAATGCTCTGTGTCTTCAAAGACGTAACACAGAGTTTACACAAAATCTAGCAGCAAATCTAATCACAGAATTTCTAACTAAGCTCTCGGCCTACTCAAGAGTTTATAAAGTAAATGCAAGTAACAATAATTACAACAATTTAGGAATGATGTCTTTCCTTATCCAAATCATTCTAGGAGTCTTTGAGGTGGCTGCGTGAAGGATAAAAGACACCTGGACTGAGACAATCCTAGTAGGAGTCTTCCTTCACAAATGTGTTCCCACGTGCATAACCGTACCCAGAATTCATTTCCTCTTCCATGACGAGCAACACACCATGTAGGCACGATGTGGATCATGCCCATATGCGTTTTCCTCAAAGAGCTTCACAGAACATGCTCAAAACCTAAAAGTGCATTTAAAGATAACGGTTAGCTGCAGAGATAATACATTGCGGCTAGTTCAGTGAAAATGTATAATGCTTAATATCTTCAAAATTCAACAATTCGATTATGCCTAAACCATTACAAGTAGTTTACATCTTTTATTGATCGTTGGTTCAAGCCAGGAATGGACAAGGAAAAGCTAAGGTAAAATGAGGTGAGAAATCCTGAAATTTAAGGCTCAATAGCTGATAACTACTTTGTATCTTTATGTCCTCATGCAATTATCCTATAAATTAGAACTTACCATAGACATCAAATCCCCCTTACTTTCTTTATACTAATATTAAGGCCTTGGGTTTCTTGATCACAAGTTTGAACCTGAGGTTTGTGAGTGCCCTGATCAACTTTTTGTTCCTTGTCTTCATCTTCTCATTGGTCCTCTCCACTTTGTCTATATGCAGGGATAAGGTTGAGTTCATGTCGGTCTTGAGCTTGATTTGATCTTTGAGAATTTCATTCTCATTTTTTATGTGTCTATTCAACAATTCCAACTCATACCTATCCCTCCTCAATATATCAATTTCAGTTAGTGGAGGACTGGGGGTTCTCTCTTCTCTTTCTGAAGCTTTTCTCTCTAAAGTTTCCACATAATCATAGATTTCCTGTTGAGCAGGATCAATCTCATGGGTGCCTTCATAAAAATCTTCATCATCATACTCTTCCATAGATGTTTCTTCATCTTCAATATTGATTACCCCTGTTTGTTTGATTGATGTTTTCTTCAGTTTTCCTTTTAATCTGTGGCTTCTCCTAAGTTGAGAGGACCCCTCTCCTTTCTCTATATCAGATTCCTTGATTATCTTCTTTTCCTTTAGTTGGCTCTTGATCCGAGTCAACTTCTCCAAAATGACTTCTTCACTGCTTTCTTGAACCGGTTTGTCACTTTTACCTTTTGGAGTCCTCCATTTCCTACTTCTTTTTGTGGGCTGTGGTTTAGGTGATAGTTCTTTTTCTTCTTCAAAATGATTTCTTATTAAGAAATCATCCCATGTATCATTTGATTTAGATAGATGATGCTCAATTAAAATTTTGACTAACCCATGATGATACGGGGTTGTCTCCAAAAACTGAACTCTTCTCTGAACACAGGAAGCCATTTTCTTCAGACTTTGATACAAGAAATATGGTAGATTCAAATCTTCTCCTAGAAAATGCAACATTAGTCTAATATGGTAGACATAAAATGTCCCATATCTACCCTCACATGTAATAAACTTTTGTAAAAGAAGTAGTATGTTTCTCCATTTGCTTTTCAAGGCTGTACTGGGAATTCCTTTCTTGAACACACTAACATCCATATTTGGTGATTTTAAAATTTGTTTCCATGAGTCATTGTGGAATTCCCTATTTTTAAACCATCTTTCCCCAGTTCTGGAAAATCCTGTAGCCTCTGCTATAAAAACTTCAGTAATAGCAAACTTGACATCCCCTATCTCAACTTCAGTACCTTGGAATGATCTGGAAAATGTTTTGGTGACTTCCTTATGGAAGCCATTAAATTTTTCCAAGAATTGAATCCATCCTATTTGTTGTAACATCTCCTTGCATTGTGGGTAACCTTCTAAATATTTTGATCCCACAGGCTCAGTCCTTACGATGAAACCCATGATGTTTTTCAATATCAAATTAACACTCTACCCACAAAACAATGTCTTTTACTTTCGGATTAAAATGGATTCAAGCTCTAAATGAAAATGGCTTCAATTTTGGAAGGACATACCTTTGATTTATAATAGCAACAGTCTTCAAAATCTCTGGTTTGTATGCCTCTGTTTGATAATGAAGAATGCCTTCGAAACCTCAGACTGATGTACTTCTGTTGAACTTTGGAGTGATATGAAAGCAATATCAATTTTCGAGCTAATATGTCTCTGATAGACAATGGTAGATGGTTTCAAGTTTCTTTTTGTGCAATACCTCCGTCCTTGATAACAGAAAGACTTCAAACTCAATCACTGAAAAACACTTCTGTTTCTAGTAACAACAGACTTCAAACTCAACCTCTGTCTCTGATAGCAAATGGTATGCTTCAAATTCAACACTTAGAGAAACTATGTCTTGGGTAACAACAAACTTCAAAACCAATCACTACCACACCTCTGTCTTTGGTAATAACAGACTTTAAACTCAATCACTACCACACCTCTGTCTTTGGTAGCAAAAGTCTTCAATTTTAGCACCTCTGTCTTCGGAATGGAATACTGGCTACGGAATGACGTTATGGCAAATGGTCACGGCATAGAGTGGTGGAGTGAGGTGGAGGATTGTATTAATGATTTGAGGAGACGGCGGAGGATTTACGACGGCAGGAAAAATCTTCATCATTAAATAACTTGGTTAAGAGTCATGGGAATTTCAAATGCTTTGGCCGTTTCACCGCTCAAATGCTATCGGATAGAAAATTTGAATTGGAAGATTTAATACAAAGTCTGTAGAGGGTTTTGTTTGGTGTTTGATCAATAAAATAATTAAAACAACCTTTCGAATAATTCCACAACTAAACTATGCTAAATTTTTATGAATTGCCATCGTAATTTAAATTTGTTACCTCTGCCCTTTATTTGATGTTTGTGTAGCCTTTGTCTTCTCTGCTCATCTTTGGAAGAATCTTTCACAATTTTCTTGATATTTTTGATTCATGAATTCACTGGATCACTTTGTTGTAATTCTGATGTCTGCTGGTTGATGCCTTCAGGGTTTATAGCTGCCAAAAAGACTGTCGGGCTGCAGAAAAGGTGATCAGCTGCAGAATGTCCACTGAGCTGTAGAATGTTCCTGTAGAATACTTTAATCATGAAAATGAAATGTTTCTGGAAGATGGGTGAAATGTTTATGAAAATGGATGAAAATGGATGATGGATTATGAAGTGGATAATGGAATAAGAATGGATTCAGTTCATGGAATGAAGAAACATAAGGGCTGTACTGCAATTCATAGCATATTTTTATTCACTTGCAGTAAGATATCAAATTCTATGTTTTGACATGAAAATGAAGTGAATGGAAGATGGAGTGAAATGAATGGAATGGAATGGAGTGAAATGTGAATGATGGATGAGATGAAGTATGGATGGATAGTGAATGGAGTGAGATGAAATGAATCATAAGTACTATGGCACTAAACTTATGATTTTTATAACAGCTGCTTAGAAACAAAAATGGGAAAAGTTAGAGTGTCAGAGAAACTCTGATTTTCACCCTATCTTTTCTGTATAAACATGCCAATCAGTGATTGGTTTTCATGTTTATACCTTTTTTTTTTATATTTTTATTTTTATTTTTTTTTTATTTTTTTTTTCAAAAGAGAAATGCTTCAGAAAATTTAATCAAGTTGATGAAGAAGAGAGGCTCTTCTTCATTAACTTCACATCATTGTCTCCTTGGAACTTCTTGACAAACTCTTCTCTTGAGAGTGGCTTGTGGTATAGCTTCAGTCTGTGGCCATTCACAAGAAAAGTGACCTCTTCTTCATCTATAGTTCTGATTTTTACTGCCCCATTATCAAAAATTCGAACAATTTCATATGGCCCAAGCCAATGTGTATGAAATTTCCCTTGAAAATCCTTGAATTTTGAATCAAACAAGAGAGCCCAGTCACCCTCTTTGAATTTCTTCTCTTTGATGTACTTGTCATGCCATCTAGCCCTTTGCTATTGGACTAGACTTGTTTTCTGAACTGCATCTTGTCTGATCTCATCCAATTCATTAATTTGCTCCAGTCTATGCTTCTGTGCCTCCGTTAGATCAAGTCCTAGCTGAACTGCCATCTTGAATGTTTGGATTTGGAACTCTATAGGAAACAAAACTTGCTTTCCATAAACGAGCTCATAAGGAGTATGGCCTGTTGTGTTTCTCCATGTAGTTCTATAGGCCCACAAGGCTTCAGGAAGCCTATCTACCCAATCTCTTCTATGTAGATGAACAGTCTTTGTTAGGATTCCTTCAATGACTTTATTAGTGGATTCCACTTGACCATTTGCTTGTGGATGATAAGGAGTAGATGTTCTGTGTCTGATTTTGTACTTCTCCATCATTTGCTCCACTAGCCTTGATGTAAATTGAGCTCCTTGATCTGTAACAATTTCCCTTGGGACACCAAAACGAGTAAAAATATCCTCAAAGAGAAAAGTAACTACAGATGATTCATTAGCAACAAGTAATGGTTTAGCTTCTACCCATTTAGTAACATAATCAGTGCAAACTAATATATATTTCTTTTGTCTTGATGGAGGACTAATAGGTCTTACAAAATCCAAAGCCCATTTTTCAAAAGGTTCAATGTGTACCTGAGGTTGTAATGGCATCTCACCTGAAGGAGAAGGTTTCCCTACCCTTTGGCAACTGTCACACCTTTTGACATACTCCTTTGCATCTTTAAACAAGGATGGCCAATAATATCCTAAGTTAAGGATCTTATAGGCTGTCCTCTTATCTGCAAAGTGTCCGCCACAAGGTTCATCATGACATGCCTTAAGAATTTCAGGCATCTCATCTTCACGAACACACCTTCTAATGATCAAATCTGGACCTGTCTTGTACAACTCATTAGCGACCCATGAATATCTTGCACTATCATTAATGATTTTTCTTTTATCCCTTGCATTCATAATTGAAGGAAATTTTCCTGAAACTAAATAGTTGGCAATATCAACAAACCATGGAGTTTGAGTAGAGATTGCGAAAAGATATTCATCAGGAAATTGATCTTCAACCGGAGTGTCATCTTTGATATTTTGAATTCTAGACAGGAAATCAGCCACAGTGTTTTGTTTTCCAGGCCTATCTAGAATAGTAATGTTGAATTCTTGCAATAGTAACAACCATCTTATAACTCTACCATTAGTGATTGATTTTTTCATTAAGTATCTAATTGCAGAATGATCAGTGTGAACAAAAGTTTCATAGCCTGTTATATAGTGTCTAAATTTGTTTATGGCATGAACAACAGCTAAAAACTCTTTTTCAGTTACAGTATAGTTTAACTCTGCAGGAGTCAAAATTTTACTGGTATAATAGATGGCATAGGGAATCAAATCTTTCTGTCCCAATACTACTCCTAGAGCTGTATCGGAAGCATCTGTTGAGATATGAAAAGGTAACTTCCGGTTAGGTCCCCTTAATATAGGTGCTTCAGAAATTTTGGTTTTCAGGGTTTCAAAAGCTAACTGGCAATCAGAAGTCCACTTAAATTCACAATCTTTGGTGAGTAATTTGAAGAGAGGAGATGTTATTTTGGTGAAGTTTTCTATAAATCTCCGATAGTACCCCGTAAATCCTAGAAAACTTCTTACATCTCTTTGACAATTTGGAATGGATAGGTTAGAAATAACTTCAACTTTCGCTTCATCAACTCTAATCCCATCCCCTGAAATGTGGTGCCCTAAAACAATACCTTCAGTGAACATCATAAAACATTTTTCATGACTAAGAGACAGGTTTGCTTCTTGACATCTTTTTAAGACCTTTTCCAAGTTTTCTAAAGCCTCTTCAAATGTATCCCCATAAACTGTAAAATCATCCATGTACACCTCTACACAGTCATGTATCAGATCAGAAAAAATTCCTAATACTGCCCTTTGGAATGTTGCGGGTGCATTGCACAATCCAAATGGAAATACTCGGTAGGCATAGGTACCCCAAGGACAAGTAAATGTGGTTTTATCTTGGTCTTCAAGTGCTACTTGGATTTGATTGTAACCACTAAACCCATCTAGGAATTAAAAGTACTTTTTACCTGCTAATGTATCTAATACTTGATCTATGAAAGGTAAGGGAAAATGGTCTTTAAGAGTAGCTTTATTCAGTTCTCGGTAGTCAACACACACCCTCCATTTTCCATTTTCTTAGGTACAATTACTAAAGGGGAAACCCACTGACTATCTGAAATAGGATAAATGAAGTTAACATTTAACAATTTTTGTAATTCTTCCTTGACAATTTCCCTAAGATTTGGATTCATCCGTCTTTGAGGTTGTCTGATTGGTTTGCAATTTGCCTCTATATAGATGTGATGAGTACAAGTCTTGGGACTTATTCCTTTCATGTCAGTGTATTCCCATGCATATGCAGAAGAATGTCTCTGTAATACTTTGACTAGTTCTTCTTGTTGAGATTTTTCCAGGTTTTTGTTTATGTTCAAGGTTTTTCCTGGAAAAATTTCACTTGTAGAACTGCCAAATTTGTCCATAGAATGCAGAGACATCTGTCTAGATGACAAGAACTCAATATTGGATCTCTCTTGAAATGATTCTTGTTTGTGCTCTGGAGAAGATTCAAAATTTTCTAGAGTATTCAGAATTTGATTATCTTCACTAATTTCTGAAATTGTGAAGAGTGGTTGCAAATATTCTTCATCCTCTATCCATTGAGTGTCATCTAGATCTGTAATTGTCCTAGCTGTAGGATATAAAGTGAATTTCTTTGTTGAACTTCCATCAGAAATATACATATCACCGGACCTACAACTAATAAAAGCATCAGCTGTAGCCAACCAAGGTCTTCCTAGTATAACAGGATGGCCTCCTAGATTATTCTTGGGTGTCAGGATCATGAAATCCACAGGGTACTCCCAAGAGTCTAGGGACACTGGAATGTCTTCTATTACCTCATCTGGTCTGATCACAGATCTATCTGCTAATTGTAATAGTGTGGGTGTAAAGAGAAGATTAGGAAGTTTCAGTTTGTCCATGATTTGTCTACTCATGATATTTATTGCTGCTCCTAAGTCAATGAGTGTGTTTTGAATTTCAATTCCATTGATGTGAATTTTGACAACTGGATTTCCTAAGTCAAGGTACTTTGGAATAGTAATCTTACCCATCATAATATCTGCTATTTGTCCTACCAGTTGAATTTTCTTGGTTTCTCTTATTCTTTTCTTTGTTGTCTTCATACTCAACTCCTTTATTGTTTTGGCTAAAATTGAGATTTCCTTGATGGCTTGCAATAATGGAATTTTAATGCAAACATTTCTCAATTCATCCAAGAAATCATAATTAGGCACCATTATTTGTTTTTCTACACCTTTGTCAATTTGTAAACTTTCCGGAAAGGGAGGTATAGAAGTAGATGTGGATGGTTGCTCTAATACTGGAGTTGGGCTTATTGGATCTTTTTGTTTCAGTTTTTCAATGTTTTGGCCTTGAAAGGATGTTTCTTCCTCAAGACTTTTATTAACCCGTAGGGAGTCTTCCTCAGAATTATCTTGTTCTTGTATGATCACGGAAGGTTTCCTCTTCTCAAGTATCCTTCCAGACCTAAGTTGAACATCACTAAGGTCTAGAGGAGTAATTAAATAAGTTGGAAATTGTTGTCCTTCTATCATGTATGTATTTTGAGGATTCTTATTATTGGGGTTTGGTATGGGCTGAGCTGGTAATTGATTGGATTTTTGAGGGAATGGTAATGGAAGTGGTTGATTTTGATGAGGTTGGTTCCGATGATGTTGTTGAGAATTTTGTTGAAAATTTTGTTGAAGATTTTGAGGAAAATTTTGTTGAGGATTTTGAGGATAAAATTGTGGATATGGTGGATAGGATGGTGGATACTGATAATATGGAGAGTATCTTCCATAGGGACCTTGTGATCCTTGTGCCCAAGCTTGAGATTGATTTTGAAATTAGGGCCAAGGTTGCTGCCAAGAATTCCAAGGTGGAGGTTGATTATACATTTGATCATGAAATCCCTGTGTCTGAGATCCCTGCCAAGGTCTTCTAGATACAAAGTTAAGAGATTCTGTGGAATCTGTAGGAGTTTCTTCCTAAAAAACAGCCTTGAGACCAGGAAGAGAAGGACAATGCTTGGTCTCATGTTTCTCAGAACAAATAACACAGGTTTCTACAACTTTTACATCTAAAGGACACTCTCTCAAGGCATGTTTCTTCCTACATTTGGGACAAAAGATTGCCAAGGCATCAGATTCAGCCTTTTGCTTGTTTTGTATCTTGAGGGTGTCTATTTGTTCACTAAGACTCCCTAAGATGTCAGATTTAAAATCATCAAGCATATGTCCTATATCTGATCTACTTACTGTCCCAGAAGCAGATTTACTTGCCCTTGCAAGAGCAGGATCTCTTGGACCTTTGGCAGTTTTAGATTTCCCTCTGGAAAGGTTGATACATAACTCAGATATTTTAGGTAATGTGAGTTGTGATATATCCCCTTTTCCCATCATGTTAAGGATATCCAACCATTCATCCCTAATAGTTTTCAACAAAAGAGCTTTTAAAGTGTCTTGATCTAGGTTTTCCATTTGTGCCCTTTTTATGTTGTATTTAAATCTTTCCAACAAATCTTCTAAGTTTTCATCTTCTTTTTGTAACATCTTGAACACTTCTTCCTTATGATTAACCGGCATACAATAATCCAAGTATCTCTATAGAAATGCTTGTTTCATGTCTTCCCATGTCCTAATGGAACTACTATTTAAGCTCATAAACCACTTCAATGCTGCTCCTTTCAGAGTTGAAGGAAATAATTTCAAATTTTGAGCATCTTGAAGATAGTCATAAGTCCTACACAGCACTTCAAATTCGAATAAGAAAGTTTCAGGATCCTCAGTTTTAAGTCCATAGAAGTTCGGAAGGACAGAAGGTGAAATGTTTTTCATGGTTGTATTGGTTTCTTCATCAAGTATAGGGAACCCAAAAGAGCTTCCTATTCTACCTCTTCCTCCATCTGCACCTCTACCTCCTCTTCCTCCTTCTCCTCTACCTCTACCTCCATCTGCACCTACTTCTCCTCTACCTCTACCTCTACCTCCTCCAAATAATGTGTGTTCTCCATTAACAACTCCTCCTCCTCCTTCTTCTGCCATGGTTGACTCTCCTGTGGAAGTAGAAAGGTTTGTATCCTCCACAAAGGTTTTTGGATCCTCTTCTATGGCAGGTTCAGTGGATGAAGTGGAAGGTTTCTCTAATGGAATAGGTGACCTTAGATCTTCTAGAAGTCCAGGATCGGTAAAGGATGGAAGATGGGTTTGAGTTGAAGGTGTACTAGTTCTGGATCTGGATGAAACAAGTGGTGTTCTAGATGTCAAACTTCTGCCTCTGCTGCTTATAAATCTTCCTCTTGAATCTCTCTCCCTACGCATAAAATTGTTTTTGGATGCTAAGAAAAAAAGGTTACCTAGTTTTCACTTCCCCGGCAACGGCGCCAAAATGTTGTGCCTCAATCTAGTCTCCTAAACTGAGTTCATTTAATTGTCAACCAGGATTTGTAAACTGCTGAAGTGAAATGTACCATATGTACCTAGGTGCTTGTTTCCTAGTGCGTTGTGTGTAGTGTTTTGTGATGTTTTGGTCTTTTATGTTGATTTATGATGTTTTTGATCTTTTGAAGTTTTATGTTTACAATGAAAATGCCTAGAAAACTAATGAAAAGAAATTGGTGGTCAAGAACACAGTTGAGCCTAATGTATGGAATGGCAAATGTAATCAAAAACACTGAAGCAACATCTAAACTATGACTGAATAGAAACAAGAGCTTGATGATGACTTCTTAAACAAATGACACAAACTAGACTTTGAGAAATGATCACTAAATATGCAAGTTTTCTAACTAGACAGTTAGACATTAATCATGATGCAACATTCTATTCTAAGCTCATCTATTTCATAACTAATTCCTAGTTCTATTCTGCAATTTCAATTGAAGGTCAGAGTCTATTCTCCAAGAGTTATTGGTTTCTTTTCAGGGTAGTTCTGTTGAGGAAGAGCTATGTTTATTGTGAGGAATTTGCAGAGATATTTCAGACCTTGTAATGATGTTATCTTCTGTTCCTAAGGTTATGGATCACTGGTGGTTTTCAGAACAAAAAGATATTTGTAAATAATGAGGGTTGTCTTATGAGTCCTATCAACTAAAGTGATTTACTGTGCAAAGGATGACAATGTGACTATGAGATGTAAGTGCAATGAATTGATTTAAACATGAGCTTAAGATGCTTCTAAACTAGAACAATGTTAACTATAAGCCATCATCAAACTTGAAATGAAGCAGCTGGACATGAATTAAATGCAAAATGAAACTCCGGAGCGTTCTAACTAACATGCATTATTCTATGAAGTTACACAATCGGTTTGTTCATCATGAGTGATATTTTGGAAGAGTTCCTTCTTGTGGAAGAGGTAGAACAATTTTGATTGTGGACTTATATGCAATTGAAAGCAAATGAACTGAAAGCAAATGAAACTAAGTTGTCACATCACAGTCATATCTTGAACTTCTTAAGGATGTCTTGGAAGAATTTCTTCTTGTGGAAGAGTGATTAGGACAAGTGCAACTATGATAGTGAAGACTAAAAACTACAACTAATTCCTACAATACTATAGCTATTCATCATTCGTTGTTATGATTTGTTGGAAGAATGTCTTCTTGTGAAAGAACTGAAATGAATATAACTACAGTATCTAGTTAAAAACAAATACAACTCTTATCCTACAGTACCATAGTCATTAAACATTCATCATTTTAATTTATTGGCAAAGTGTCTTCTTGTGGAAGAACTGGAACGAATATGACTACAGTAGCTAGTTAAAAACAAATACAAATTTAACTCCTATCCTACAATACCACAGTCATTTAAACATTCATCATTTTAGTTTGTTGGAAGAGTGTCTTCTTATGGAAGAACTAGAATGAGTACGACTACAGTATATAAAACAAAACAACTACTAATTCAATGTGCAGAACGTAAAGACAGCTAGGAAAAACTTATCTAGTTTACGCAAAAGAAATCCGTTCAAGGGGCAGGGGCCCTCTACCACTTGACGGCATTCAACTTCACAATTAAATCACTCCTTCAAGATAATTTTGTCTGCTCCATTAACGATGCAATAGTTTGAACATAATGCTCTGTGTCTTCAAAGACGTAACACAGAGTTTACACAAAATCTAGCAGCAAATCTAACACAAAATTTCTAACAAGCTCTCGGCCTACTCAAGAGTTTATAAAGTAAATGCAAGTAACAATAATTACAATAATTTAGGAATGATGTCTTTCCTTATCCAAATCATTCTAGGAGTCTTTGAGGTGGCTACGTAAAAGAGAAAAGACACCTGGACTGTGACAGTCCTAGTAGGAGTCTTCCTTCACAAATGTGTTCACACGTGCATAACCGTACCCAGAATTCATTTCCTCTTCCACGACGAGCAACACACCATGTAGGCACGACGTGGATCATGCCCATATGCGTTTTTCCTCAAGAGGCCACCTGGAACATGCTCAAACATAAAGGTAGCTGCAGAATCGCCGGTTAGCTACGGAATGCCTGCATTCTGCAGCTAGTTCCGGCCAAAATGCTTAACAATGGCAACAATCACAAAATTCAACAAGTCAGTTATGTAAACCATTCTAGAAGTAATTTTAACTATTTTTATTGATCAATTGGGTTTAAAATGGGAATGGACAAGGGAAAAATGAGGTAAAATGAGGTGAAGGAAAGCACAAATTTGAGGCTCAACAGCCCCCACCAAGCCCAGTTGCGGAGAGAGGACAACCATCTGGACTACCGTCCATTGGAAAAAGATGAACCACAATACTGAATATTTTCCAAAATTGATCACTCTGTCTGCCCTGAAGAGCAAGTTGGGTCTTGTGGGGTGGGTCTGTTGACTCTAAAAAAGTTCTAAAATGCGGTGTTTTCTCGCTCCGCATCTCGTGTTGATGAGTTCTGAGGAATATGGATCTACCAGGTTCTCGAAATCACATTTTATGGATTAAGGGTTCACATGAATGTAGCCTTGTAGAATAGAAAGGCTGACTTATGCCTCCACCCAAAACCAAGCCTTATTGACCACCCCATGTAGCAATATAATGGCCTGCACGTCATTTCACCTGTTTCTCTTTGTAATCTAAATTCTAAATCACCTGAAACCGTTGTGTGAGGAAGTAACCGTAGCAATGGCAAAGTACGATATAACATCGAAGATTTCTCCCCATCTGGACCACCATCTGGTTTTCCCTCTTCTGGAGTTTCTACAGGAGAAATGGATCTATCCGGACGAACAAATTCTCAAGTTGAAGATCGACCTTCTCAGCAAGACCAACATGGTTGACTACGCCATGGACATCCACAAGTGCCTTGACCGTATCGAAGATGTTCCACAAGTTACTCAATGAACAAATCAATAAATTCCTTCAGCCCTAATGGTCATTTATTTATCTTAGATAAAAGGAACACTAAAATCCTAATGGATGTTTTTGTCGCAGAACTAAGCCAAGAGCATTAGGGTTTGGTTATGTTTTCGTTTGATATTTTAGTTCCATGAGGTTTAAAGGTATTTGTTTATTATAGTGAATCATATTGTATGCAATGGAGTTCATAGGGTATAGTGATTTAGGACTCACAATCCAGTGATCTTGAGTTCAAACCCCGCTTTAGTCTTTGTATGCATGTATCTAATAGTAATAAAAGAGAGGAACCCCTCAGTTATCTACAAAATAGATTTGATTTTTATTTTTATTTGGTGAAGCTCGGGCTTAATTGTAAAATCCATGCATATTATGCACTTGCAATATTAGACTTAGTTGGGAGGACTCCACCAGCTTTGTTGTGGTTCTCTCGTTCAGCATCTCACAGTCCCCGTGACTCAGGGTAAGCTCCAAATTACGTCCACCCAAGGGCATGTGAATAGTAAACCCCTCTAGTTTGCCTCTGTATTCCCTGAAAAAAATTCTTGTTCCACCCTTGTAAGTATTGGTTCAGTGTGTCGTGGCCTGGTAGCAAACATAGGCGGCATCGATATTAAGAAAAATTAGTTCTTGATTTCTAATACCAACAAAGGCCAATGGTTCTAGCCATAGTAGCAAGATTAGGCCGTATTGATCTTTGTTGTACAAGAAAACAACGACAGGTACGAAATTCATTATATTTTCTACATAGTATGAATGCATGGTGTAGAAAGTATTAGCATAGTCTTTTTGCAGCATTTTTTAATTCCAGAAAATTTCAAAAATCATTATTTTGAAAGAAACACTAATGTCGTCGCCTCTAAAACAAACAATGATTTCAAACAGATATCTTCAGTTTGTAATGTAGGCATCAATGTTGAAATGATATCTGAACATAATAGGGAAAGGGAATTGGTGGGTGTTGAAGCGATATGAAAGAATAGTTACATACCCAACAATGGGTATCCATCCTTCATCCTTTTCTTGTCCTGAAAGGGATACTTCTAGTTCTCTCTTACTACAGGGATAAAAGATAGGGAGGGAAGAGAATCTTCACGGATGAACTAATGAAAAAAGATTAAAGATAGGGAGGGACAACCTTCATGGATGAACTGATGAAAAAATTAAATAGCAATGGGCCCCAAAATATCCAATTTTATCCCCACCTAGCAAACATGACAAGTGAGACCGGAAATTCTCACTTGATGAAAATTAACAGGGTGAATGTCATGAAGAAATTGCTGATTTTCTATTTTTAAACTGATATTTTAAGATGTTCTCTGCTACTTTCCTTTTTCATCATTATTATGTTTATTTATTTACTCAATTTGTAGTGCTTTTGGGTTGTGATTTATTTCCGCTAAATTTCATGTGTATCTTAATGTTTCTACTATGGTTCTCACTCACATTCATTGCTTAATTTTCATTTTTTTGTAGAAATGAAAGACAGGTGTGTTGAAGTAGTTGCAAGACAGAAGTCTTTGGAAGAAATGGCTACACCACTAATTATTTTTCTACAGAATCCATCACTTGTTCAGGAGCTTCGTTCTGATAAGCAATATAATCTCCAGATGTTGAATGATCAGTACCAGGTATGTGGAATTCTTTGTACTTTTCTTCCTTTTTTATCTGCACACAAGCCAAGATTTTTAAATGTTGGGCTATATGAAGGTGACATGGGATTATATGAAGGCGATGTGGGGCTATATGGCGATGATTTGGGGCTATATGTTGGGGATGTAGGGTTGTAATTGGGTGAGGTATGGCTGTAATTGGGTGAGGTAGGGCTGTAACTTGGGGATGTCAAGCTATAGTTTGGTGAAGTGGGACTTGGCTTGGTGATTTGGGACTATAGCTTAGTGATGTGGGTGAATAAGAAAGGCTTGTAGGTGAATACACTGGAGAAGTAGGACTATATCCTGGAGAGCTTGGACTATATGAAGGAGAAGTAGGACTATATCCAGGGGATGTAGGGCAGTATCCTAGAGATGTGGGGCTGTAACCAGGTGACATGGGGCTATAGCTAAGAGATGAGGGGCATTACCCTAGGGAAGAAGGGATATAGCTAGAAGAAAAATATGGAGAGAAGGGCATTCCCCCGACATAGGGAGAAAATCGTCCACCCATAATAGGTGAGCTGCAAGGGTTGGGATTGAGAAAATAATCTTGTGACATCTTGGCATCATGGTATGGTGTCCCTGTAATAGGAGACCAACTTGGTGACATGCCAAAGTATAAACCTTCCATATATTTGGGTAGCTGGAGTTCAATTGCATGTTGCAACATCTTGTCATTCAAATGCAACAGTAGAATTACCAGTGCCAATAGGAGCCAATTGGCCAAGCATGATTTTTTCCGTAACACCGCTAAGAGGGTCTTCTTCAGCAAATGCAGCAGCATCCAAAAGGATATCCATAGTCTCCTCAAATGAACATCTCATCATTGGTCCTGTGTCATTATGATTGATACCATGTCGAGTAATAGCCATCAAAACCTCGATATGTCATTGTGTCACATAGAATGGCTAGATGCCTGTAGTTCACATATGACCCATCAAAATATATCACAACTTGAAGCTCATCCAAAAGAACCTTCCACGCAGCCTTAATTCCAAGCACTTCAATAACATCAATCAAGTGATTACTAGTTTTCCTAGTAGCATCCACATCTTCATGGCACATCACAGCTAACATCTTGACACCTTCCTTGTCTAGCATCCATTTTGTCTCAGTTCGGAATCCATCATTCTCATCAAACCTGTTGATTTTTGAGACTTGATAAACACTTTATTGATATCTGGAATTCCCCTTAGAGCCATTTATGTAAGCATGTTACTTTCTTTTTTTTCAAAAACACATCATCTTCAAAATTTTCGTTTTGTACCTCTCCTTTAGGACCTTCTTTATTCATAATACATAAACATAGAATAATTTTTTCTGCATTATCATCATTAAAAATGCATCTCAGATCATCATCAAACTCAAGGTTAATATTTTCCACAATGTCTGCCATACTCATTTTTTTATCAACCATCATCTCTTTGTTCAATTTTATACAGAGAAACCATGGAGATATGTTTTCTAGTGCAATATCCTCATCTGGAATTTCATAATAGGATTTGACAAATTCATCCTCCTCCTCAATGACAGTAATCATTGGATTTGGATCATACCACACTTCAGTAGCCTCTATAACACTTCTCAAGGTTTTGTACTCTAAAGCACACTGCACATTTTTGGCCTTTTCCTTTGTCGTGTAAACCTCAGGTTTTAGGTACACAAACAGTGATGGAATTTTAATATTCTTTTCCACATTTATGATTTCCCTCAACCTGGGGACACCGAGAGTAACATTTTTTGCACTGACACCGCCATAATGGAAAGTATTCAGTGGCATCTAAGTAGTTGGTTCAACAATGGATTGTGTTGCAACATAGCCAATCATCTCACCTGGAGCAACTAAGGACTGCAGAAAACGAGATTCTATATCACCAATTACCCATTCAAATGCTTCCCTTGTAAGGTGGTACTCCTTCAGCCCAGCAAATGTACTTTGAAGTAGAATGTTGAAAAACAGAGTGGCATTATTTTGTGCTTCAATACTCATGGGGTCATCACCGAGAACAACCTTAAGTCTTTCCTGAAGCATATCAATTTCTTCTACAATATCCATGGGATGCATATATGATGGTTTACTCATATCAATTTTGAATGTCTTTTGGTTATTCTAGATGAGCCTCTTAATAATTATAGGTAGAGGTCGCGCATTATCTCCAGTGGTCACAATCTTCGTACCTAGTTGTCGTCTATTTGACTCTAGTTTCCCTATGAATGGATGCTATTTTTTTTAAGGGTCCTAGTTTATAACTAAAAGAAGCTAGGTCATCTCAGATCCTTAGAGATATGACTCCCTAGGATATGTTTTTGGAGGTGTTGTAGTGATTTTATCCATTGTAGATGTTGATTATTGGTTGGCCTGCTGACTTTTTGACCCATTCCCTAGCGAGTAAGTTAGCTTCAATATTGTTCTCCCTGTGGATGTGAGGATGATATATGCTCACATCTGATTATGTATGTTGCTTACATGCTTTGAGGAAGTTAGCCATGGATGCATGTTTCTTACTTGCATTGAGGTTGTTAACAACGAAATCACCAGATATCTCTATTGATGTGATCCCAAGCTCTTGGGAAATTGATAGAAGGGTTCTTGCAATGAAAAGTTCTAATTGATAGTTATAACATTGCTTGGACCAAGCTTGAAGCATATATTTGAAGTGTCATGGAGTTGTACACAAGGGTCTGCTTTGCTTGGGGTTATCCTTAGTTGTTCCATATGATCTACATTGGGTCATCATCCTTTCTTGATGGGGATCTTGATGCCTTGGGCTATTTTTCTATTTTTGGAGTTGGATCTAGTACAAGGTTGTGGGTTAGACAATGGTGAATGTCTAGTGAAGGGAGTCTTTTTCCTTGAAAGAGAGAAGCACTGTGGGTGAGATAGATTTGATCATAGGACTTGGATAGGAAGGGGAAACTTCAGTTTCAGGCCTTTTCACTTACCTTACAGATATGTTTCCCGAGCTAATAATCAGTTGTGGGAAAATCTTGTGCTCTGTTTCCAAATCTAATAATCATATTAATTTTTATCCCAAGCTAATAATCAGTGCAACATTGTGTGGTTTTTGGCATCATATACCAAGGAATGTGCATGGGAACTCATGAATAGCCATTCATATTTGAATCTATGGAGCTAAATTCGTAAATTATCACCGTTCTTTGTGTTGTCACAACAGATTTTGGGAGCTACAAATTCATAAACAAAATCCTATTTATCTAGTTGGCATTATAAACACTCAAATCTTGAACACAAATTGGAAGCTATATTTCTCATGCAATTGTCATATGGAATTGGAGTGCATTGGCATTGGTGGTTAGCATTGGTCTTGGCTTTGCACAGTGAGAAAAACAAGCCTTGAAAACAATATCAGAACATTTCTTTATAATAGGTAGGTTTGGTAGTTTCGAAATATGAGATGGCCAAACATGTATATGGTAAATTGATTGTAAATAAAATTCTAGAATTATTATAAGGCACTACCATGCATGTTGAGATTGCAACAAGATGATGAGCTTAGTGGAAAGGAGTCGCCTTCACTAAGTGGGCCCGCAGGCTATTTTTGGCGCAAAGTCTATTTTTAGACTATGCCTATTTTGAGACATATGGATCATGTTCTATGAGTTGCAGGATGCTATTTGTGGATGGTTGGTCAAGTCGAAAAAAATAGATGGACTTCATACATATCATGAATTATTTAGACGCTACCTAAAAATAGATATGTCGAATATTATTAGCTCTTAATAATATTTAGACTTAAACATTATCTTATTCTTGGAGCACTTCGCTTAAGTGCACAGATGTGGCACATGCAGCTGACAGAAGGAATTACGCTGTTCCTGAGGGTTTAGTGGAGCTATTGCATGGATACTTCAGTTAGAACTCATGTGATAGAGTTTGGTGGAGTTGATTGAGGAAGTTAGTGGAGTTGTATTCAATTTAACTAATCTAAACATAGTTGAGCTATTTGTATTCAGTTTAACTGATTGATACAATTAGTGAGAGTGGTGTGAATTAATTATTAATTAATTCACTAATTAGAAACTCATTAATCAACTAAAGAATGCATCGCTTTAAATTCTGCATGGACAAATTTTGGAGACCAAAGTGTAGAAATAAGCTAAAGAGCAGTTAACTATCAACAGGACTATACCACAGTATTCGTAACACATGACAGGGAGAAGCCCATGAGGATTGCGCAGTACAAGCCAGGTGGTTTATCTATTTAATGAAGCCAACCCATAGCATTGAAAACACAATAGAGGCTAGCTATCAAGTGGCAAAAGATTGGAGCATGTGTTTTTCAAGATCTAGCTTGATAGTGTGTAGCAATTGAGGGTGTGCATGACAGCTTGTGAGGAGATTTTGTACTATGATTGTTACATGATCTCCATGACATATAATATACAGATAGTTGGGGTTTTCAGCTTTAAGCTTTCCCATTAAATACTGTGTTCATATGTGTGATTGTTTGTGGTTTTATTGTGTGCATGCAATTGATTTTATTTCCGCATGTGATGATCAATGGTAGAAGAGATTCTGTATTATGCATGACGCTAAAATAGTGTGTGATCAGGAGAATCTCGGTGAATAATTTAACATTTATTCAAATTTCTACAATGCATGAGGGTCATTTAAGATATTTGTTTAAGACAAAATACATATTTCATCTTAAACTTTTCTGCAAAAAACACACCCTCATATTATATAATATTAGATTATATGTCATTTAATTTAAGACATATTTTAAGACACAATAACATTTCATATTAAACCTTCCCCCAAAAGACACAAAATCATGGGTTTCATATTAGTCATAGAAAGTTCGAGCATCCCAGGGGTTGGGCCGTGAATACGACCACTTTTTATCACTTACTTCATCTACTTTTACTCTTGTTTATCATATCATTTATTATAATTTATCATATAAATCCATCTTATAATGATTTATGCTCTTATGGATGAATATTATTTCTTCTCCTTTATTTTTAATAAATTGATTATTACTATGCATAATTTTATCAATGATGGCTTATTAATATTATTTACCATTTTAACCTCCAAAGATAATTGCCAGATTACAGATTTTATTTCCAAATCATCATGAGATATTCCAACTCAGAAATCTGCTAGAATAAGAAATGACAGTTTTGCGGTTGATATTATGGGCAAACGAAGCAGAATCTGGAAAATCTGGAACATGGGTTTTGTCCAGAACGGACCCAATTAACTTTAATTAAGAACGGTTTGCCCAAATTCGGCATGTGTTAAGAGATACGCAGATTTATTTGAGCACGATTTTCTCAGTTCTGTTGTTGCGACCGTCCTCCAAATCTCAGCTACAAAGCCAAATTCGACTCGCTGTTTTTGAAAGATGGATGTAAATCTATTTTCTTGTTGATCAATTGGTTGGAAGAAATTCAATATTATTATTAGAGATGCTATTTTCTATTTAATTTCTCCTCCTTCTGATTATAAAAGGAGAAGCATGTATTGTGTATTGGGGGGGCGGAATAGAGAGACTTTTCTTGTGGTAATTTGCAGAATTATGCATCAACTCTTGTTAAGAGAGTACGAGCTGTTTGTAAACATTATTCATGCCTGATTAATAAAATATTATGTTCTCGTTCCATTCCTCAAGCTCTGCAGTAGCCCAGCGGCGCTCTCACCGGCGGTTGAGGGCCCAGCCCTGGTGGAGCGACCCGCTGTTTGTATTTCTATTACTTTATTTCTGTTGTGTGAAGTATGTTTATTGCAATTACAGAATTAGTTTTTAATTGAATCAAATACAGAATCATTGTTATTTCATTCTTTATAAGAAGCACGATTCGCTGTTCAAATATTCAGTTGTTATTATAAAGCATTGTTGTTATGTATCTGATTTCAGTTGCTATTCCTTTCATTTATAAATTACTTTAGTGATTGTTGTGTGACTGTCGACAGAATTAAAGCATTGCTTGGTTATGAATTATAGTTACTGTTCATTTAACGCTGCTGTTCAATTCCTATTCATTGCTTTTAGACTGATGTTCCTTTCCAGTTTGCGTTTCTTTTAAGTTGCTTTGATTGAATCTGCTTTTGTTCCACTTGCTTCAAGATCTCTGAACTGTAGAGGATAGAGCTATTCGCTCTGAGTCCCCAGATTTGGTCATCTTACATCGATTTCTAGGGGAACGAGTTACTGCTACTGCATCCCCGATCGATGTCCAGCAAGACTGTTGTAGTTTAGCTTTTACATTCTTGTCATTGTAAGTAGGTTTCTTTCCAAGCATTTGTTACTTTTTCTATCCTACATCTTCACAAGCATTGCTCTTAGAAAATTGCAGCCTCAGACAGAGTACACTCTTGAAATAAAAAGTCGTTCCCGGATTGATAATTAATGTGAGATAAATAGGTGTTAAAAATATACCTTTTTATGCCTCGACATTTTGGCGTCGTTGCCAGGGAGAGTGTATGCCATTTAGAAAGAGTGATGCATATTTAATTTTTTTCTTCTTGCGAAGAATTGGGTTTTAAAGACGGAAGGTAAGAACCTGCGCACCGAGCAAGGAACATACTTGCTCACTGCCTGCTTCACAGCAGAATTGAGTGAAAGCTTAAGAATGAATGCTTGTGTTTTTTTGAATTTTAGAGGTAGAGTCTTTTTTTGAAAAAATCTTTTAATTCCACTCAAGTGGTGATGTAAGCACCACCCATTTCACTAACCAATTGACAGGAACATTGGAAGGAGGATCCTTAAAGAAACACCTGAAGAACATCTTCTATTATGGTAAGAAATGGCTGACATTGCAACTTTTGAATTCCCTATCAAAGATCTAGGAGGAGTGACACAAATGCACATAATTCCCCCATTGTCTCTACCAAATTTTCATGGTTTGACAAATGAAGATCCAGATACATTCTTATTTGAGTTTGAAATACTTTGTAGAGGATATGATTATTGTACTAACGATCAAAGGTTGAAAGTGTTTCCTCTTACTTTAAAAGGAGCAGTTCTCCGATGGTTCATGAGCTTAGGTGGGAACTGCATCAAAACATGGGAGGACATGAAGAACATATTCTTGAAGAAGTACCAAGACTATTGCAAATTCAATGAAGATATTTTTGGTATGACACAAAGGAAAGATGAAAGCTTGGAGGACTATGTAGAGCGAATTCGATACAACCTTCAAAAATCAAGGCATAAGCATTTGGAAAAAGAGATCTTGAAAACACTCCTTCTTAAAGGAATCAAAGATGATTTTTTAGAACTCTTAAATCTGATAGGAAAAGGTGATGTTTTTCAATTATCATATGATGATGTTTGTGAATTGTGCATAAGGTATTCAAGAGGAATTTCCAAGGCTGGTAAGAATTCTAGAGACGTTTGTTCTTTCTTTTCCAAATCTGCTACAAGAACAGAAGACATAAGAGCTGAAATCAAGGTTTTATTTGAAAATTTTAAATATGATTTTATTAGCTCTCTAAATTCACAATTGAATGTTTTGCAGGATCAGAGAAATTGAAATTTGATGAAGTGTTTTGCCCTCATTACCAAAAGGAGCATCCCATAGATACTCACTATTCCTTGTCTAATTTGGAAGTAGCATATCAAAGAGATGGGGAAGATGCAATAAGGTCAAAACCATGGAAATCATGGCCTACAGGTATGGTTCAAAACACTTCCTCTCCATTCTCTTACTTGCATAATTCATTATGGAATACTCATATGTTAGGGCAGCCATGCCAATCTCAATATAACCACTACCAATCTTGTCTAAAAGATTGGCATGGTTCACCTTATGATTGCATGACTACTCTCCCTCATCTTGTAGCACAAACACATATTCCAGCTCTTCCACAACACCTTGTTTGCCAATCAAAATCATTTACTCAACACAATCAACTACATCATCAAGAGGCTCCATTCCCTACACAATCTCCTGCTCAACTCATTCCATACCCACACGATAATAAACCAGTACAACATGCTTACAATGTTGAACTGCAAAATTCACCCACCCTTCCCACCCATTCTATCTCACATGCACCATTGGATAAAACTTACACTAAGACTAAGAATGTATCAAATCCAAAAATCGTAGAAGTTATAAAAGAAAATGAGGTTTTTAGTTTGCACCAACAAATCATTTTAAAAGCTCAAAAACTTCATGATACGATGGATATGGAAAATCAAGGAAGTAAAGGATATATTGAAGATTGGTTTCACTCCATCATTTGTTTGCAACATCACTCCATACTTCAACAATTTTTGGCACCATCTTTTCAAGGGAAGTTGGCTTCTCATACCCTAATTTTTAACATACATTTTTCAAATTTGGGTATGTATATATTAGAATCTCTATTTCGGAAATGGCTCCACCGGAAATAATCTTATACATAATCTTATTCATTCTTTAAATAAGAGTAGGATAGTGGAGAAAATAAAATAAATAAGGAAATAAAACAAACACATTTTTTCATTTTTATAAAAATAGTTGTTTTTTTGTTTCAACACGCTGTGAAATAAACATTGATGATAAATGTTCTAACTTATTTGTGTATGTAGATGAATTATATTGCAAACAAAAATTCTACAAACACTTATATCATTTTTATCATCAATATGGAAAAATTTCTTGAATATCATTTTTTTGGCTTGCGGGCTTGATAAAATTTCTGAAAACATAGTTGGGACAGTCATGTTTTGGGAGACCAAAATTGAATATTTTTAAAACCTATTTCTATCCTAAGTAGCCGTTAATATCTACTTTCCAACCCAATTGGAATCACTCAATTTAGATTTGAAACGAAAAAGTTAGAACCAAAACATTGACAAGGTGTCTAGTAGGCAGCTCAAGAACAGAGTTGGGACAGTCTGTTTTTGGAGGCCTAAATGACTATATTTTTAAAAAAAAATTCTATGATAGATTCCTCTATGAATATAGTTTACAACGCAATTTGAATCATTCAATTTCGATATCGTATGAGGAATTTATGACCAAAATACTGACTGCCTATCATAAATCAGCATTATTGAAACTCTGTTTTCTCGGTTGTTCCTTAACATATTTGACCCATCAATTCTTCTTGTATTCAAAATATGTTTCTATTGGAGATCAATAAATGAATCTACTTTAATCTCCAATTTGAATCAGTTCAATCCGCCGTCAAACGAAAAATTTATGCTTGAAATACCAACTGTTGGTCTGAGCTGGAAAATCGAAAATGACTCTATTATGCAGGTTGTTATAAGAAAATTTAACATATCATTACATGGAATTTTTAAAACATGTTTCTATTGGAGATAAACCTTTGAATTATCTCTCATTTGGCTTTGGAATCACTCAAATCGGACAAAAAACAAAGAAGGTATGATTAAAACACTGCTAGTTAGTATTGTCGACCACTGCTCTCCCGCAGGTAGCAAATATAATTTATTTTATTTTTCCGTGGACTTGTTCTATAGAGTAACTACTTGTTAATTTTTTTGCATAATTCTTGGATTAAGAGACCCGTGCACCTCTCTTTCTCCATGATTTAATGTTTTATTGCAGGTAGACACTCGTTTTTTTGCAGGTCTTAGAAGAATAAAGAAGGTCAATTTATGGACGAGCGATTCCTGAAAGAAATTTTAATGAAACAAGGGCATTTCATCCAGTTCATTACCTAACAGATTTATAATAAGAAGAAATGAGGGATTGGTTTCCATTTGAAAATTCATGTCACTCCTACCAAACATTTTTCAAAAGATCATTTTTTCCATTAATAGTAACATCATAGCTGTTGTAACTTAATAAAGTTTTTTTTTTTCTTTGCTGATTTCTTTTATGTTTTTTTGTTTCAAGTGTTAGCCTCTTCAAATTGCAATTTGTGGTCCAGTAGTAATTGAACAAGAAAGACCCCACCATGCAAGTTTCAATTGCAGAAGGCAATTCTTCAGTGGCAGCAATTCTGTAAAAAAAATTTCTTGAAACTTGTATATAAATTTTCATTTCTATTAGATTGGATTTGCTTGGCAATGGATTGCATATTAGCTTTGTTTTTTCCTCCATTTTTTTCCTTTTTATTTTGTTGTTCTTTAAAATAAAAATAAAAAACAACATTTTTGTTGCATGTTTTTGCTGTTCCTTTCAAAAGGAACAGCACCGCTCAGTTTTGTTGTTCCTTTCAAAAGGAACAGCCCCACATGTTTTTGTTGTTCCTTTCAAAAGGAACAGCACCGCCCAGTTTTGTTGTTCCTTTCAAAAGGAACATCACCGCTCGTTTTTGCTGTTTCTTTCCAAAGGAACAGCACTGCTCAGTTTTGTTGTTCCTTTCCAAAGGAACAGCATTTTCGCAGATTGTTTTTGCTGTTCCTTTCGAAAGGAACAGCATTTTCGCAGATTGTTTTTGCTGTTCCTTTCGAAAGGAACAACATTTTCGCAGATTGTTTTTGTTGTTCCTTTCCAAAGGAACAACACTTTTTGAGTGCATTTTTCTTGTTTGTGAACAATTTTTTGAGGATTTTTTTGAATTTTTCATAACTTTTTGAAAGACAAACATACAATTTATGGAAGGATACACAATCATACAAATTAAAGCTTACTGTAATCAACAAATCAAAAGAAATCGTCATTTTTAAGAAAATTGTTTAGTAATGATTTTAAAAAAAAAAAAAAAAGAGAGAAAAAAGGGGCATGATCAATAACATAACTTTGTTATTTTTACCATTAAATTAATTAGATCGATTATTTTTATCATAATTGGTTCTTTCCCACATGATATAGCTTTCTTTGATATTTATCTTTGATATGGGAATAAGGGTATAGTTTTTTCTATTGAGATGTTCAGACTTCTTCTACCATTCCTACTCTTAAGGAGTGTTGAGCCATCCCTTATGAATAACTGAGGAAAAGTGTTGTTTAAAAAAAATAAAAATAAACAAGTATTTACATATTTTCATGATTTTACAGATGGAGGATAGGGGGTCTCATTAAGAGCCAGCCTACCGTGATCATAGAGAAGATAGTGAAGTGGCATTCCCATTATGGACACCAAACCAGGGAAATGGTCCAATTGACAATTCAAAATCACGAAGTCCTTGGAACAGGAGGTCTCATCACGAGCCGGCCTGCCCACCTTTCACTCCTTCCCAATGAACGGCATTGTGGCTTATCTGGTCACCAAGCCAACACAATGGCCTCCGTCTCAATAATCAGCAAGCCGAAAAAATAAGAAGGAAAAAGAAGCACTTCCTCAGTATGAATAAAGGACAATGGTTCCGTGGGTTACAAAACAACTCTGTCAAGGTTATGGACACTTGTGGGCAACAGAGCTCTGTTGATGGTATAGAAGTCACATTTATACACATCAATAGTTATATTTAACCCTTTTCCTATATCTTTATCCAATATCAAATGAAAAGCATGAATTCCTTACTTCTATTTCGAACCTATTATACATGAAAATCATCATAAATCGATCACATTAGTTTAAGTGGGTAATAAACGCATTTGTACTTATGTTTATCTTAATTTGTCCCTTCTCCTTATCCTTAAATCATTACCAAACGCTTCTATACGGTTTATCACATGCATGGATTGCAGTAATGCTATAATTTGTTGATCATATCATAAGTATGTATGTCTTTCCATGCTGTACAATTGCTGCGCAATATGTTGCTCTTTTATTTTGCTGATTTGCCACAATATTCATACTGCATTTCTACAGAATTTTTGCTGCTTGAACTTTTTTTGCATGCATCTTATCTATTGCCATTCCAAACTGAAATTGTGGATTCAAGAAAATTGCATACATAATTGTGATTTGTTTACAAGAGAACAACAAGTATGGGGGAAAATTCTATTCGCAGCATGATCACTATTGCAACTAAACAACGAAGGCTCGTGAACACGCACAATTCTTCAGACATGATGTGTTTGCATGGCTTCCACCTTTTGCATTACTTTCCGTAACTGCTCAGCCTACATCAGCTTCAACAAAGGCCGGTCTCTACATGTCCTTCCACATTTCTTTCGGAGGTAACACCTGAGGTAAAATAGCATAATTTTCTGATTTATTATGAATTTCGGAGAATTTCATGAACATCCATTGAGCATTATTTATTCTACATCTTTACCACTTTCCATTTTTTAGACACGTCTCATCTTTCAGTTTGGGGGAGTGTTGATTTCCTTCATTTCTTTCTTATGACCATGTCGGTAGTATTCTTTATCATCCATGGATATTCTTATTCATTCTCAACACCTTCCTTCTTCCATGTTGTTTTACACCAAGCATCGATTTCAATAGATTGTAGCAACCACCTCTCTTTGTTTTCTAGCATCGCATGAGTACATGCTAATTCTTCAGTTTGGGGGCAGGAATTGCTACACATGATGGATGTTTTCCACTTTCTTTCTCATTTAAGGCATACAATTTCATTTGTATATAGTGCAGAAATTGTTTTCCATATATCTCTAAAACTATGAAATGAATTCTTATGATTTCTGGATAACAAAGAAGTATCATTAAAATACACAGACCCAGATAATTTCACACTAAATTAGTTCATAAAATTTCGAAAATTATGCACTATCACCTACAACCATTTTTTATATCTCATGATCCATGCATCCAGATGATCTGATTTTTGAGAAAATGGTTAATGAAGTTTGCTGTTACTTATGTTACATTTTTTCTGCAACTTCATATACAGTTGAACATCAACTCCAAAAATTGTTATGCCTTTATCAAGATTGCTAAAATTGAATTTTCATTATTTGAGGAAAAATCCATTTGTTCCATCCATTTCATGAGTTGGGATGAACAATTTTCTTTGCTTGGTTAACACATGGGTTTTGTCTTTGGATTGCATGAGAACATGCAATATATTCAATTCTGGATTGCATGAGGGCATGCAATATATTCAGTTTGGGGGTGTGTTGGGCCGTGAATACAACCACTTTTTATCACTTACTTCATCTACTTTTACTCTTGTTTATCATATCATTTATTATAATTTATCATATAAATCCATCTTATAATGATTTATGCTCTTATGGATGAATATTATTTCTTCTCCTTTATTTTTAATAAATTGATTATTATTATGCATAATTTTATCAATGATGGCTTATTAATATTATTTACTATTTTAGCCTCCAAATATAATTTCCAGATTACAAATTTGATTTCCAAATCATCATGAGATATTCCAACTCAGAAATCTGTTGGAATAAGAAGTGACAGTGTTGCGGTTGAGATTCTGGGCAAACGAAGCAGAATATGGAAAATCTGGAACATGGGTTTGGTCCAGAACGGACCCAATTAGCTTAAGTGAAGAACGGTTTGCCCAAATTCGGCATGTGTTAAGAGATATACAGAGTTCTTTGAACACGATTTTCTCAGTTCTGTTGTTGCGGTTGTCCTCCAAATCTCAGCTACAAAGCCAAATTCGACTTGCTGTTGTTGAAAGATGGATGTAAATATATTTTATTGTTGATCAATTGGTTGGAAGAAATTCAATATTATTATTAGAGATCCTATTTTCTATTTAATTTCTCCTCCTTCTGATTATAAAAGGAGAAGCATGTATTGTGTATTGGGGGGGCGGAATAGAGAGAATTTTCTTGTGGTAATTTGCAGAATTGTGCATCAACTCTTGTTAAGAGAGTACGAGTTGTTTGTAAACATTATTCATGCCTGATTAATAAAATATTTTGTTCTCGTTCCATTCCTCAAGCTCTACAGTAGCCCAGCGGTGCTCTCACCGGCGGTTGAGGGCCCGGCCTTGGTGGAGCGACCCGCTGTTTGTATTTCTATTACTTTATTTCTGTTGTGTGAAGTATGTTTATTGCAATTACAGAATTGGTTTTTAATTGAATCAAATACAGAATCATTGTTATTTCATTCTTTATAAGAAGCACGATTCGCTGTTCAAATATTCAGTTGTTATTATAAAGCACTGTTGTTATGTATCTGATTTCAGTTGCTGTTCCTTTCATTTATAAATTACTTTAGTGATTGTTGTGTGACTGTCGACAGAATTAAAGCATTTCTTGGTTATAAATTATAGTTACTATTCATTTAACGCTGCTGTTCAATTCCTGTTCATTGCTTTTAGACTGTTGTTCCTTTCCAGTTTGCGTTTCTTTTAAGTTGCTTTGATTGAATATGCTTTTGTTACACTTGCTTCAAGATCTCCGAACTGTAGAGGATAGAGCTATTCGCTCCGAGTCCCCAGATTTGGTCATCTTACATCGATTTCTAGGGGAACGAGTTACTGCTACTACATCCCCAATCGATGTCCAGCAAGACTGCTGTAGTTTATCTTTTACATTCTTGTCATTGTAAGTAGGTTTCTTTCCAAGCATTTGTTACTTTTTCTATGCTACATCTTCACAAGCATTGCTCTTAGACAATTGTAGCCTCAGACAGAGTACACTCTTGAAATAAAAAATCGTTCCCGGATTGATAATTAATGTGAGATAAATAGGTGTTAAAAATATACCTTTTTATGCCTCGACACCAGGCATGGCTCTTTGGGCTTTCTCCCTCACAAGAGGAAAAGTGAAAGGCATTCCCCTGAGATTACCCATCAAAGCCTTGCAAGTTGATGACCTTCTTGGGCTGGAAGGCTAGGATGCCCCACATTGTAAGAGAGGTCGAGAAGCCCAAATCCAAGCTTTTCTAGAAGTAAATATGTGAATCCATAACAATAATCGAGACGCCGCCATTGGTGATCATGGGCATGGTCAATATTATAAAAACTTCTAGAGGGTTTCGAACCGTTAACACAATTTTGGCTCAGAATTGTGAAGCCGTAACAGTAATCGAGACCTTGCTAATGTTGATTGTGGGCATGGTCAGTTATATAATGAATCCTAGAGGGCTTTGAACCCTTAACACATTTTGGGATCAACACCTCAACAATGAGGTGTGAAGGCGGTTTTAGAAGAACTGGTACAGGTCCAAGAAAATGAATTTCACTAAATACGCCAAAAAATACGACTCTGAGGAGGGTAAGAAGGAAATCTATGGCAAGGTTGAGAAAATGAAGAAGTATTCTACCATCATCATGGTTCTATTGCACACCTAGATTAATAATATGAAAGGATTGAAGCATAAAAATGCTCATCTAATGGAAATCCAAGTAAATGAGGGAAAAAAACCCTAGAAGGCAGATTTTGCATATAACTTATTTGAAAAACAGGTTTTGATTGATGCTCTTTTTCAGAAAGATGAAATTATTGATGGTATTGGTGTAACTAAGGGAAAAGGGTATGAAGGTGTTGTAACCAGGTTGGGTCTTACAATACTACCTCGTAAAACTCACAGTGGCTTGCAAAAGGTTGCTTGTATTGGTGCTTGGCATCCAGCTAGGGTTTCCTTTACTATTGCCAAGGCTAGTTAGAATAGGTACCATCATCGCATTAAGATGACTAAGAAGATATACAAGAGTGGCAAGAAAGATCAAGAATCTCACAGTGCAATGACTAAATTTGATAGCACTGAAAAGGATATAACACCAATAGGTGGGTTTCAGTGAACTGTCAGTAAGTACTTCCAATTTCCTCTTCGTTCAAAAAAATGTAATAACGATCCCATACATATTTTCAAGATTCAAAATCCATAAAGGATTTTGTTTGTTTCATTGTATGTTTGGCTACTAATTCTACAGGTGTTGGATTCCAACGTCTCGTCGGTTAGTTTTGTTTTGAGAATCAGGTTTGAATGTTGATTTGCATGTTTCATTAATCAAGTTAGAGGATGGTTCTTGTTCCATGGTAATTTTCTGTAAATATTTTTTTCATAAGCTTTTGGTGCACTTGGATTGTTGTTTGGTCATTTTTTAAGGAAATCCTGGATTTGAATCGAGTAGATTTTTTCTTCTTTTCCTTCTCAGACCTTGCCCTCTAAACACTCAGTTTGGCTTAATTTTGAACTTTCTGGTTTTAAATTTTGAATATTTGTGATTTCAGTGTCACAAAGAGACATTTTACTCGAGATTGTTGTTTTTGTGGTGTGTTTCTAAATGCAATTAAAATCACAGCGACATATCTCTTATTGGGGATTTTCTTCCACGATAATATGACTACCACTTCTGAGCAATGATTTTGATGCTTGTATTTGATTTCAGGCTCGAAGTTGCCTCTGTACACCTTCAAGAGAAGGCACACCAATGTTGGAGAGAAGAACATAGATAATGATGTTAAGTTGGTAGATGTTCCTTCCCTTGATAGTCAACTTCTTGGGCTGGTGAGAATCATTTCCTTTTTCCGGTTTTGTTGGGTGGCGAAACACCATTTTAAGGATATTTGCTTTTAAGAAATATATACCAATGTTGACATCTTCTTTTCCATATGATTTGGCTGTGGGAGGAAAGGATACAGAGGGGTTTGTTCCGTTATGATGTTAATATTTGTGAAACCAAGGTTGGAATTATGTCAAAACCATTTTCCAATTATCAATTGTTTTAAGAATATGCTTTGTAGAATATCCTTTTTTTAACAACGGATTCTATCATTGAGGTATGTTCAACTGTTCCAATTTGCGTATGGCTTTAGGGGTGATTTTTATTAAGAGAGGTTTTGATATGGATTAAATCCCCAAATGTTGTGTGGAAATTGTTGTATGTCATCCCTAGTAATTATGGTTTCATTGCTCAGCTAAATGAAGGGCTCCACCTTAAGAAGCGTCCCACTGAATTTCAAGTGGACAAGGTGCTGCAGGACTTTGATCCCTTTAAATTCAACTTCACTAAATTAGGGCAGGAAGAGGTGCTCTTCCGTTTTGAAGAAAGTGAGGAAGACAAAGTTCAGTACATGGAAAAGGCCCATGTCTTGGACAATCCAAATGTGATTGTTATCAATGTAAGTGAAATTAACGACAATGGTACCTTCTATGCATTGTTTGGAGTGTTTTTATGTTGAAATATGATGTTGATCGATCATTTTTATTCTACTACAATTGAGTCCAATTGAATATGGGCATGTGCTTCTCGTACCAAGAGTGTTGGACTGCTTACCCCAATGCATCGACCATGATAGCTTACTGTTAGCTCTACATTTGGCTGTGGAGGTTGGCAACCCATCTTTTTGCCTTGGCTACAATAGCCTAGGAGCTTTTGTAACTATAAACCATCTGCACTTCCAGATACTATCATGGTTACAAAATTTGTCTCGTCCATAAAATAGTTTTATTCACATTTTGAACAATAACAAGAGGAGGTTAAAGAAGACATTGTCTTCATTGTTCGATCCATTAGCTTCGATAGATTTTTTTGGTCTGTAGAGATGCCTAAATTTTCAATTTGGCATGATGAATCGAACATTTTGGTAGGCTTATTACTTGGCTCTTCCTTTCTGTGTTGAAAAATAACCAACGAAAAGGTACCATTGAAGTCTGAGAAAACTAGGGTCAAGATATTTGAACTCTGCAACTACCATGTGAGAGGCCTAGTTTTTGAAGGGGGTAATTCTTTAGAAGACCTCTGAAATGTCGTTGGGAACTCTTGGATTTTTCTATAAGATAACAACATACCATACAATGTGTTCATTGCAAATTGCATCAAAAGAGTTTTTTTGTTTCCTCGGGTACAAAACAGTAGCATATTAACATGGTTGCAACTTTGGTTGCTTCCTCATGTAGCGTAGTAGATTGATGATATTGTTGAGACATTATTGTTCCTTTTTTGAAGTTCATAATTTCTTAATATATTTCTGAAAACCCTCAGTTGTTTCTGTGACCAGTGCTATGTAGAGAAACAGGCTTTGGGAGAATTGAACCAAGAGATATTAGAAACTCAAGTTAATCATGTTGCATGGGAAATCAGTGGCCACATGGTTTTGAAGAGGAAGAAAGACTTTAACAGGGCTTCTAAGGACTATGCATGGAAATTACTTGCTGAAGTCTCTTTGTCAAAGGAAATATTTGATGAAGTTAAAGCTTATATTTTGGAAGAAACAACTACTGAGGAGGTGTAAGTAGAAGAAGAGGAACATGCTAATAATGTTTTGGAAGATGGGGTTCCTCTTTACGATTCCTCGAATACTACCATAATTCCCCTATGCACATGAATGAAGTATTCATGCCACTGTGATCAAACTATTTACTTTATGTTTTCAAAACTATCATGTTAGTCGAACCTTGTCTATATGCTACATATTGCATAATTATCATCTTAGAAGAACCTTATCTATATGCTACATATTGCATATAAATTCTGGTTGGACATAGCATATCTATATTCATATATTTTCTTCTTGGTTCTTTGTATACAAGGATATGGAAATTTAGTATTTTAGTTGTTATTTATGTTAGACTTGTTATGGTTTCTTTTATCTTGTTGTTGCAAAATAAACTATTTTCAATGCTGCTCATGTTAGGACATTAATTATGAATGTTTGGAGTAGTTTGAACGTTAGAGAAGCCTTTGCATTAATTTTTAAGTGTATAATTGAATATGTGAATGGTTCATTTCTTGCCTATTAAAATGATATCATATATTTTGCGTTAAAACCCTTATATATTTCCACAGCCAGTGCTACTCTAATAGATGTGATTTTAGTTCTATTAATTTTTTTTGTATATATTCCTTTTATATATGTCTGAACTCTTTAAGTAATATGAGGAATCTAGAGTAAGAAGAAGTTGCCCCACTTTATAGATTGGAGAAGTCTGTTTTGGTTTTTATTTTTTATTTTTTGGGTAAAATGTTTATGTATCTTGTGAATTGAAGATGAAAAAAATGCTAGTTCAAACTTCAAACATATCAAATTATCCTTAAGGCATCACCTGGTTCAGCAACAATCCATTATAAAGTACCAAGATCCAAGGTGTAGAGTCTAAATGGGAGTAGCTTAGCTAATATATCAAGCCCAGCACAAAATCCACTATGATTACATTATAAAAAAAGGTACCAAAGTCTTACCAGAGATACCTCTGTAGGGACATAAGTAAGTATAAGATGATCATCCACTTTAGGAAGGAACTCAACTTTCAATTTTGGCATGATGCCAATAGTTGATAAATGAGAAACGAATATCAACGACCTCCCAAGCAAGCTAGAATAGGATGCAAGACAGCTGAGATAGTTGTCTTGCATCCAAGTGCGCTTGGGAGGTTGTACATCTTTCTTTCTCCTTTATCAACTACTGTGATCATGTCATAAGCCAAATGTGAGTTCCTTCTTAAAGTGGATGATCATCTCAGGGTTACTTCTGCCCCCAAAAAAAAATTCTAGGAGTAGCGCCGCAATTTTGAAGGTTATTTCCGTCGTTATTCCGACGTTTCTTTCCATCGCAACTCCGACGGTTGTTTTGCGTCGCAATTCCGACAATTGATTTTGTCGTTGGAAAACTAATAGAGCTGACCACAGGCTGTCGGTATTACAACACATTATGGGAAGGCATCAATGTCTTAATGTTGACATCTCCACATGATGTCAAAATGGAAACAATAAGCAGTGTGATTCAAATATTGACTAAATGAAGACATGTGTTGTGTCAAGTGTCACTATCCCGACAGTTATTAAAAGTGTCACATATGCAACGGCACAGGAAATGACGTTTTTCCCAACCTAAAATTGTCACTCTTGGGACGCCTATGTGTTGCAATAGCGACATTTTGGCCATTGAAAATTGGGCCAAATGTGCTAGTGAAGGAGGGGTAAGTGGATTGCTTCCATACTTTAGTATGATATCGAAATCAAACCCACGAGACTGATTAAAGGATAAGGGTTGGCTCGTATGATTGTTGAATCAAATCTGCAAACACTTCAAATTAATTTATCGGTTTCCCTGGTGGAAGAAGATGATTCAAGTTCCACTCAACAGGTTCCAGAAAGGTTTGTTGCTTCACCATGGTATGTTGATATTATGTATGTATTGCATAATTTACAAGCACCTCTAGATTGGCCCAAAACCAAATCTTGTTTTATTAAGTTGAAAGCAGTGAAATTATGCGTCATAGATCAATTCTTGTATTGGAAGGATCCTGAGGGAATGATGTTAAATTTACTGTTAGAAGAGGAAGCTCAAATAACAATGGAGGAGTTTCACAAAGGGGACTGTGGTGGGAACTTGTATTGGAAGATCACAACAAACAAAATCCTAAGAGCTCGATTTTATTAGCCCACCTTGTTTTTTTTGTATATAAGAAGGTTTCCAGTTCTCGAGAATGCCAAATATTTGAAGGAAGAAAGAAATTTCTCTCGTTGCCCCTGAAACCCATAGTAATTGAGTCACCATTTCAACAATGGGGACTTGATTTTATTAGTGAAATTCATCCTACTTCATCTGGACAACACAAGTGGATACTGATTGTGACTGATTATTTCACCAAGTGGATCGAGGCTGTTCCAACCAGGAAAGCTACATATACAGAGATTTTTGAGTTCTTGGAAAATAATGTTTTTTCCAAATTCAGTTTCCCACATAAAATTAGCACTCATAATGATGTTTCCTTTAGATCAAAGAAGATGATAGAGTTTTGTCATAAATACAACATTGTTTTACACCACTCCACAGCCTATTACCCTCAGGGTAATGGCTTATTTGAATCATCTAATAAAATCTTCGTAAATATTATTAAGAAAATGTTGCAAGACAATAAGAAGAGTTGGTATAAGAAGTTTATACATGTGTTGTGGGTGGACCGGGTGAGTATTAAAAGGTCAATAGGCATGTCTCCATTTCAGCTAGTTTATGGGACAGATGCGGTTTTTCCTTCCTCCTTGGGAATTTCGGTCATGAGATTATTGTAGGAAGCTGAGGTAGAGTCTAATGATATGCAACAAAGAATCAGTTATATGATTCAACTTCAGCAGTCAAGAGAAGAGGTGTTTAAAAACACATAACTGATATAAAACAAATAAAAATAATTTATGACAGAAGGACTAAAGCAGTTGATTTTCAAGTTGGATTTTTGGTATTAAAGTGGGATTCCAGAAACAAAGAGAAGGGGAAGCATGGAAAGTTCAAAATTCTGAGGAAATGGCCTTTTAAGATTGTTTCATTCCATGGGAGAAATGTTACCTTCTTGACAATTTGTCTGATGAGCCAGTTGGAGTAGGGCATGTAAATGGTAGGCTACTGAAAACATTTTCGCACCTGATTACATAGTTTTTTCTTCATTTCATTTTACCTATCATTATAATTTTGCAAGTGTGGGTAGTCAGTGTTTGGATTTGAAGCGCGAAGTGAAGGCCCTGGGATCCCAATTTTCTGTTGCCATAAATAAGTAGGTCAATCGAATAAATTACTATCAATCAGTAGTCATTTTCAGTTTGTTAATCATGTTTTCAGTTGAGTTTTCAGTTTTAAAATTGACTCCATTTCCCAATGGACATGCTACTAGTTTTTAGTGTTGTTCTTGGCACCATGCTAGGAGGCTCCCATCCCCAATGGAGCCAATGTTAGAGTCATTATTTTGCCTTGTTTTGAATTGTATTTTTGAATCCATTAATTTGTAGTCTTTCAATAAGTTTAACTTATAAAAAATTTCGTTGTCATAAGCTCAAATGTCACTATCCAAAACATCGCCATGAGTCTAGTCATCAAGTGGTTTGGTTGAAAGCTTGAAGCAGCATTCAGTCGTGGAGAGTCATTTTCACAAATTTTCAGCAATTGAGTCATGTGGTATGCGTCAATAATGAATTTGTTAGAAGTTCTACTTGAGTTAGCAAGTCAGTTTCAATTGAAAATCCTATTTCTCAAAGCAAGATGGCTATTAAGAGCAACACATTTCTTTTCCCCTCCTAGTCTATTCATTTTTCCCTAAGACTCTACCCCACATCCTACATTTCCCATCTCCCATTTTCCATTTATTAAATTATATACCTCATCCCCCTATTCATTAATCATTTCCTATCCATAAACTATATAAATCTCATATTCCCCATCCCATCCTAGTTCTACCCCCTTAAAGCCCATGATTCTCAATCATATTTGACACCACCCATATATCCCCCACTACTCAAAGTACCATACCCAATCAACTTTTATAATGATTATCATACAGATCATTATACATTTCAAACGAGGCGCCTAGGTGATATCACACTACATGAAAAACATAATAGAAAATTCAAATTTAATAAACATACCTCCATATCCTTTGCACATTTGCCTACATTGCTGATCTCCAAGCTAGTTGATAGTCATGGTCGAAGGGTAAAGATTAGTTTGCAGCCAAGCCGAGCCAAGGATCGAAGCTACCATTGGAGAAATTTTAAGGTCTAAAATGGGCCTCTTAATAAAAATGTACAACCAAAATAAACTTTATAGAACCAACAGGATTCAAGATGATGATGTCAACCATGGGGGATAATTCACCATTTTTGGAGTAAAAAAGTAAAAAGACTAAAAATAATAAAACTGATTTTTTGACTTATCTCCCTAAAGTTTTACTCAAATTTTGAGTGGGAGTACGCATTGGATGCAAAATTTAATTCCTCATCCAAGGAGTATCCATGTTGCACACTTTCGATGGACCCTGCTACATGAAAAATGAGAAATACATGAAAAAATGTGATTGCAATCACGTTTTTCATGCATTTCTCATTTTTTGTGTAGAAGGGTCCATCGAAAGTATGAAACATTAGTACTCCTTGGATGATTAACCAAATTATGCATCCAACGAGTGTTCCTGATCGAAATTTGAGTAAACCCATAGCAAGATAAGTTTAAAATATGAGATGAAAAAGTAGTTTTTTTTTTCCCTCTAAAATTTGATGATGTAATCTAATATTATTTTATTATTTCCACTATTATTTTATAGTTTCCGTAGGAGGCCCGTTTTAGACCTAAAAATTCCCCTGATGAGCCATAGTGACTGCATAAGTTATTGTTGCACAGAGGTGCTACACAGTCGTCGATGCACACATAGCACAATTGTTGCGCAACATCTTCCCTAAGTCATACAGTGTCAACACGACTTGATTTTGGATTTTCAGAGGTAGTGGCGTGCCACTCAGATCTTAAGATTGTTTTATTGCATAATTCAAGTTTTGATAAGCCATGATTAACCTCCAGTATAAAGTTGTTGCACGTACTCTATTTCCACACAGACTATTTCTTTTAAAAATTCAGAGTTAGGGGTTTATAGATGAATGTTCACTAATGTCGAGTGTTGAGATGGTATAGGGTGAAAGTTTGTAGAGTCCTGAAATTTTCCAGCCACTCTTGAAACTGTCAGTGTGCCCTGTCATCACTACGCAGTGAATCCGTCAAATATACTTTTGGTTGTTGTCCAAAAAAATAGTCTCCTATTACTGTTGTTGCTCACATAGCCTGCCACAAGGTCTAGGAATGATCCAGGTGGATATCAATGACCACCCACCTATTCCATTTGGACCCGCAACACAATTCTTTCAGTTTTTAGCTTTAGCACAACTTACTATTTTTAGCAGGTTTTCGGGTCATGCACTCCCAGAGCCGGTTTGGGGCACTAATGATCCAGGTGGATATTCGTGGCCACCCACCTATTCCATTTGAACCCCCGCCATCAGTTCTTTCCGTTTTCAAGTTTCAGCACAACTTACTATTTTTAGCAGTTTTTTGGGTCCTAAACTTCCAGAGCCGTTTTGAGGCCCTAAACAACGTTTTTTGGGAAAACCGAGAGTAACATGGGTCCGTGGGTTGATGTTTCTCACGCCAAGAGTTGTAGTCCTCGAACATATCTTTCTAACGAGCTATTGAGTGTGTCAAACGGAGATCGGATGCCAAAGTTATGTCACCGGGAAGTTGAAACACCAATTTACCCAAACGGGGCCCATAGTTTTGGCGCTTCATCTCCTAGGGCTAGGTTTTTGGATGTTTTTGGTTTTACATTGTTTCTCATCTATAAATAGGTCTTCGAGCCTCATTGTAACACATTTCAGGGGCTGGTAGCCATCACATCTCTTTTAAGGGATATGCTGCCAGTACCCTAGCTCATTTATTTCCACTATGTCTGTAATAGGCCTTCGAGCCTCATTGTAACATAGTTCAGGGGCTGGTAGCCTTCACATCTTTTCTCAGGGATACGTTGCCAGTACCCTA
Source organism: Pinus albicaulis (assembly GCA_034641835.2). Classification (NCBI taxonomy): domain Eukaryota; kingdom Viridiplantae; phylum Streptophyta; class Pinopsida; order Pinales; family Pinaceae; genus Pinus; species Pinus albicaulis. Next base: position 563,208,761 of record CM076569.1, on the reverse strand, counting down.
GCTCATCTATTTCCATTATGTCTGTAATAGGCCTTCGAGCCTCAATGTAACACAGTTCAGAGGCCTGCGTACACCACATCTTTTCTCAGAGATACATTATCAGTACCCTAGCTTGTTTCCATTATGTTTGTAGCTATTTATTTCAGTCATTATTTTATTAATAAAATGAAGCATTATTTCCAATGCATCCATATATTTATGGTTATATATGTATTCTATTGCGTTCCTGCATAAATCTGGATCAAGGAAATCTTCCCTGATATAGATAGGTCAATGAATCCCACTACAAGTAAAAAAGGGTGGGAAATTATGTGTGTAGAGCCTAAAAGTTTAGCTCTGGTCAACTCTAGTCCAACGATTAGGGTTGCATTTGAGAACATTGAATGTATCCCTTTCTATGAAAAGATTCAAATAATGGGTCATCATGTAAAGTTGGCCATCCTATTTTCTTTAAGATTCAAGGATGGAAAGGTCGGGTTAGGAGACTTGGAGATAGTTATTACAGAGAAGCTCATTGTTGATGATACAGACATTCATATAGATGGAGAAAAATGGTTCAAAGGGGATGATCTTAATGCCTCATTCTTGAAATAATTTTCAAACCATGGCTTATAAATAAGTTTAATACAAACTTCCCTAGCATATATCTTCAAAATCACCACATCTAGCTGCTTAAAGTCATACAAAGGTATTTCACTTATGAGGATAGGTTCAATAGAGTCTATCAGTATCACCTTAGACCCTTGGTGCATTTTATAGCTAAGAAGACCATGAACTTACCTTATTATTTTCTTAAGAGTTTGGGGAGGATGGCAGAGAAATTCCATCTTAAGAAATATAATCACATGTCAAGCTTATTCAATTTTTCCTTGATAAAAATCTTGGTCATATTTGAACTTGAGAAGAAGAAGGTTTCTTGGTCTAGTTTTTTGTCAAGTCTTGGTTTATTCCCTCAAACATATTCTTCACCAATGGATTTTTGTGAAGAAAAAGAAGAACCACGTGATGAACCAATGATCGAGACAATGAAGGAAGCAAGTGAAAATGATAAACCAAGAAGGAAACCTATTAAAAATTTAAGCAAGAGACAAAATGCAAAATGAAAGAAGAAGGACCAGATGCCAAAGGTTCATGTAGTAGAGTTCTAAACAACAAAGGTTCAATTGAAAGCAAAAGAGACAATGAAGGATGAACAGTTTTTGTTGAGACCTAGAATTAGGTCAAAGGTCACGAAGGATGTTGAGGAATCAACTCCTCAAACAATTAGTGTTATCACAGAAGAAAAGCAAGAGGAGGATGTGAAAGAGATTAAAACAAACCACATAGAGGAAGAGGATCCAAAGATAACCCGAATGAAATATGCGCTTGCTAAGTCACAACTCAAAATAACATTCTTGAAAATAAAAAACTGAGAGCTCAGGGAGGGAACCATATAATTTCATTAAGAGGCCCATTTTAGACCTCAAAATTCCCCTAATGAGCCACAGTGACCGCAAAAGTCTTTTTTGTGTAGAGGTGCTACGCAATCATTGCTACACACAGAGCGCTACACAGTTGCTACGCAATATCTTCCCGAAGTCATACAACATCGACACAACTTGATTTTGGCTTTCATAGGTAGGTTCGTGCCACTCAGATATTAAGACTGTTTTAATGCCTAATTCAAGTTTTTATAAGCCAAGATTAGCCTCTAGTATAAATTCTATGCACGTACTCTATTTCCACGTAGACTATTTCTTTTAAAAAATCATATTCAGGGGCTTATAGATGAATGTTAACTAATTTTGAGTGTTGAGATGGTCTAGGGAGAAATTTTATAGAGTCATGAAATTTTCCAACCACTCATGAAACTGTGAGTGCACCATGTCATGAATACGCAAAGATTTTGTCAAATATAATTTTGGTTGTTGTTGTCCAAAACAAGAGTCTCCTATTACTGGTTTTTCCCACGTAGCCTGCCATAAGGTCTAGGAAAGCATGCCCGATGTACATAGGTCAATGGCTCCCACTGCAAGAAAAAAATGGGGGAATTATGCGTGTAGAGCCTAAAAGTTTAGCTATGGTAAAATCTATTCTAGCGATTAGGGTTGCATTTGATAACACTGAATGTATCCCTTTCTGTGAAAATATTCAAATAGTGGGTCATAATGTACAGTTTTCCAACCTATTTTCTTTAAGTTTCAAGGATGGAAATATTAGGTTAGGAGACTTGGAGATAGTTTTTACAGAGAAGCTCATTGATGATGCTACATGCATTCCTACAGATGGAGAAAAATGGTTCAAAAGGGATGATCTTAATGCCTCATTATTCAAAGAATTTGTCAAACCACAGTTTAAAAATAATTTTAATACAACCTTCCCTAACATATATATTCAAAATCACCACAACCAACTCCTTAAATTCATACAAATTTATTTCACTTGTGAGGGTAGGTTCAGTAGAATCTATCAGTATCACCTCAAACTCTTGGTGCATTTTACAACCAAGAAGACCATGAACTTACCTTATTATTTATTTAAGAGTTTTGGGAGGATGACAGAGAAATTCTAGCTTAAGAAAGATACTCACATGTCAACCTTATTCCATTTTTCCTTGATAAAAATCCTGTTCATGTTTGAAATTGAGAAGAAGAAGGTTTCTTGGTCTAGTTTTTTGTCAATTCTTAGTTTATTGCCTCAAATATATTCTTCACCAATGGATTTTTATGAAGAAAAAGAAGAACCACACGATGAACCAATGATCGAGACAGTGAAGGAAGCAAGTGAAAATGAGAAACCAAGAAGGAAATCCAGCAAAAAGTTAAGAAAGATATAGAGTGCAAAAGGAAACAAGAAGGACCAGATGCCAGAGGTTTATGTAGTAGATTTCCAAACAGCAAAGGTTCATTTGATAGCAGAAGAGACAGTGAAGGATGAACAGTTTTTGTCGAGACCTAAAACTAGGTCAAAGGTCAAGAAGGATGTTGAGGAGTAAACTCCTCAAATAGTTGATTTTATCACATAAGAAAAGCAAGAGGAGGATATGAAGGAGATTAAAACAACCCACATAGAGGAATAGGATTCAAAGATAACTATGATGAAAGATGTGCTTGCTAAGTCACAACTCAAAATAGAATTATTGAAAAGACAAAACCGAGAGCTCGGAGAGGGAGCCATACAAGCAGCTCAACAAAAGGAGAAATCAAAATCACCCCTCAAGCATACTACGAAAAATAAGGGTAAGCAAGTTGCAGATGTTGAGCAGTAAGAGAAACCCAAAATGAAGTCTAGCAGGCCTACAACTAGAGCAAAAAAGTCAAAGCAAGGGTGGGTGCAGTAGATAAAAAGAGAGAGCCCAGTCACCTGATAGACTAGACTTTGACCAATGGAGGGAGTATAACGGGTATCTGGAGGAACTTGAGGAGTGTTAAATGCAGGTAATGGAAATAATTGAAGAAAATGAAAACTTCAAGAAATAAGTTAAACAGTTATTTGTGGATTGTAATAGAGAAGTGATAAATGCTACCAAGACAATAAACAGATGCAAGAGGTGTGTCAAATGGACTCTCCCTACAAGGAGACAAGAAGAAAATATGTATATCCTGAAACTGGTATTAAAGAGAAAGATGAGGTGCATGAAACGAAGCTTGGCAAGAGCCTAGAGACTGGTGAATAAATATAGACAAACTTTTAGAATACCCCCACCTAGTAATGTGCCTAGGCCGAGGCCCAAAACACAACTAGAGTCAAAGCCCTCTCAGCCAATATTGATTCAAGAAAAATATCCTCCACTCAAAGGCTTTGAAATCAAATCGTCCACCTGAAAATCTTCATCCAGAAATAGAAAGAGGAGGTAACATTATGTTTGTTTAGTTTTGAAATTTTGATGATGGCTAATGACTGCTGGTGTTGCACAACAGAAATCCATTTTGTTCTTGCAGAGGTTGTAGGTATCATTTTTGGTATTCTGGAGTTTTCTTGGGTACTCAAAGGGTGTTGGTATGTTGCTAGTTTGTTTCATGAATTTTTGGGGCGGGAAAAAGGCACAATACATAATTTGAAAGGCATACTACATAGTCACTACACAGCGTGGCACAGCTGGTGCGCACAGGTCTACATGTGTTTTCGAGGGTGCCCTCTATCAGCATGTGGATGGATGAGTGTGTTGTTGAGTCAAGAGGTGGGTCATCACTGAGTCATTAGCCAAGTGTCTTCTATTATGTGGAAATTCATGCCAACATGGCGTGCTACTCAGTTGTTGCACAACACAGGCCTAGAAATGCAGTGTTGTTTCTGCTTTTTATGTCAAAAGCATGGTTCGATGATTTAGATTATTTTTGTGGATTGGGATAGTTTTTTGAGATAAGATAGTGTGATATGATCGTAGTATATTTTTGTTTTTTCTGTTAAAGGAAAAAAGACTTCAGAATATGTTAAACTTACTTATTTTATGATCAATTTGATCCACTTCATGGATCAAAGGTGATTGCATCTAGACATGGCAATTTTAAATGATGTATGGTTATTTAATGTTGAATGTTTTAAGTAGGAATGGGTTGGATTGTGTGGTGAAATTATTTTGATATACTTGTGTACACTGTGATTTATCTTTCAGTGATAAAATTCTTCATGCAAAGTTCTGCCAGTTATTGAACAAATATTCTTACAGTATATATTTTCGAATTTGTCCTTCTCTAGTGTATTTGACATCTTCTGTGTTTTTCCTCAGTTCTTCTTAAAGGTATAATTGAAACGGCTTTACTGGAATTAATCATAAATGCTCTAGTTTAGTTGTAACTTAATGTTTCAAATGAAAATGGAATGTTTTATGCATGTATCTTATGTTTTTCTTCTTAATACTCAATCATTTGAGATGTAGCAACAGAAATTTGATATATTTTGTCACATGTGGATGAGTGTTTTTCTATGTTTATTTCCCATTGTACTACAATTGTTTCCTATTCAAAAAGTGTGCTAGACAGGCCTCTATGTATGTTATTGGTTGGTTATGATGAGATATTAACCTTTGTGATTACATGCATTAGTATTTCCAAATCTTTCACCAATTTCCATCAAATTTGCAAAAAAAATTCCTCATACCTAGTCTCTGTCAAATTTATGTGCTTTAGAGTCTCTAATCTTTAGGTTTTCGAGTAAGGGAGACCCCTACGACTAGGAAAGACCAGTTCCTAGTCTAATGTGGTCTTGTAGTTACCTTTGTGACCCTTTCCTCGGCCTAAACGAATTTACGGAGTGCTAACAAGTTGGCATTGGAATTGGATCAAAAAACCTTGCATAACTCCTCTCATTGAAATTATTATTATGTTGGGCTCGGGAAATTGGAATTGCTACAGTGCAAGTTTTTGGTGATATTTTAAATGTCGTAAATTGGTTTAATGAAGTTCGGAGATGTCAAAATCATATTTTGCTTCCACTCATAGAAGAAATTTTAAATATTAAACAAGGTTTTGATCTCATTTCTGCTTGTCACATATATAGGGAATGAAACACAAAGGAAAAAATCTTTTCTAAGGAGGTTCTACAATAGGATATGGGAATATGGCATATGAGAGAGTCGAAAGAGGGTAGGATTCGAGATTCTAATCAGTCGTCATTCAACGTCTGACAATATTTCTTTAATTTTTTTCACTATACAAGTAATTTTCTTTCGTTTTTCAATTATCTCTGATGCAACATCAACATTTTACTATCTTTACAGGGGGTAGTGTTTTTCATGATACAACTATGTTTTTTTTACATGCTATAGTGCTCTAATACTTGAACAAGTCTACATGCAGGTTGTTTTCTCCAGTGTATGGAGAGGCTTGGTTTTTGGATTTTTACATATTCCGAGTACCACAATTCCTTCTAGTTTTGTCATAGTCTACTTAGTATCTTTGTGTCTTTTGGGGATACATAGTTCCAGCAATGTTTAAGGCATCTACATATGTAACTTTTTATTGTCTTAATAAAAAGTTCAATTTTTCTCCAAATAAAAATAAATAAATAAATCCTTCAGCCTCATAATTTCTAGCTCAAAATTGGAGGGAGAAGAGGACACGCTAAAACTAGTCAAGGTAGAAACAAGTTACAAATTGAAATGACCTATCTCGTAGAAGAAAAGAGGTTATGAAAATTAATTACACATAAAGATAGGTTAACATGGATTAAGCTAACCTATATTAACCATAAATATGGCATACTTCATAAAACTTCTAGTTTGTAAGGGTTAGTAATATTTATAAATGAGGATATCTAGATATATTAAAGAATGAAGTTTAAAAAGTAAAAATCTACCAAGGAAAATGAGGAATAAATATAAATAGAAAAGCAATTGTCAAAGATAGATGCCAACAAAATAATAATAATTGGGAATTCAACTTTGGATCCTCTTATAATTATTGTGGTTACTATGGAGTAAATGTTCCAAATTAACTTGGATGCCTAGGGAATTGACTTTATATTGCTTGTTAAAACTTAGGAACATTATTATTACAAGGTCCTTAATGTAGACAAAATTTACCTATTGTCAATATGGAACATAAGATCTTCTTAGATAGGCATTGGAGGGATGTCTTGTTACATAAGGATGAATCTTTCTCTTTATATTAAGATTCACCAGAAATACATTTTCAACCATTATATATGGATGGATATTTCAAACATTAATAATAAAAGCATTATATTTAGAAATATGTTACTTTGTGCTTACAAATTATATCTTTTATAAGGAAAACAATTTAGATAAAAATTGTCCATAGAATGGCCTACAATATGATATTTCTAATCTAAGAAATGAAGGTAATATTTTATTTCTATGGGAATTTGATGCTATAACAAGAGTAACAATGTTACAATTATAAACAATGTCTCCAACCCTAACACTTTATGGTTAGATGGGGAACAAATTTTATCTTACAAATACAAAAGAAGCTTTGAAGATTTAGGTGGAAATTTGTTCAATACTAAATTCATCAAGCTTTGTATTTGTCAATACCTAATAATTTCAAATGTTTTAGTTATTTGGTTGAAATATAAATAGATGGATTATATTCATGACCTTGGAAATACTATGGTAGATTATGCTATATCTCATATCCTAGTATACAACCACATAGTTAATTTGACATCTTAAATGACCATAAAATAGACTCAATCACTTACCCTTAATCCTAATTCTAAATTTTGTTATGCATAAATCCCATAGAAGAAAAATCTAATAATTAAAATCACTTGAACTTGGGAAAAAATAAAGTCAATATTTTTCAAAAGGATTTTAAAAATGAATTAAATCTTCCATTAAATAGAAACAATATCAAATATGTTTATATATTTTTGCAACAACATTCTCAACATGAAAGTTTGTGCAAAAAGGAAATTGAATGACCATTGGTATAATGAAGATTGCAAAATTGCTAGAAAATTCATTAAGGGAGGCTATCATGAATCCCTACAAGTTGACAAGATAAATAGTTACAAATTCCTAATTAAAATGAAAATGATATATTACACAAATATAAAGAAAGAGAAGTGTTTACACTTTTCTAAATTCAAACCTAAAATCTATGGAGGGAAACTACAACTCATTTAGAAAACTAAAGAAAACCATGTGATTTCTTTGAGGGATTGGATTTTGTGCCTTGGGAAGATTTGCAAATATCCTAATGTCATGGACAACATTCAAACTCTTATTACACAACACTAGGATTTTACTTTGGAAGATACAGAGTTTGAGGTTTTAAGGCTTGAAAAAGGGAAAGCTAAGGACATCGAAGGCTCTCAAGAAGCAATTAAAAAAATTAGAGACTCCATTCTTATCCTTCGCATTCACAAGCTATTAAATATGGAAATTAAGAAATATTTTCCTAAACCATGGAATTAAAGCATCATTTTTCTTATTTTTAATAGTAAGAATAATTTATTTGGTCGGTGGGTTGATCTCCCTGGATTTTCCCGTGGATATAACGGCCATTCAGTGTCTGTGAACCACATTATAAAAAAATAGTAAGAACAATTTAAATAACCCCTCAAATTATAATAACATTATGATTAGCTCTCTTTAGCAAAGTTATATTGAATTTCCCTAGAGAAAAAATTAGCATGTGGTTAGAATGTCAAAGGAAAAGGGTTAGTAGTGGACCAATTAGTTACTCTTAATATTGTTACAAAGAAATGTCAAAATAATAATATAATCTCTTTTTTTTGTTTCATTTATGTTAGGAAATCTCTTAACATAGTCGACCTAGAAATCACTTTTGGAACATATTATAAGAATTGTTTTCCTTTTAAGTTGAGATTTGTTGTGATAAGGTTGTATGAGAAAGTTATTGTTAAGTTCAAGAACAATTATAGCTTTCCATATAAAATTAATTGCAATATGGGAGATAAGAAAATCCACCCCACCATCCCCTACCCCTTTTGGAATTTACATTGACAAGTTAGAGACATGTTTGGAAAAAGCAAGTTGTGTTGCCACTACTCTAAATAGAATAATAATTGGCCTTCTTCTTTACATTGGTAATATTGTTCTTATGGCAAGGTTGATCTTGAAAATCAACAAATAAATCTCACGAATGTATGTTCTAGTATAGGCATGCCATTGAACACTAACAAGACAAATTATTATAGTCAAATACATAAATATCACTTACCCTAAATTTGCATATGATAATTATCGATTACAGGAAGTTAATTTATATGTATATCTTGAAGTCAACCTTCATCATAAGCTTAACCAAAAGGACAACATTGAGAAAAGAATCAATGGATGAGGGAATGCTTATTTTGATCTTGAGAACCATTGTTAGTATATTTGTGGTTCTAAGAAAAAAAATCCTCTTTGAGACTCTGTTCAATACTATTATATTATATGGATCAGAAGTTTGGGGATGCAACATTTCTAGAGAATCTTGGAGGAAAACTGAGAAAATATTGGAGTTTTTAAATTATTTATAGTCTTAACAATTAAAGCAATACACTGTATCCTATCCTCCTCATAGAAGTTGGCATTTCCTTTATCAATAATATTCCTCTTTCTAGGTACTTAATGTGTAAACATAAGATAACCAATAAGAAATACAAGAGGCTTCATAGGTGTTGACAAGTGAAAAAATTCCTCCTGCAATAGAGGATCATCACCCGATCAAGGTCCTAGTTAAACCTATATTCATTTGGTATAATGATGCCCATCGGTATGTAGGTCTGGTTGCCACTGAATGGATCGCACCTCAAAAGGAGACTTTCTTTGAAGCTCACCTAAATTGAAATGCAATATAATCTATTAAACAAAAATAACACTAATTAATCTATTTATATCTACTTGCTATCCTAATCTAATTGTCCCAATTGGGATAAAAAGGTGGTTCATAATCCCAATTGCGAGCAAGAACACATTAAATATTAGATGTTGAGAGGGAGATGAGTTGTTTTAGACAAGAAATAAATTGTTGCATAGGAAATTATTAAATACAATGTATAATTTAACTTATAAGAGATTACATCAACATTTCAACATCTAAATATAATCAACAATAATAAATAGGAAAGTTCAATTGAAGAATTGAAAATAGATCCAAATCTCATAAATGAATATAATGACACATTCACAATAAAAATTTAGCATAGTCCACACACCATAATTGAGAATGTCTTTTCAATAATAACCAGATTTTGAATCCTTTATTAAATTTATATGATAGTCTACAAAATTCAATATTATATTTTCCAGTTGAAGAAAACACTAGCATTTGAAATACATTAGATAATAGTCACACAAGCCTAACTTTATATTTTAATCCCCCCTTCCGACATCTTCAATCCTTCAATAATTAGCTTGATAGTAGTGGACAAGTCTTTCTTTTCCAAATGATTTGACCTTACCAAAATTTCAAAAGAAAACAAAACGATAATGTAAGATTTATTTCTCCCAATTCAATCCCCTATTCTAATCGAGAAGAGGCATATTTATACAATAAACTCAAATAATAGAAACAAAGGATTACTCCATATTTTTCTTAACTAAGACTACAAATAGATAATTTATCAAACTAAATGATTTCATCACATAAATTAGAGGGTTTTATTGTTGTGTCATTAAATTACTCCTTCTTGTCCCTTATTTTGATGCTTCATTTGTGCACAATTTTTTTTACAATGATAAAATTTGGAGGTTTTTCTTTATTAATTGGATCATGGCTTCTAGAATGCCTTTCTAGAAAAAATCTTATTATCTTGTACAATAAATCAAAAATTAAAATCTAGGAAAAATGGAAATTTTATTCAAATTTTGAAATAACTTGATACCCTAATCCTTTATTTAACCTTAAATCAATTAATACTAATCACAATTAAAATCCTAATTAATGATATAAGATTATTTTTTTTTTAAATTGTGTTTAGACTAATATTTTGATATTTATGAAAAAAAATTGATAAAATAAATATAACAAAAACCATTGATTTATTTGAGATTCCATATTAACATTAATCTAAAATATTGATCAATCTGATCCTAATTAACCTATTAATTAATTGTGATTAACTCGATATCAACATAGTGGGATTTCTAAACATGTGTAACATTCATTGATGCTCTAATATTCTGATATCTAGATATCGTGAAATTCTAAGTGATGAAAAAATCATGACATCATAATTGATGACATGGCACTAATATTTTGATGACGTGACATTGCTAGTTGGAAGACATGTTTTAGGGAAAAAAAAATCAATTTTGGACTTTAAAAAGTGTGAAAATGAGTACCATGTGTTAGATGACACGTTGTATGTCATGTCAGATGACACATCATATGCCACATCAACTTATTACAACATGGTTGGTCATTAAAAGGTGAGGTGGAATGTATATTGACATATCAGTTTATATGTATATCAATGTTTTGTGGGAATGTGTAATTATAAAAAAATTATGATATTTCGATATCTGAGTATGGGAACACTAGGTTATTAGCTATATTGGATTTTTTTTTTAATTGTGCTTTTTTATATTGGGCTGGTATAATGCAATCCCTTATAGATGGTTCTCCATCGCTTAAAAGCATCGAAGGGTCAACCCCTCAGAATATCTAGGGTCTACCTTATCGGGACAATGATTTAATAAAAATATCTTATGATATCAGTCTGGTAAATGGACAACTTTCGACAATCATAATTATGTTTTGTATTTTCGTTAGTTAACAACAATAGCACCATAGTATCATAACTTCAGCAAAAAAAATACAAAGAAAATAGTGAATGAACGTGGAGGCCTATGTATGGAACCTCACACTTTGGATTTCTATCAAAAAGTTGAAAGATGATATGCTACATGGAATTTGATGGTGACTCTTCTACATTGTGAAAACTCAATTAGTTAATGCAATCACCACTAAACTCGAGAAGTAGCAATTTTGATGTCTTACCAGTTTTCTCAAATGTAACATGCCTCATACAAACCCTAGCTCATACTAAGGGTAGTAAGAGGTAGTTACTGGCTGACCTAATCTTCAAGGTTTGATTATGGAGATAGAGTCTAATTTTTTTTTTTTTTCAACTCTTTTAAACAACTTAAACTAACATTACCATCATGTTTGTCTCATCGAGACCTTTCCAATGGTATAAAATTTGTCCCAATCCAACTCCCAGAGCAATGGGTGTGGCCCTTCCATGATTTCACATTTTATTCTTGGCCATTTCAACAAGGACCTGCCACGTGGAACCCACGTGACACTCATGTGGCTCCCACATGGTTATTCTCCACGTCACCTGAGTCTAAGGACCACTATTGAGGAAGTCAAAGTCAACCTCCCCGCAATGTACCCTATAGCACACACCTTCGAGACCTCGAACCCTAACCTAGCCTAGGTCCCTACCCCTTTGTTATTTGATCTCATCGAGGTCATCACCCCCGACTAAGGTCAGTTCCAAACAATAGTTGGGACTCTTGGCTAGCGAAGTTTTATAAGGTTGCCCCGACCTCAAAATGTCCCGACCTTCCCAAATTCTCGTATATTTATTCGATTTTTCGAGTTTCCTATATGCTTATTTTAGTTGGCCCGATTCTCTCAGGGATTGAGAGCGCAAATAAAGTTGAGGTCCATGCCCTTGTCTTCCCTGATTCAAATCAAATATGAAGGCAAATACGAGTCATGTAACCTATGCACTTGCCATTCAACAAGACCAACAGTCTTGTATTTGACATTCAAATCAAATATGAAAACGAGCATGAAACAAAGAATTGGCATGATTGCATGCAACACAATAATTTTATATAAACATTCGAAGCATATAACTAACAACTCCCTAACAAAGATTCATAGAATTCTGCATAAAATTTCAAGGAAAATTCAACTAATTAGTTCATGTTCCAATTTATACATCCATGCAATGTTCCATAGAACTATATAATAAATTAAATGCAACACATTATAGGATATCACACCTTCCAACTAAAGGTACTTATAAGCACTCATACTATCTCTTAATGCATAAAACACAAAGTACTTGCTATATACAATAAAAACAAATTCCTAGGCACTGACCTTCCAGTTGCATGATAGAGAAATTCATCAACAAGACCATAATTAATCAAGAAAATCAATCAATAACATCCATGCACCAACATCATGATACCAAGCCACATTATTCATATTTTCATGCATTCACAGAGAATTTCTTTAATTCCACAGCTCTCAATTACATGCATTCATTTACAATTCAAAAAAAGTGAAAATTGATGGTGGGACTTCAATTTCCCACCCAACCATAAACCTACTATAGCTAGAAGGGGAAATCTAATCCAGCCAGATCCAGGATCCAGATCCATGATCAAAGGGGAAATCTTCCTTTCGACGGCCTCAGAAAGAAGCCATCCTCAGATACACAGGATAGGAAATACATATGACCGTGGGTGGTTTTTCAGCTAGTCAAGCACAATAGAATTAATAGTAATTGGTGGTTTATTAGCTGAGTCAAGAACTCTAGGACTTGTTTATTATCCCCTAAAAAGCACCCTAGGTGGTTTATCAGTTGTGTCAAGCACTCAATAAGTGGTTTATCAGTCCACAACAAGCACCCTTTTCATGTGGTCTATCAACCCTAGGAAGCACCCTGGGTGGTTTATCAATTGTGTCAAGCACTCAATGAGTGGTTTAGCATTCCATAGCAATCACCCATCCTATTTCATTTTCATCCTCTTGCTCTTCTGGTCACAATTATCTCTTTCAGGGAATCCCATTCCCTCAACTCATAGCTTGTTCCATCTTTACTCATGCTTCACCAAGAAGAGGTTCAACCCCCACATTTTTGTGCATTTCTTTTTTTATCATTTCCTTAGGGGTCTCTTCATATTCCTCTTGGACTCTTCCTCTTATTTTTCTCATTATTTGCACCATAAAATTAATTTAAGGTGCCAATTAACCCCACTTGGTTTATCTTTCCTCTTCTCTCTTAGATCATGGATCTATGGTCCCACACTTCATGTCATTACATAAAAACATACACATTTATAATTTCAGAGTACCAATACATTACAAAATCAGGGGAAAAAGTACCATGGGTGTCACACTAGATGTCTCCAAACTCTGTGTTTGGAACCATGGTACACCATGTTCCAGTGTTTTGAATTCTTGATATATGGTAATTTGGGAGTTTGTTATTAAGATAAAGAAAAAATAAATTTAAAAAAAAAAAAGCAAAATCTAGGGTTTGTTATGAATTTTGGGGTTTTTTTTAATCTCAACCATGGGATAAAATTCATATACATTTGGAAAATTCCTAATAAATTCAAAGAAGGTCTGGTTGTTTTATTCAATATATACAATAATGAGAATTGTTATTTATACAAATCACAACAGAACCAAAATCACTCATAACCCATTTCAAAACTTAAAAGAATGAAAATATTGAAAAATAAAATATCATAAAACCATCCCTTCAAATTAAGAAATGTAAGATTAAGTGACATGGAAAAAAATTCAAAATTTAATGGGACCCCTTTTATTTTCAGAAAAATTAAGGGGAGTTATTGAGGGCTCAACACTAGGATTGCTTCAAACTCTAGTCAAATTAACCTATGACTAAAACAAAGTTGGCTTAAGGATGCTAAGCTTTCGATAAACCATTGGAAAATAAAGGAGCAAGTTATTGTGCAAAATATTGTTACCTTTAAAAATTTAATCACATCCAAATTGAAAGAAAAATTATAGTGCAATGAAGAATATAGGATATAAGAAAATTAAGGTGCTATAAATAGGTAGTTACCTCCAATAGAAGACCAAAAGTATCTTTTTTTCTAATAATATATTAAAGAATAAGATCAATATTGTTAAAACAAGAACAAACAGCTCCATAGTAAAATAGGGCATTAGACAATTCCTAAAAAGTAGTAGTGGAATGAAATAATTTGTATCTTTGTGATACTAAGAAAGTGGAAGATAAAAATGTATCTTTGTGATACTAAGAAAGTGGAGGATAAAAAGAAATTTCTTATAGATTACCCTACATATACCCATATTAAATCCCAATTTGAAAATATTTGTAACATTATCGAGCTTCCCAACTTATTGACTCATAAAAATTATGGAGATTCAAGAAAGTTTATCTCCAATCTTTTAAGTGTAAAAATAAACTTATTGACTCATAAAAATTATGGAGATTCAAGAAATTTTATCTCCAATATTTTAAGTGTAAAAATAAAATGTTAAAAATATTCAATTAAATCTTTATCATTTTTATTAAGGTCTAAAAAATTTGGTCTCAATAGATGATAAAAATCAACATTTGTATATGTGCTCATTCACTATAAAAAAAATGTATGTGTACACACGTGTAAAAAAAAATAAAAAATAAAAATAAAAAAATAAAAAATGATGAAATGTATATTCATTATAATTTTTTAATTTGAAGATAGCTATGAGTAGGGAGTTTATTATGCCCAAATCACCTAAAGCATTCACCTAACCCCAATTATAAACTTAAATTTAATAACTAACACAAAAAAACAAAAACAAACATAAGCACCCATAAAAATAAACAAACTACCAATAATACTTAAACCTCCATACAAATAATAAAAGTATCCTAACTACATCCCCGATAATCCCCTTTTAAAAATATTTCATATTAATAACCACCATAAAATACTTCCTTAAATATACTATTTGTTATCCTCAACAATAATAAATACCACCACAAAATACTTAAACAAATGAAAACCAAAAACCAACATAAGATATCTTAAAATAATTTTATACCTTATATGATGAAATTATCCTACTTTCATCCCCAATAATCTCCCTTTAACAATATTTCATATTAATAACTACCACAAAAATACTTCCTTAGAATGCTATTTTTTATCATCAACATTAATAAATACCACCACAAAATACTATTTAATACATGTGTATTCTTATCCAAGCCACTATAAAGTATCATAGATAAAACATTTGTGTACTTTCAAACTTTTAATCGTATTAAATTCAAACCCTCGACAATAATGAATACCACCAGAAAAAACAAAATGCTTAGTATAAAATAATTTTAACTTTCCAAAAATTATATTTTTTAACTAAATTCCATATTATACTTTATAAATTAAGATATCTTATTAAAGATTAATCTTTATTAATCTTTAATATTAAATAATAAATATAAATTTACCGCATATTAAATTTCAATTCTATTTTATATTTAATCAAAATGGTAATCATTTAAATTTTATGAATAATATTATAGTACAACCACATTAAAATATTAATATAATTGATACTATATTAAAAATATTAATGAGATTGATATAGCGGAAAGATTCATAAATATAACAAAAAATTATTGTAACACTAAAAATGTCTTACCAAGCACATATTTATCTAATTAATCATATATAAAAAAGTTATGGGTCAACTTTAACTTGAGAAAATA
The DNA here is from genome assembly GCA_034641835.2 of Pinus albicaulis. Classification (NCBI taxonomy): domain Eukaryota; kingdom Viridiplantae; phylum Streptophyta; class Pinopsida; order Pinales; family Pinaceae; genus Pinus; species Pinus albicaulis. The sequence goes on along the minus strand of CM076569.1, from coordinate 563,192,861 downwards.
AAAAAGTATTACACATCTTATTGTAAAATCGACCATTTTACTAAATAAAATTTGCTTATATATTAATTTCCTCATCTAATTAGAATATAAACTTATTAGGATTGAAATAATCTCAAATCCCTTGGAAATTGGTGGGTGGGAAGCCAAGTGGCACAAATAGAATTTAATTTGAGCAAAAAAAAAAAGAAATACACATCTTATTGTAAAATGGACCATTTTGCTAAATAATATTTGCTTATATATTAATTTCTCTATCTAATTAGAATATGAACTTATTAGAATTGGAATAATCTCAAATCCCTAGTAAATTGGTGGGCTGGGAGCTACTTGGCACGAATTTAATTTTTTAAATTGGAGTTGTTTTTAAGTGTGACTTTTTGGAGTTTACCATGGATTTATAGTCAGAATTTGGTGGAAATAATTGTGATGAAATCTTGATTTGTGTTGTTTAAACTAGTTTTTTCACTGCAAATATGGATTCAGCACCCTGAAAACCCCGTGGGCAACTTCAATTATGGAGTGTTCACCCATCTAAATATGGATTCAACACCAAAAACATCTGGACAACTTCGAGTATGGAGCGTTCACCCAACAAACTTGTGATTTCATTCTAGGTCATTGATAACATACTATAATCATTAATAAGCATCCAGACAAAGTATATATTGAGCATATTCCCTTGAAAATTAATCTAGATCATTAATTAAAAAAATAATAATTGAAGTCAACAAATGCTCATACACCTTATGTTGAAATAAAAAAATCTTATACAATTCCTTTTCCTATTATTATTGGAGATAATTATTGATTCCTCTTAGATATTTTTATAATTGGGCATGCATAGGCTAGAAATTTAAAAAATAGCTTTACTTTAACTGTGATATGTGCTTCACCACCCATGGCAGACAACCAGTAAGTAAATTCTTCTCAGAGGTCCTTCTACTTCACTATCTGTGCCAATTCTTTACCGATTTATCTCACATCAATGTGGTTGATGATTCATTCCCTAATTGCATCCAGTGGAGCAAATAAGTGAGATGGACAAATGACTTTCCCAAAATATTGCGAGTCCTTGATTCGAATATTGAAATGATAATGGCCTCCATGATATAGCCCATTTTCCATGTTTTAGAAAAACACTATGCTTCCTCTGTTTGCCAAAGTAACACCAAACACCATGACAATTACCTCGTGACTCTACCAAGATCGTGCATCCAAAAGAAGTTTAAAGTCATAAAAATGAGTCACTAAGCACTCAACTTTTACCTTTTTAGAATAGAGTGAGTCACTAAGGCACTCAACTATCACCTTTTGGAATATAATAATATTGTCCTCATACCAAGTCTTGAATAAGGCATGATCATGTCTCCATTATATTGGATTAATTATGAAATGATGGTTGACCATTGTGAAGAATTACCTTCAATTATATGCAAAAGAGGGTCCATTCGAAGTTAAGATATTACTATTAATACAATGTAACATCTTGTAGTTCCACGTGGGTTAAAAATAGTACACTCCATTTTTAGTTTTGATTAGACATTGAACTCAATGTCTATGGATTTACTCAAGGGTTTACCTAACAACCAACCTCGGAAATTCATATGTTTGGTAATTGTGGACCTCTTCGATAGAATGCTCATGATGATACCTGACAAGAACTTTTTAAGCATGACTAGTCAAGTCACTTCTTTATAAATTAGTTTAATAAACCTTGGATTGAAGGTAAGTGTTGTGAGGATTGATGGTAACTCTTGCTAGGATTATGGATTTTAAGTTAGGTTTAATATCTTATTTTCGTAAATATATCAGAAAATAAAGATATTAAATTGTTTATAATATAATTATGGTGAAACTTTAATTGAAAAATATTTTAAGATGTAGGATGTCAATCGAAATATGTCTAACCTTGTTTTTCTTAATTGTTGAGGTGGTTTAATTAGAATATAATTTATATTTATAAATCATATTTTCATTTATGGATCAATTTGGCTTCCAATAACAATATTTTAAATTTCATATACAAAATAAAATGTTAAATACATTGTATAAACAAAAATTATGATAAAAAATCAATTCAAAATTCAAAAACATATTTATGACATCATATTCATTAGTTCAAGCAATCTTCATCAACAACTATCACATAAATAACAAATTTCAAGAATATTAAATGAAAAAAATTCTAAAACAAAGCATAATACTTATTTGTTTCATGAATTTGTCTACCAAATGCAAAGGAGCATTTCATCACCCAACAATGAGAAGCTTTTCTGGAATCCATTTCAAGCTAGGGTATGAGAACATGATGGACAAGGATGGCTAATGCCTTTTCTTTTTACCTATTCCAACCTATAATACTCAAGATTGAAGATAAAATCTTACAACTATGAAGACTTTCCCCAATAAAATCCTTTGTGGACATCTCACTACACCAATCATAAACCTCTTCCTCTATTCCAAACATAATGCAAGGTCAATATCTCTTATATTTGCTATATAGTCCCTTTGGAGTCCATCCGCTCTGATGCTCTAATGTAAGCATGACGATTCTGAGTTGCTAGTTTCTCTTTAGGAATACCTAGATTTAGTTAATGTTGGATTAATTATAAATAATGGTCATTTTATATAAATGGATAATGGAAATTGAAGATGCCTACTTTCTCTTTTCAATTTATAAACACGGTGTATCTATAAAAAAAAAAAACTAAATTATCTTTCACTGACTAACAAATACCCTTAGCATACCACACACTCATACAAATCTCAAGAATAGTGAAAATCATAAGCAATGGAAGCCACAAGAGAGAATACATGTTGCATGCACCATGAGGAATATTGGGATAATCAAGATCCCCAAAGAAAATTCATCACATTTCTATTTTTCCCATGTATGAGAAATATATGCATTCCCCAGTGATGTGATTACTTGTCTTGCTACACATGGGTCAAATTGATATGTAAATTGATGTGGATATTTCACTGGATAGCTCGTCACAATAGATCTAATAAAACCATATTTAAAAATTTGAAATATACATTATTAGTGTTTTATTTCTCTTTAGACTTTTTGATTTGTAGATTATTGTTAATTGCATGTGCATGAAAATTAAAATTATGTAGAAAATAGAGAAAAGTGAAATAAAAAATCACAAACCATGACTAACATAAGATATGACCCAGAAAACCCTTTTGGGAGAAAACCCAACTGGAAATGAGGTTGCTCTACTCTTTTTCTCTGAATAGAAAATGGTTGCAAGTACAAAGAAGTATGCCTTATGGCCTCTAGAATACTACAGTGCACAAATCCTCTTTGAATATTCTACATTTTATCCCTCTTAGTTATTTTTCCTCGTCTATGGAACATATGCACTCGAAAGAGTGGAACCCATTTTCCTCCTAGTGCCTCGGTTATGACACAATCTGATAGCCTACGAGTGGTTAGGCCTGACTACCTCAAATATTAACTAAAATTACAATATGTACTCTTCTAAATTCTTCTTCATCATAATCATGTGGCAAGCCCCTTTTCCACGAGTAATGGAGGTTTACATGGCATCCTCTCAAATTATGGAGGTGAAAATAGGAAGGTCAACTTCTAAGTGACATAAATTTTTCATACATACTTTGATTGACATGATTATTGCATCATTGGAAAGGTCTCTATGTGTGGAATATGAAAAAGATTTGTTGCGCTAAAGCAATGCAATATTACCTCCAAAAAATATAGTTTGATGTCTCAAAATGATCCTGAAAGGTTTCAAACCCCAATTTGCCAAACTTGGTCTTGCTAGTAAAAATGGTTCTCTAAACTTATTCTTTCACTTTTCCACTTTGAAAGTATCAATATGGGTGAAAAACAATATAATGATCCAATCTTAATCACAAAAATAGGAGAGAGATTGACCATGTCAAATTTCTATTTCTAATTACTTTCAATACATTGTTATTATAAACTTGCTTTATCTTAATTACCACAATACTTTTAATATTACAATATTTTGTAATATTTTGTCACAGACACAATAATAAGGTAATCATGGTGTGCACACTTTGTTATAGTCCATTTTTTCACATCTGGTCAATACGCCCACAAACTGGATCAATCAACATCCATGAACACCTTGTCATCATACCTACACAAAGCCCTAAGCATGACTCTTCCAATTCCCTGAGTTTCTAGGTTTCATTGCTTCAAATCAGTCTTTTTAAGGCCCAACGCACCCTAGCCCTTTAGGGACTTACATTCAGTAGTAGGTTTCTCTATTATTCACCTGCACTGATCAACAACAGGTTGTCCCTTATTGGGGTGCGTTGATTCTAGAAATTCAAGAAAAATACAAATAATCCTGAAGCTTCCTCTTCCAGAAGCTTCCAAGAGTTATTTCAACCATTTACCTTGGATAATAACTTTGAATCCTATTTGATCCTACCTTGGATATTTCACCTCTTATCCCTTGAGCTCATCCTCCCATCAAGAGTGGATCTCAAGCATAGATTGGTAAATGGATAAGAATTCCTAAACTACCACTCTCTCCTATAAATTTACAACCATCTACAACATCAGGGTTGGCTTTTGGAGACTGATCATGCCCTCATGATGATGTCTTGAATATAAGAGATCCATCATCTTCATGTATTAGGGTCAACTGGAACTTTATCTTCTTTCTTCTGATGAAAGCAGAGAGGGAGGGCGTGTGAGAGCAGAGAGGGAGGGCGTAAGTGTTTAAGGAGCCGCGGGTTGTGGTAAGAAAGGCGGAGGGACGAGTGATTGTATGGGAGGTAGCGGCCAAGAGGGAGAGCGCTGGAGTGATAAGCGTTGAATAGAGGTGGAATTGCAGAGAATGAGGGACGAGTGGGTAAGATTCGAGCTGCGAGGTTTGAGAATGAGAGCAGTCATGCAGGGGAGGGGGCTCGGCGTTAGGGAGGAGCAGCGTATGCGTGGGGAATCGATAGGGAGGAAGAGTTGGGGGGGGAATCGATATTGTGAGTGTAGCAGTGAGCGCTGCAGTGAGGGGGTGGGATGGCAGCCGTGTTGTGTGAGGCGCGTAAAGCAGTTGGAGGGGAGCGCTGAGGGTGTAGGGAGATAGCGCAGGGCAGAGTTGAGTGTTGTGAGGTAGATGTCGAGGGTAAGGAATAGTGTGAGGTGCGAGGTGTGTAAATAGAGAGCGTATGAAATTTCGTTGAGTGTGATGTGATGTACAGTGAGGAGGCGAGAGCAAAGGGTGTAGAGGGGAGTTGCAGAGAGGGCCAAAGGCCAATTATATATATATATATATATATATATATATATATATATATATATATATATATATATATCTTTTAATTAAAACAACAAAGTAGAGAAATCTGAAACTCAAAACTCTTAAAACAGCAGTGGGAAATTTCCCTAGAAATACAAGATTTGATGCAGTAATACACAACAGCAGATTTTCCTCCAAATGTGTTGCAGAAACAAATCTAGCAGCAGAAAATGCAGAGATGATGAATTTTTCAGCAGAAAAAACTCATATTTCTTTTCCATTAAAAATCCATAAACTTCTACTTCAGAAACCCTCTTCAAACAATGTTTTCCAGCAACTCTTCAATGCAGAAATTAATAGAAATTGCAGGAAAAATGAGATTGAAAACCTTCAGATGGGCAGTGTTGCCTTTCTTCAAAGCCAATGCCTAAATGCTGCCAATTTCTGAATGCTGCTCCTTCTCCAAGATAAAATTTTTGAATGCTGCAAAATCACTGCCACAAAAACTCTGAGTGCTGCAAAAAATGCCAAGAATTTTGCAGATATGCACAGGCCATAAACAACAAATGGCTCACTCAATTTGGAGCAGGGCCAGCAATCGCCCACTCTGATACCATGTTAAACACCATGTTGAAGCACGCACATGGTGTATGAGGAAGAAGAATGCACACACAAGAGACTCAACACACAATGAAGGATAAGTGTGAGGCTTTCTTATTTTCCATTATACAAAGATGTACATTTATAGTACAATGGTGTGACTCTTGGTTTCATATTCCAAGGTCACTTGGACTCCATTGTGACTTTTCGCATTCCACACCTACCCATGGAGGATTAGGTGTTCCAACAACAAGGAAGGACAAGTCAACTTGGGGAGACCTCTACAAGATAAACTACCATCTTTGGTTGTAAACTCTCTCCTATTCATATTAATACAAAGAGTATAGTGTTTTCCTATATGTGTTATGTTATGTTTACATTCATATATTTCAATGGTTTTTTGATCCATTGAATAGCATAATTAAATAATTCTACATAAATGTCATAGATATTTGGCTTGTTATGATTGTATATGTAGGTTAGAATTATAAAAATCAGGGCTACGATTGTAGCTTACAAGACAAGAGGAGAGTAAAGCTTACAACAAATTCAAAGTAAGCCCCTTTCAATTCTTCAATTTCTCTAAGGGAAACTTTATATCCTTTGATTTTTGTTGTTCTAGACCATTCCACTAGGTCTAGTGAAGATACTTTTGTCCGTAGTCGTAAAATTTTCATAACAAATTGGCGACCATACTGGGTATCATTTCTTTACATTAGTGGTTTCCTTGTCCCTAGTAATTGTTTCACCTCTTAAACATACCTCCATTTCCTCACTTAGTTTGAATTGACCCTAGGAAGACCTTTCACTGAGATTCATTTGATTTTTTGTCGAAACTTGGCCTTTACCTTGATCAGTGTACCCACTAGTCAGGAGACAGAGCGTTGCAATGCTCTCTGGCCTTCTATGCACTTGTGTTGCAGAGCACTCGTAGCCTATCTGCACCTGTGTTGACCCATGTTTCATGCAAATAAAATCTTTTTTATGACTTTCTCTCTGATTAACTTTGTTACAGTTGGTCCTCCTTGTGTCCCTGAGTGTGTCTTGGTCTTTCAGAAGCCTTCATCTTGTTTTATTTTGGTTTTGATTTCCTTTGATAAAAACTTTTTTAGGTTTTTCTTTGTTCTTTTTAATTAGGTCATTAGCAAACTGATTGCTTAATCGTTGGATTTCTTGAAGGAATTGGTGTTTTAGTCATCATTCTGAATAGTTTCTTTTATTTAGTGATTAGGAAAATATCTTAGTTTTCATCTAAAAATTAAGTGGAATAAAAAAGAAAAATATTATGCATCATGCATTGCATCTAGGATTTTGTGTGTGAAATTGAAATTAGGAATAATTGCATTAGGGGAATTGATTAACAATATTTTCTATTGCATATTGTTTGATGCATACTATTTGTTCTCTTCCCTCCCATGCATAGATTTTAATTGAAAATAAAATTTTCATTTCATCATGCTAGATTGCATTTTTAGGATATTCAGGTGAAATTCATGGTGAGCCTTCAAAACTGAAACTTAATTCAAGATCAACTTTAAAATTTATTGAATCTATCTTAAGGAGCATTTGAAACATTAACACAAACATCTAGAGGTCTAGGCTAGAGACGTGTTCAGATGTATATTAACATAGGAGTTGTCGTATTTTTCTAGTGTTACATTATGGGGGTGATATCTTGTTCCACATATGTAAGTGTATCAGATCGTTCTCTACATACCTCTGGGTATATTGGATGGCTCTCCACACATGAAAAGTATATGGAAACGCTCTCATCATACAGTTATGAATTAGACAACACTAACACAACTATTATCCTCCTCTTTCGGTAGGGGGGAACCTGTTGCAGGGATATTTCTATCTCCTCATGTTAGTGCTTAGCCCCATATGAGTCCTCCACATTCAGTGATGGTTTCTAATGTTTGGAAACCTACCACACCTGTACAACCTGGTTCGGTTGTGGCTTCATCTTTATTTTCTCAAAATTTTCCACCTATGTCTCAGATCATTCAACAACCAATATCTCAACCTATTCAAGCTTAAGTGCATGTAAGCGAACTTTTGCAGTTTGCATCTTTAACTCAACCTATTCCACTAGTATCTAACACTTCTCAAGCCATATATACCAAACCTTTTCAAGGTAATTTAAAATCACAAGTGCTTGGTCAGGCCATTCCTCTAACTCAAATGGATCAGAATATGTATGGTATGGCGTAGGAAAAAACCCTCCTTATGTTGGGATGATTGCAAAATCCCATAGGGCAACAATATCAACCCTATCATGGCATCCCTCAAATACCTTATGGTCAGCAAATCCAAACCCAGTTGTTTCAACCTTTACAAGGTTTTCTTGGAACTGGGCAACAAGCTCATGTGTATTCTGGTTATCAAAATCCTCCCTATCCCGGAACACAAGTACCTATTGCTCAAGTTATCCCATCTTACCCAGGATACCCTCCACCAGACCTCAACAGACAGTTTCCATTTGTAGAAACTCTTGAACTTCCAGATCTAACCAGGATCACTAACGATCCGATAGCCCAGTCTCCTTGGTGGCCAGTTATTCTTACAAAATTTCCCAGTGATATCCCTAAATTCAATGGAAATCCTAGAGAAGATGCATCCACACATGTGATGACTTATCATTTGTGGTGTTCTTCAAACTCTCTCAATGATGATTATGTTTTATTACGTCTTTTCCAATGTACACTCAAAAATATGACAAAAAAATTGTATATTGAACTACCACAAGCTTCGTTCGATAATTTCAATGCCTTGGCTACCACATTCCTAACACATTTACAGTTTCCCATCAGATATGAGACCAAAACTGAAATTTTAACCAATTTCAAACAAAATGATGCCACTCACATCTCAAATCAAATTCATGAGTGGTGACATCGTCATCATTTGGTTAAAACTTTTGTACCTGACCAATTTTTAGTTGAATGGTTCATTAAGTCTCTGTATCCATCTATCACAGAACACGTCTCTAAGGGAGAATTCATGGTTGAAGAGAAAGTAATTTCTCGTGCCCATTATTTGGATCTCATTTAAACCCAATCCATCATGCTTTATGATAAAATACCAAATGCCCCGCGACCTTCCAAAATTGTTCCTCAACCCCATAGTAAAGAATAACATGTCATTGATGGCATAATTGGTTCTGCTAACTAGCAGTCGACGGGTAAACCATCTGGTTCCACTCTTGTTGTGGAGACTTAAAACCATCCTTTCACCCTTGTGGCTTCTATGTCTAAAAAATATTTCATTCAATATGCCAAAGGAAAATCTCAGCAACCAATAAGTAAGAATAAAGGAAAAGGTAAAAAGAAGAAAGATAACCCTCCATAGGATAAACAAAACAATCAGTCTTCTGAAGAAAAAAAAGGCTCACTACCCATGTTTCATTTGTAATGAGGATCATTTGGCTTGTGATTTTCCACACTGGGTAGAAGTGAATCAATTCGTTAAATCATCCACTATACCTGTTTCGTTGACATATTTGTTTCTGAATCAGGAGACCAGTATGGTTGCCTGAGATCCTGCTTCCTCTAACTCAGTATTAATGATTTCCTCTGCTAAGCCCAAAAATGATGTTATGGTGGGCACTTGAAATGAATACTATGGTAATGTGAATACCTCGAATGGTCAGGCAACTAATGAACCTACTAGTTCGACTGCATCTCCATCAGAACCTACTCCAAATGATGTACCTATTGAGTTAACAATTAAGCCTCCCAAAGGCGTTATTCATAAATCTGCATTCAACCCTCGTGCAAGAGCTGCTTATAACTACAACATAGTTTGGGATCTGTCTCAAGCTCCTTCATCTATGTTGATTCTTAAGGTGTTGCAAAATTTAGCTATCCAAAAGAAGGTTTTCCTATCGGCAATTGGATGTATTGATCTGTCGAATCCTAACCTAGTATTTTTTAACCATGAGAACAATACAGCTCGACTTCCAGCTCAATTAGCTTTCATGATCTAGGTTGTTGTTCATTGTAAGAATATCCATCATTACATTGTGGAGGAGGGAGCCTCAACCTGTATTATGTCCATGTATTTTTGGAATGCCATTGGTTCTCCCTGTTGAAGTTTGCAACAAGAAACAGTGAAGGAGGCATCCTGAAACATCATCCTTGATCCTAGTTGGAAAATAATCACCTAAACTAGGTGGGGCCCACACAAGCTATTTTTAGGTGTATGTCTATTTTTAGACATGATGAGCATATTCTATAAGTTGCAAGATGCTATTTGTAGATGGTTGGTCAAATGTGAAAAATAGATGAAATTCTATTTTTAGAAGATTGGGCGAAGTATATTTATAGATCATCGATCTAAAAATAAATGCATGTCGATTATTATTAGCTCTTAATAATAATCAGACTCTAAACAACAACTTATTCTCTTGGAGCACTTAATTTCAGTATACAGATTTGTCAAATCAGTGGGTTGAAGGAATTACGCAATTCCTAAGGGTCTATTGGATTTCCTGCATGGAGGACTCAGTTAGAACTGAAGTGGCAAAGTTATGACAGAGTTGGAAGAGTAGTTCATGGAGTTGTATTCAATTTAACTCAGTTAGAATCAGTTGAGCTAGTTGTATATAATCTAACTGAATGATACACTAGTGAGAGTGGAGTGAATTAATTAGCTAATTAATTCACAAATAATAACTCATTAATCAACTGAACAATACAACAGTTAACTACAGTGCATGTCAGATCTAGTGGAGACCCAGTGTAGAGATAGGTGAAAGGGTGAGATAGACTATATGTTGTGACCATAGTGATGCAAGGATTGCATCTACATATACATTGGAGTTGCCAATGATAATAACGAAGTCAATGAGAGTGGGATTGCATTGAATTGGTCTTTGTAATCAGCTTGGATTGCGCAGTGGAGGTAGGTTATCAAGAGGTAGAAATCAGTGCATGGATTTGCAGATTTCTTCATGGTAGTGTGTGACGATTGTATTGTACTGAGAGCTTGATGTACTAAGATTTGTATGATATTGTTACATGATCTCCATGATACATAATATATGATATTTGGGGTTTTTAGCTTCAGGGTTTCCCGTTAAACAACTATGTTATGTGTGTTTTTATTGCTTCATGTGTTTTGAAATTGTTGATTAAATTTCCGTAAGAATTATAGTGGAAGGATTCTGTATTTAGCAAGAAGATAAATACTGTTAGATCAGGAGATTCCAGATATATACATGCATATTGTATATATAATTTCTACATGGTATCGGAGCTGTGTTATAGATTTTCTACATGGAATGAGAGGAGGAATTTTTGGGCACGCGAGTTTGCAGAGAATATCTAAAATTTTTGGTGAAATATTTTTCAGAAAAAATAGCATATTTGAATTCCTTGCGAAAAAATACCCAAATTGAAAAAAAAAAAAATCGGTCAAATCGGAGCTCGGATGAGGGAGATATCATCGATTTAAAATCAGCTCTTTTGTTAGAAAATTTCGTGATTACGGGACAATTACAATGTGCGCGAGTTGGAAAAGGAAAGGTGTTCCTTAGACTCAAAGCCATGGGGCAAGACAAGAAGGTTGGGATTCGGGCTAAGAATCTCTACAGACTTGAAGTAGATGGGATTTCTACTGAGCTTCCTACTGTTGGGAAGTGTGAGAAAGCCATGCAATTGATGCTTGAGAGGGAGCAAGTTTTGCATGTAGGTAAGAGTGAACCTCGGGATGTGGAGCAGCCACAAGATGAGGATCATGGAGTGGGTGCAACCACTCATGCAGAGAAATTTCGTGCCAAATGGGCAGAGGGAGTGCATGCAACTATACCACCAGGTAAGAGGTGGGGCGACATGCATGGGTAATCCCAAGAAGATGTTTCTGGGCAGGATTCATTGAGATGGTGTGGATCTCATGAATTGAACCTGGATATGAGGTGCCCACAGAGCAGCAGTAGCATGATCAGTTGGATTGATGCAGGCAGATCAAAATGTCAGTGTCAGATACTGGAGCGCAGTTCAGAGTTGACAGCAAGTGCGGAGTGCATGGGTGCAGAGTTCAACAGCGCAGTGGTTCCTGATGACATGTGCAGTAGCTAAGCCAAAGTCGAAGACTTTGATGATAGATGCATTAGACTGATTGAGTTGTTTGGAGCCTTTCAGTTTCAGAAGTGTTGCAGCAAGTGTTGCAGCAAGATTTGCAGGGTGAATACATGGAGTTGCATGTCGCATGCAAAGACAATCCTTTCTTGTTGAGAGGGAGTGTTGAAGTTTGCAACAAGAAATAGTGAAGGAGGCATCCTGAAACATCATCCTTGATCCTAGTTGGAAAATAATCACCTAAACTAGGTGGGGCCCACACAGGCTATTTTTAGGTGTATGCCTATTTTTAGACATGGTGAGCATATTCTATAAGTTGCAGGATGCTATTTGTAGATGGTTAGTCAAATATGAAAAATAGATGAAATTATATTTTTAGAAGATTGGGCGAAGTCTATTTATAGATCGTCGATCTAAAAATAGATGCATGTCAATTATTATTAGCTATTAATAATAATCAGACTCTAAACAACAACTTATTCTCTTGGAGCACTTAATTTCAGTATACATATTTGTCAAATCAGTGGGCTGAAGGAATTACGCAATTCCTAAGGGTTTACTGGAGTTCATGCATGGAGGACTTAGTTAGAACTGAAGTGGCAAACTTATGATAGAGTTGGAAGAGTAGTTCATGGAGTTGTATTCAGTTTAACTCAGTTAGACTCAATTGAGCTAGCTGTATCTAATCTAACTGAATGATACACTAGTGAGAGTGGAGTGAATTAATTAGTTAATTAATTCACAAATAATAACTCATTAATCAACTAAACAATACAGAATTTAACTATAGTGCATGTCAGATCCAATGGAGACCTAGTGCAGAGATAGGTGAAAGGGTGAGATGGACTATCCGTTGTGACTACTAGTGATGCATTGATTACATCTACATATACATTGGAGTTTCCAATGATAATAACGCAGTCAGGGAGATTTGTATTGCATCAAATTGGTCTTTGTAATTAGCTTGGATTGCGTAGTGGAGGCATGCTAGCAAGAGGGCAGATATTGGTGCATGGAGTTGCAGATTTCTTCTATGTTAGTGTGTGACGATTGTATTGTATTGAGAGCCTGATGTACTAAGCTTTGTATGAGATTGTTACATGATCTCCATGATACATAATATATGATATTTGGGGTTTTTAGCTTCAGGCTTTCCCGTTAAACAACTGTGTTATGTGCGATTTTTTTTATTGCTTCATGTGTTTTGCAATTGTTGATTAAATTTCCGCAAGAATTATAGTGGAAGGATTATGTATTTAGCAAGAAGATAAATATTTTTAGATCAGGAGAGTCTGGATATATACATGCATATTTTATATATAATTTCTACACTCCCCAATTAAGTTATTCACCTACCACTCTGAAATATTTTGATGGAAAAAGCTATAAACCTTGTGGAATTTTGAATCCCCTACAAGTAGAATTAGGAGGTAAATCCATATCCATATAATTCACAGTTATTGACAGACCACTAGACTAAAATCTTCTATTGGATCACACGTGGGTTTATGCCATAACTAATTTTGTGTCAACTTATTTTTGAATGATCGCTTTTCCTCACAAATGGGACATAGTAGCCATCAATCAACTCACTTTCTTTGCCTCTAGTTCTCAGGTTACTAGAAGTGTCCCTCTCATAGGGGAATCTCTACTCCCATATCAACATGTCGGGGTTGGACTACTTAAGGATTCCTCTCTCAGGGGAAATTTTGCACTCCCTCCTCCTTCCCTTCCAGAAAACTCTACTTTGGTTTATTATATCAACATAATATATTCTTGTAATATTCTCGTTGATCATTGGATAGTACTAGATGAATCTAATCTTAACACTTTTAGTGGTTGTATGCCACTAAGCCCCATTGATATTGACTATGCAACCATTTATTTGGCTTGTGCGGCACACTCAACTCTCTCCTCGTTGATTAATTGGGTTGACCATTCTTTAGATTACGACATCCTCTGATTTTTTCTCTTATACATTTCCTACTGATGAGAGCATCCTGGATTTCATGATTCTGGATGAGACGTCGTGGGACGGTCATCATTATCGTTCCTCCTTGCCAGGTCCTTTCGAGGATAATATTACTGATCTATATCAACCCAATATCGTTGATTTGTATATGAATTATGTATCCACCCATGATGTCGATTCTGAGAAGAAATTGTCGAACATTGAAGAGACTATCCATCTCAACATTTCGATCAAACCCAACATTGTCAAAAATATACATATCGGTGCGTCTTGCTATCCCGATGAGATCAAGACTTATAAAGCCCTATTCTAGGAGTTTAGAGACATTTTTACCTGGTCTTATGAAGAAATGGCAGGTATTGATCCAAACATCGTTGTATATGAAATTAATACATACCCCGATGCTAAACTATTTCGGCAACACCTTTGTCTAGTTCATCCAAAGAAGGTTTATGTTACTAAATATGAGGTTGAAAAACTTATATGCGTTGGCTTCATCTACATAGTACCATTAACTGATTGGGTGTCTAACATTGTTCCTGTCATGAAGAAACATGGAACCATTCATGTGTGTGTCGATTACTAGGACATCAATCGTGTTTGTCCAAAGGATAACTATCCCACCCCGTTCATCGACCAGATTGTTAATGATTGCGTCGACTGTGAGATATTTTCATTTATGGATGGTTTCTCGGGTTATATTCAAATTAACATTCTCCCAGTGGACCAGCATAAAACCACATTCATTTGTCCCTGGGGCACATTTGTGTATCAGAAGCTCCCTTTTTTATTAAATAATGTCGGGGCTATGTTTCAAAGGACAATGAATTATGCGTTCCATGACATCAAACATATTGTGCAACCATATTTGGACAATTTTACTGCTCATTCGAAACATCGTGTTACTTACCTGATGCATCTTAGGGACATATTTTTACGATGTAGACATTATAATATTTGACTCAATCTGCACAAGTGCGTGTTTTGTGTAAGTTTCGATCGATTTCTTAGTCTTGTTGTGTCGAAACATAGAATTTGTATTGACCCATTAAAAGTCTAGGCGATCATCGATTTTCCTGCTCCTTCTTCCCTTCTTCAACTTCAACGACTCTAAGGGAAGGCTAACTTTCTTCGTAGGTTCATTCCCAACTATGCCAAACTAACCAAACGATTTAATTTATTTTTAAAGAAAGGGGTTCCCTTCCATTGCGATGATGCTGCTAAAAAGGAGTTTGATGCCTTGAAAGATGTTTTGATTTGGGAATCCTTGTTATATCCCCCAGATTACCAACATGATTATTTCTTGTACCTTGCCGCTTACTACCATTGCTAAGGTATTGGTCCAGGAGGATGATGTAGGAAATGAACACCTTATTTCTTACTTGAGTTTGCACCTCAATGATATCTAAGTCAAGTATACTCATGTCAAAAAGTTAGATTTGGAAATTGTCCAAGCAATCCAAATATTTCGCCATTACATACTACTTTGCAGGACTATGGTGGTTTTAGATTGCAACCTTGTGACGTGCATCTTATCGCGACGATTTTGGGGGGGGGGGGGGGGGGGAAGGGGGAAGTACTCCAAGTGGATTTTCATCGTACAAGAGTTCAATTTGGAATTCATTAAATCCAATTCGAAGAAATCCTTAGTTTTTGTTGAGCTAATTTGTGACCTTCCCACTGCTAATACTGAGCCAATGTCTGGTGATTCTATTTTGGACGAGTCATTGTTCTTGATTTTAGCATCCGATCCACGGTATGAATACATTATCATATATATCCAAAATCATACTTTTTGGTTCGATACCTCTCCCTTTGAATAGTGACATATCTGATATCAAGCCAAAAATTTCAATATAATCGGTGACACCCTTTATCGTCATGGTATCGATATGGTATTTCGAAGGTGCCTCACTCATGAGGAGGCAGAAAGAGTATTAAATGAATGCCATTCTGGGGCATTTGGTGGTCATATGTCTGGTAATGCCACCATACAGAAGATCCTGCATACTGCTTACTATTTTCCTACCATCTTTCGCGACTGCATCTTCGCCATCCAAAAGTTTCATGCATGCCATATATATGATCGTAAGGCTCGTACTCCAACTGCTCCTTTGCATCATGTTATTTTCTTAGGACCATTTTCTAAATGGTTCATTTATTTCATGACATGTAACCCTCACTCGGTTGGGGGGCATGGCTATATCACTATAGCGATTGAATATTTTACCAAGTGGGTCGAGGCGTTACCTACATACAATAGTACTGATGAAACAACTACTCTCTTTTTTTTCAACCATGTTATTGCAAGGTTTGGTGTTCCATAGGCTGTATTCATGTACCATGGAAAACATTTTAGCAATAAGATGATGTTTGAACTGACTTCCAAGTTTGGACTCTCTCAAGAGAGTTCTACTCCCTACTACCCTGAATGGGTGAGTTAAGGTAATCAATAAAGTTCTCAAAACGATGCTTAAACTTTTGGTAGGGGTCCATAAATTAGATTTCCATCGTACCCTTTATGTGTCCTTGTGGGTGTATCGAACCTCTGTTAGGACTGCTATCGGGTTCACACCATTCCAATTGGTTTATGATCTAGAAGCAATCCTTCCAATTGAATCTGAAATTTTGTCTCTCAAAATTGTTGTCGCACTTCTCCCTGTCACTTCCGCAGAAGAGGAATGTCTCTTACATCTAACGTGCTTAGATTAAACCTAACATAATGTCGTTATGGCTAATGAAGCCCATAAGAAACATATCAAGGTGCAATATGACAAGAGTGTCAAGCCTCGTGTCTTCTTGGAAGGGGACCTTGTCTTGTTATACAATCAAGGGTCTAATAAATTAGGATGAGGGAAGTTTGAGACAATGTGGCTAGGTCCATACAATGCCAAACTTGTTATTGGTAAAGGGGCCTCTGAGCTTGTTAATTTCGATGGAGTTCCCTTGGTGAAGCCTAGAAATGGGTTGTACCTTAAGAAATACTATTCTTGTACGTTAAGAAATACTATTCTTGAGTTTTTTCATAATGCATTGTGTACATGTTGTATATAGGTGTGTTGAGTGTGTTTGCAGTGTTTTCCCTTCAAATTTTCCTACATTTTCTGTCAATTATGTTTAAATTTGGTTTGTAGACTTTGACATCCCTTGAACCATATGTTGGTTATGCTTATGGCGCTAGTCGTAGTACTCGGAACCTCTCTTCCACAGCATGGGATTTATATGCTCTGAATGGCGAGTTTGTGAGTTTACAATGGATTTGTATCAGTTTCTATATAAATAACATTGTTGATTATAGTGTAGTGATCGAACTATTTTCTGATGATATTTCTCATGGTATTTGTCGTATAGTTATCAGAATTCACTAACAACTCGTAGTACTATAGTTGACTAATGTCTATTCAAATAGAAGTCCAACTATGTGTCGTATGTTCTTGAGGGTTCACCTTCTGGAAAGATATTTTGATTTCATCCAATCTCAATACATTTCTAGGAATCTACATACATTGACAGATGCATTTTCTAATAATGTTTTATATAGACATTTGTGGCACATGTAAAATAAACTCAATACACATCACATACATTGAATGAGATAATAGAAACATAAGAAACACCAATACGTAGATAGATATATATATCAAAGTTTGGTTTTACAAAATTTGTGACCGAAATACATACGGCCACATGGTCTATCATATCAAAATATACATGCATTCAAAATATGGCTATATGCATCCTAGTATACTAATCATAGTGGTCATGGTATCACACCATTGTGCAAGTCATATTGAACAATAGTCGACGGATATGGCCAAGCACGCAAAAAGTATGTCGTTGCAGCCTCATGGGAAGATCGTCAACCCTAGTCTTAGCTACGCCATGGGTCAACCCCTCCATGTGACATTCAACCTCTGTAAGGGTCTCGACCACATTGAGATGTTGTAGTACCTCTTGTCCTGCTACAACAACCTGTATTGTTTTTTGTGCTTGTTATGGGTTTCCTGCACAATGAAGATAAGAAGAACCCATAGGTCGAACGAGTCCAATATATGCATGTGTAAAATTCAATAGTTTAGTCTCAGATGCATCAAAAATCACAAAAAATATTGTAAAAATTAAAATCCAAAAGTGGTCAAAATGTTTTCTTTTAACCTATGGCACCCCATCTCTTGTCACCAGGAAGCACGAGCTCTAGGTCTCTACGAAAATCCATGTCTTCATATGTATAGTCCTCTATCATAATGAGTTTCATACACAACCATCTGAACAAGGATGGTGTGAAATTCATTGATGACAGACCTGCATGTCTAGACATGAGATCCACCCATATCCTCATTAGTGGGACTATTGGATTTGTGGCCTCGAGCGATATATGTTGTGGCCTGAGAAATGGAATCCACTCTAAAAAAAAAATCAAAATAAAACCATATCCAAATTTATTTAACCGTCCTTCTTTTTCCTTGGTCAGTTGCTCCTTCATGTTTACCAGTACTCCTTCACTCTAGTTTAATATTGTTGGCTCCATACACTATAAAGCATATTGCATACGAGATTTGTTGGCCACATGTAGAGTTTCACTATTGGCCAATTTGGAAATGATAAATATTATTGCTCTTGAAGGAAAACGAACCGCATCCTTGATGTCAATTTTCACATCTTTAGTAGGTTGGGATCTCAGTCTACAACATGCATTGATGTAATCCTTAACTGTCTCTCCACCACTCCTCGAATTAAATAAGGAGATGGGGGCAGATTGCCTTGATAGAACTGTCAAGAATTATATATCCTCTATCTTTATTTGAAGCATATGTGCACCAAATCTGAATGCTTGTGCTTGAACATCCCATGCACAGACAAGACATCTCAAAAATTACATATGTTGCCTCATACCAGGAAGCTAGAATAATCTCAAAATCCCACAATTTCTCAAAGGTTGGATAGTAGAAGGATCATTAGCTACAGTTAAATTTTATTCCTCATGCTCTATTTCTCTCCCTATTAAAGCCAATTTTTCCAGATAGACACCCAAAACATCACAAGAAGGATCATTAGGACAGGTTTCATGCAAAAATCTGGAGAAATTTTGAGGAAAACAGGGAATTGTTTTTGGGAATCGCACTCAACGCACCCCCCTAAGGGAATACAGTTCGTTGCAATGCCCTCCCCAGTGTATTTTCTCCTTATTTAGTGCCCCTTTTGACTTATTGGGGATGCGTTGGACCTAGGGCGAGAAATTAGAGCCCTAGAGCCCTACAAAACTGGAAAAAATTGCATGAAACAACAAAATGGATGCATGAAAATAAAGAAGAAGGTTATATCTCCTACCTGGAGGTGACATCACTCGAAATGATCCTTGGATTGGTCGCAATCATCTGTAGAATATTGAGGGAAAAAACACTTATAACACACTCTCCAAGAGGTAAAATGTGAAATAGTAAAAATGAATTACCTTTTGCCTATTTTATAGTCATTTTCATCATTATTTTGTTAATATTTTAACGTTTTGACCTAAATGTGATTCAATTTTATCATGAAACAATTATTTATAATCTTTTGGTGGTGTTTTGGGTAGGTTGACAGTTTTTTAACATATTTTGATGATGTATGAATTGAAACAGATCATTTTGACCAAAGAGCATGCTTTTATCATTTTGTCGGGCTCTGTAAACCTATGAAAAATGAAACCCTTATTGTCCTCTTTCAGCTCTTTTCAGACTCCAAAAATATGAAAAGATTGTCAAGCACTTGTCTTTTTGAACTCGTTAAAGTAAATGAAAAGACGTATATCTCAGTATAAAGTTTAACCCTTTTCTGGACTGAGATAGAATATTTATCAAAAAGGAATACATTAATCAAACATGGCTAAGAGGTTCTCCTGAGTATTGTTTTCTACCTTTTCGGACTCAAGAGACTATATATGATAAGGAACCTTTAGAGTTTGATTTTTTGCCTCTTTTTTAAACTCTCTAAACATGAAAAAGGAGCCGAGTTAGACCTTTGATGGAATCATAAAAGCATCAAGAAACGATGGAATCACCAAAAAGGACAAGAACGAACCTCTCCTTCTTAGAGTGCATTAAAAATACTCAGAGGGATTCATCCGAAGGATGAAATTACATATTAAGCATATGTTATCCTCCTCAAGCTTGTTAAAAAATAAAGAGGTACTAACCAGAAATGGTTAGGGGAATTGGTAATGGGATACCCCACCTATTAATAACAGTGAGTCTCTCTTTAACATGACACTCTTCGACTTCATCTTCGTGGTTTGGGAAATATGCTTGTCTTTTGGTTCGTCACACCATTTCAAAACCTTCATTTTATTTTTTTGGTCAGTGTTTCCAACTCCTTTAAGTGTCATCGATTTATTCAAGAGAATTCATTCAATTGATATATGATACAATATTCTTAAGCCTACTTTCATTTATGCCTTTCTTGAACTAGTTTCACATCAACATTATCCTATCTCAAATCATCATTCATGTCGTTGACGAGGGATACATCAAGGCTCTCTTGCGATGGGTCGCTTGATGTCGACATCAGCTCATTATCCAAGAATTTGACTTATAAATTCTTCATTCAGTACCTTGGAGCTTGCATACATTAATAACAAGTTTCCTCGCTCTTGGTGATAGTTTTTCATCAATGGCCTTCGAACGAAAAACTTTGTGTGGTGTTCAAATTCAACTCATTCATTCACACCATTTGGATTTTAATGTTGTACCGTGAGAGCCATTAACATCGTCGATGGTTTCTCTTGCACCTGTTAACTGCTTACATCATTGGCCAATAATCAGATGGTTTCCACCATGTTTGACTTCAGCTCCTTTATTCACATGGTTAGACTTGTACATTGGACGATGGAGTGAATGAGATAGAAGACCCAAAATCTAGTTCCATCCATCTGGGCTGCACTTTTAGGGGTAATGCAATATTACATAACACGATGGCTATGATAATGCAGGTAGTCATCCAATCATGGGTCCACACTTTGTCAATTGTGGACACAACTTCTTGATCATTGTATGTGTAGTGTTAGCATATGTGTTGAACATGATATGCCTCCCTAAACAAATATATCATGATGAAAATGTATTGTAACAGATGATGATCTCAACCAATTTTTCTTGATCCAAACTTGTCACAAGGTAAAGCACCTCATTCATCAACCATTGTTTCTAACTTTGCACTTTAGGGGGTAATCTGTTATAGGTCATTTTTTCACATATGAACAATAGGCCTACAAACTAAATCAATTAACATCCATGAACACCTTGTCATCATCCCCACACAAATTCGTAAGCATGAATCTTTTAAATCCTTGAGCTTTTGGGTTTCACTGCTTCAAATCAACGGTTTTTAAGGCCCAATGCACTTTGGCCCTTTAGGGACATGTGTTCAGCAACAGGTGGTTGCATTTTGCACCTGAATTGATCAACAATAGGTTGTACCTTATTGGGTGTGTTGATTCTAGAAATTCAGGAAAAATAAAAAGAATCTCAAAGCTTCCTCTTTTAGAAGCTTCTAGGAGTTGTTTCAACCATTTATCTTGGATAAGAACTTTGAATCCCATATGATCCTAGCTTGGAGATTTCACCTCTTATCCCTCGAGCTCATCCTCCCATCAAGAGTGGATCTCAATCCTAGATTGGTAAATGGATAAGAATTCCTAAACTACCATTCTCTCCTATAATTACAACCATCTACAACATCAGGGTTGACTTTTGGAGACTGATCATGCCCTCATGTTTTTTCCTTAAATCTAATATAGTCATCATCTTCATGCATTAGGGTGACATTGAGGTGTGCTTTGTGACAAGGAAGGAAAAGCCAACTTGGGGAGATCTCTACAATATCAACTACTATTCTTGGTTGTAAACTCTCTCCTATTCATATTAATACAAATAGTATACAATTTTCCTATATGTGTTATGTTATGTTTACATTCATATATTTCAATGCTTTGTTGATCCATTGAATAGAGTAATTGAATAATGGTACATATATGTCGTAGATCTTTTTCTTGTTATGATTGTATATGCAAGTTCAATTACAACAATCAGAGCTACGATTGAAGCTTACAAGCTGAGAGGAGAGTAAAAGTTGCAACAGATTCCAAGTAAGCCTCTCTCTATTCTTCAATTTATCTAAGGGGAACTTCATATCCTTTTCATTATGTTGTTCTAGACCAGTCCACTAGATCTAGGGAAGATAGTTATGTTCGCAATCGCAAATTCTACATAACACACTTCTTTGCTTTCCTATGTTAAAGCTAGGTTATGCACCTATTAATGGTAAAAGACATTTATTTACATTATGGATCACAAAAGTCTTAGATCTAACAATTTAAAAAAATGTCGACCAAATCCTAATAATGTGATTAATCCGAAAGACATTTATTTACATTATGGATCACAAAAATCTTAAATCTAACCATTTAAAAGATGTCAATAATAAAGTAAATTAATAAAACTAAACAATAATTAATAAGTTAATAAAATTTCTTTTTTAATAAACATGTAAATAATTAAATTTTATAAAGAAAAAATACATTAAATAAATATTTTCTTTTTATGATTTAGTTCTTATAAATATTAGTAGTCTTTAAGTGCTATTTTTTTGGAGTTTTTTTCTTGTTTATGGGATTCATTGAAATCACAAGTTTGAGCCCCCGATCGGGGTGAACACCTGGCGAACTAGCACCGACCATAGCAACGGGATGGCGGTGTGATCTAGTACGAAGCATGTCAAGTTAATAATGGGCCATTGGGATCATAGCCAAAGCCAGGACAGGAGCGAGCGAAGTTTAATGAGATCGCAGATCAGGCAGGCTGTGGTGTCAGTCGGAGGACAACCTCACTCTTGTATGGTAAGTTTCTTCTTTAACCCCCTCCATGCGGCCTTGCTCTGCTTATTGCATGCAAATGATGGAGGAAGGCAGAAGGAGGGAACGCGAAGCAAGGCTCTGTTCGGTAAATCGACTGGGTGGCGGTATGTTCATAACCTCTTCCTTCTTATGAATATGGATATTCTTGCTCTTGGCCAGAATCGTTGGTGGTATAAATGGATAGATTGTAATGGTAATGCAATTTCTGATTATGGTTTACCTACTCAAAAGATAGTGAAACCCTGTTTTCGAGACCCATGCAACCAGGCGGTCGCCTGGCAAGGCATAACCCGCATCCCCCAGGCTGTTAACAAGCTTGTCACCTTCCATACGAAGGGGAAATGCTAGGATAAAGTCTGTAGTGTTAATAGCAGGGTAAAGGTTAGGGTCGGCTCACCTTTAAACCATAATGCCAGTAGTTCGAGTAGTGATTTCATAATTCCTGTTTCTACAGCCAGTTCGGTCGTGAATTTGGTTGTTTTTATAAATTTCTTAAGGTCAAGGTCGATAGATATGGTTCTGAGTTGCAGTGAAGGTGTCAAGTACTGTAGTGCTCAATTAAGGATACATCCTCTGTTCAGGGATCCAAAGTATAGGCTCAAGAATGATTTTCACATACCGGCTTCGGTCGTGAATCGTGCCTCGTTCTTGCTTCCTTTGCTTATTACGCTTAGGACCCTCAGTTTTGTTTTGAAAGTGATTTCCAGGACTTCTGCCCTCATGGAACAGAATAGGGAGGTTAACACAGAACCTGTTCATAAAACCAATAATGGTAGGCAGAATGTCTATGTTTATGCTGTTAGTATTGTGGCCACAGACAGTGGCGATATGCGTTACCATATCCAGACAGAAGGTATTGTAATTTGGCAAAATGAATGGAATTGGGCTTTAACTAAAGTCTGCTATATATTTATGTTACAGTTTCAGAATCAAGAAAGGATGGGGAAACACCGTGCAGCCTCTCAGTCCAGGAAAGGGAAGCAGTTAATGCAAGCAGAACCAATGCCAAAGAAACGAGGCCGGAAATCTACCCAGGAAGTGGTGGAAACACTGATAGACAGCTATGTTAAAGGGAACCCCTCCAAGACCCGACAGGAAATCCGGGGATGGGAAAGGGAGATTCAAGTTGAACCAGAAGATAATGAAGCAGAAGAAGAAATTCTAGATTTCATCAATGATCCAGCCAATACCCGAGGTCACCTGTCTCTGTTTCAACAAACTATTCATACATATTGGAGTATGAAATGTCTGTTAGCAAAAGCCATGCAAAGCTTCCCCCCGGGAAAGCAAAGCATTGATGCATCAAAGACGGAAGCCAGAATTATGGACAAGCTAGAGGATATGCAGGACTAGCGCTCTCATATCAAAATAACCCAATACCAGACAGCAGACAGAATGAACAGATTGGATGACAAAGTAGCCCGCATGGAAAAACAATTACAACAACTGCAACAAGTGGATATGCCCGGGTCTACTGTTAAAGACCCTGCTCCTGTTTCAAGTTCAGATGGTTAAATACTTCATTTACTGTTTCGTTGAATGTTTTTAGGATTACTGTATATAATTAAGAACCAAAGTCAGCAGTTAGATAGTAATATTTTGGAGCAGTTAGCTCATGAAGGCTATAGAACAATGAAACTCTTTCAGTTTTGGAACGCGTTTCATGCATTCAGATGGCCAACAGACCTGGTTTCCTTCGGGCAGGTTGAGGCTAGAACTGAAATATCTAATTTTGTAACCTACTTTTTAAAGATAAATAGTCAATAGAGTGGGCCTACCATATTTACAAAAAAAAAAAAGAAATCACAAGTTTGAGAGGTGAACTCTTCACAATCGAAGTGCCCCGGTTTTTTAGGGTGTTAAATCCATATATGAATTAAAAAAACCAGTGTAAACAACACAAATCAAGATTTGACCAGAAATTTTTTCACCAAATTTCAACCAAAAATCAACAAAAAAAACTCCAAAATGTCACACTTAAAAACTACTCCAAATAAATATAAATGTAAATTTAATATTCAATTAAAAATCCTTTATATCTAATCAAAATATTTAACTATAATTATAGATTTAATATTCATTAAAACAATTTATTAAGTTCAAATAATTCATTACTATTATTATAAATTATATAGATATTTTGACTTAAATACTTATCCTGTTTAGATATATTATTTATTATACTTAAAAAGAGTCATAAATTAGTATTTATTAAAAAAATTTATTAAATTAAATAACTAATTACAACTATAATCAACTAAATTAATTAGTATTTTTTATTAAATTAAATAATTAATTACAACTATAATCAACTAAATTCATATTTGTTTACAATTGTGAAATATATTAATTTATGGTGTTTTTTAATGAATATTTAAATATATTCAAATATATTTTCTTTTATATTTTTATTTTAATGAGTTGATAGACCCCACGCACAAAGAAAGAGATTGCCCATCTCCCCAAACACTTTCCCTCTACGACTAATATTTTAATTAAAATAAAAATATTTAAATTTATTTTTTCCATACTTATATTTAATGCGCTGGTGGTCAAAATTTTCAAAACAAATTGCCCCCAATCACCTTCCCTCTCTTATTAGCTTTCAAATTAAAATAAAGATATTTATTTAATACCCACTTTCAATATTTCACATTGGAACCACTATCGTGCTTTAAAAAAAGTTGCCAATTTTCTTCAAACACTATTAAAAATAATTAATAGTTTTAACACCATTAAAAGCTACCTCGAAATGTTACTCAAATATTTACTTTTCAATATATTGAAAACCAAGTCCTCCTTAATAGTTTACTTTAGCCTTAAATTAGGTAAGAGCACCACACAATACTCATTGACTGCATTTGTTATTTCAAAGTATCCTCAATATTGTCTTATTGGATTCTCATAGTTTATATTACAAGTTATAATTTATTATTCAACCATGAAATATTTCTCGTTTGATTCCAATAATTTGCATTATAAATCATTATGTAATAATATTTTTTTGTTGGTTGGGTAATGTGGGTTTTTACATGATTTTATGCTAAATTTATGGTTTGAAAAACCGCGACCAAAGGACATATAAGCCGTCAAAATTACTTGGGATATCTAAGTCGTCCAAATCACTGACTTCATGCCAAATCTATGGTCTAAGAAACTGTGACCTAGAGACATCTAAGTCGTCAAAATCACCTAAGGAATCTAAGTCGTCAAAATCACCGTAGCCACACCAACTGTTATCATGGCTGGATTTTTTTTTTTCTTTTGAAGAGATTGGAACCAATGACCTTTTCATCATGAATGTCTTAACAATACACTCTTCAATGTCACTTTTTCATCACAAATATCTTAACAGTACACTTTTCACCGTCAAACCAAACCTCAATTGACAAATCATAATATAATATTAAACTTCGAAATAAGCTCGTGACTTCACACTGAGAGAGAAAATTGTAATGTATTATTCACCTTTGAAATGCCTTGTGATTTCACATTAAAGTGAAAAAATGATTAAATACAATTTTTGAGTTTGGTTTGTAATCAGAATAATTAACCTAATGAAATTTCGAGAAACTAAACTCATTATTATTTAAAAATCATTAAAAAGAGCTTTGCACTTCTTTATAAGTTAATCATAAACATAAAAACTGAGGGATTTGATTCCCTAATGAAATCCACTTTTGAAGATAATTGGGTGGTACTCCAAATAAATATTAATAGAATAGAATATCACTGTTGCTAACAAGGCCAATAACAATTTTTTTAATAATATTTCATATTAAAGTATGTGGGCAACCCTAGCATTTTCCATGCTAATATTTTTTTAGACATTTTAGGAAAGTCCCAACTTTATAGGGCACGTTTGGCCCATGAAAAATTGCCAAAGTAAATCAAACATAGTGACGAATACCATGTGATTTTCCACTCAAAGGGAATCATAAACTCATAAAATAATCACGGGGTTATTCATAGTTAGCACTCAACTCGACCTTTCGGGAATATATTTTTGCTTTCACTAATTTTTTTTCAAAGTCTCCACGATGAGATAATCATGTCTCCTTTGGCGTTGACAAGCCAGGTTACGACAAATAAGTTGTGTGTATAGGACAAGGATTATTCAAAACAATTCGTTTTCGGTGAATAAAATAAGTTAAATTTAACAGAAATTTGGACGGTCACGCAATTAAGGTATAGTTTCTCCTACTTTAAAGATATTGCGAACCCAAAATGTCATATTAAAAAGAAAATACCATAAAATCATATAAAATTCATACTTTTCATTTGCTCAAATTTCAACGAAAATGAATTTTAAAACCTGTGAATAATCCTTAGAATATGCCAAAGCGCTTATATTTTTAAAATAAACTACTTCCAAACTTTTTTGCTAAGGTTTCAGACTACGAAAGGGTGGAGTATACTAAAGAAAAGCAAGTGGAAATATTTTTATTTATTTATATTTAAAATTAAAATTATATATATATATATGTATATATATTTATTTATGTTTTTTAATCTTCAAATAAATTTACAATATATATGAGATAAATGATTGAAGGTCGCATTATATAATATGTGAACTACAATTATTAACTATACAAGTATATATCAAAGGTTGTAAATAAAAAATATTAAAAAAAATTGTAGCATTATGACCTTATCAGAGATGAAAAAGAGAGGACTTAGGAGTTCAAGAGGGCTAAAGACAAATAATAACATTTTAGTCATATGTTTAAGTCTTTTGCTTTGTGTTATCCTATGTCATATCAACCTCAGAGTTAGTGAAAAGAGAGATATATGGGTTTTTTTTATAGGAGGGCATCAGTTCTTTTAATAATAGAGTATAAGCTATGAATCTTTGGTTATGGGAGAGAGAGTTGTCTATCATTTTTCTAGGAGGTTTGTGAGAGACTAAGCTACCTTATGATGGTTGTAATGGAATGATGGGTATGGTTGTTATAAAAATTAAGTGGGGATTATGTTCATGTGCATGAGAAATTGTTGTAATTGAGTAAATTAATTATAGCTGAGAATTCTTAAAGTCCACAAAAAATAGATTTTCTAGTAGGTATATGCTAGAGTCCTATAGGGAAGTAGCTAGAGGGATTGTGGTAGAGAAGACGATCTTATTCCTTGGGTTTTGTAGGTTGAAGAGGAAACAAAGTTAGTGCATTAGAATTATCTTGAGAGTTGCAAATTGCAAGTTATAGGAAAATTGGGCCATGTGAAAGTATTAGAGCTAGCCATAAGTGATTTCATCCTTGTGGATTCATACAATAGAGAGTTTATGATTAAGTGAAATTTCTCTCATTTGCAACTACTTAATATTTAATTCCCCAAAATATAAATGATATGAATTATATTTTATTATATTGATTAATATTATTGATATTATATATATAGTTGTTATTTCATTTATTTAATTTTATTATATGTAAAGATTCATATATGTAATTGTGAATGATTTTATTATATTTGTATGACATTTTATTATCATGTATATATGCATTATTCATTTCAAATAAAATAAAGAGGAATTATGATATTAAAAACACAATTCTAATTAATTAAATAAATTCCAAAGTGATTTTAAAATAAAATACTAAATTATTCTTATTTATAAATACTTTTATAAAAAATATTAATAATACTTTTTTTTATAGAGAACTTAACATACTTATAATCAAATTGTTCATTGACATATTCATGTTCATCATTTTACAATTTATTTATATTTGTAATATGAAACATTATTTTTTTCAACTATATTTTTTATGCATTTGGTTTTTTTAATTATGATAAATTATAAATCTTTCTTAAAACATTAACCACTTTAACTATAATAAATCTCACATTATCAAGATTAATTTTTTAATTATAAAATTTAACTAAATTAACTTCTTTATTATTATTATTATTAAAAGAATTAATATTTGAGTTAAATATAAATATAATATGATTCTTAATTTGTAAATATGTTTATTACAATGTCATGGTTTACTAATATAACATCTACAAATATCCATAACTCATGTTCATATGATATTTTTTTTAATTAAAAAGATGAAAATGGTATGACTAATTTTAAGATAAATATTAAATTTTAATTTGTAACTATTATTAAGAATATTCTATAATATTTAATAGAGATTACATCCTTACCATCAATTTAATAATTAAGGATAATTAAATATATAATCTTTTTTATAAAAATAAATTATAATTGAATATTTATTATATTAAGAAATTAAATTTATTTATAATAAAAATAAATAGAGTGATTTATTTAACATTAAATATAAGCATCATATTTTTGTTATTTGTGGGTAATCTGAGTATTGAGTGACTATTTTTGTTGTCTGCCATGTAATGTGAGTATTGAGTGATTGCACACCTCTAACGTGTAACTTGAGTAGTCTTGACTGAGGAGCATCTAAGCCTCTAGTCCTGACCCATAGGCATCTTAGCCTCCCAAAACTGTTGGGTAGCCTTGCCTAAATATGACTGGGATTTTGCTCACAAAGTTTGAAAGTTATGACCTTTCTAGAAAGAAATGCCCTAATAAAACACCCTCTCACCATCTATATAAATTTAAATTAATAAATTACATAATAAAAATAAAATGACTCAAAAAAAATATTTATAATAAATTATTGAATTAAATGATGTATTATTGAATGCATTGAATGTAAACAAATATAAAACTTTTTATCCAATGTACATCTTTAAAAAGATCATGTCTAACTTTTACATATTCACATAAATATGCTATACATTATTTTAAAAAAACTAAACTCTATTAGAAAAATTAAAATATTTTTTTTATCAAAAAATATAATAATAATTTATTAAATATAATTAATATATTAAATATATGAAATATATAAATATTGACATAAATTTATTATATATATATATATATATATATATATATATATATATATATATATATATATAATAGAATAATTCATCAATATAATAATAATTTTCTAAATATAAATAATGTATTAAACCTAAACTCTTTGCATCTCTTTAATTTTCAAAATATAAATAATGTATTAAACGTTAACACTTTGTATCTCTTTCAAAGATTCATATAAATAATTAACCTATCAAATATTTGATATATATATATATATATATATATAATAGAATAATTCATCAATATAATAATAATTTTCTAAATATAAATAATGTATTAAACCTAAACTCTTTGCATCTCTTTAATTTTCAAAATATAAATAATGTATTAAACGTTAACACTTTGTATCTCTTGCAGAGATTCATATAAATAATTAACCTATCAAATATTCGAACTCCAACTACATAATAGTAAACCCCACAATTTCACACTTAAATCTATAATAGTTTTTTAATATCCCAACCCCACGATGTGATTTTTTTGTTAGAGAGTTTTGTGTTTTAGTCCCAGGTTATAAATGTATTAGTTTAAAAAAACCTATAAAATAATTGAGAAATTTTGGTAGGAATATGAAAAATTTAGACAATTTTTTTTGAAAATCTAGATTACAGTTGTTAAATTTTAAGATTTTGAGTGCCTCAAAATTTTTTGATAGTGTTAAATCTATTTCCACCATAAAAAAAAACTACTCAAATCCTCCAATTATTTGATCTTTTAATTTTTTTTTTTACCAAATTCCCACAAAAACTTACCATCTAAACTATTATGTAACATCGATAAACAACTCCTAAATAAACTACAAAACCTTTGTTAAAACAATATCAAAAAATAGTGAATTAATTATTACCTTTTCCAGTGCCCTTGCCTTTTGCTTAGGAGGAGAGATGTTGGTTGTGACTTCATAGATTAAGTTAAACCCTTCATATTTTATGTTCCTATCAATTGCAAACAATTTAAAAAACTTATTGGAGTAACTTTGTTCTTATCCATTTCGAGGGCAGACAATTCACACATTTTCCTAACAATGCAACTTTTTCCCTATTTTGGCTATTCACGAACATCAATATAAGGTTATAAAATGAACCAATAATCTTTTTTTATTCCTAAATATTCAATTCTATACCAGTCATGGCTTCCACGATCTCATTACTCTAGTAAATGGTTTGCTTATTTAAATATTATGCCATTGTGTTGTATGCCAGATGAAGCATACAACCACGCTCATGGTATTGGAATTTGAGAACTAAACTCCCAACAATGATTAATTTAGCGGATCCCACCAACTCTAACCACTTATCACGCAATTATTTTAGTTCCTCTATCCATAGTCAAACTTTTGGATTAGAATGCGATAGGCGCCCTTCATTGTTGACCTAAAGTTTGCTAAAAATTTAAGTCTCAAGTCTCAACATCCTCAGATGGATCCTAGTTGTGTACAGCTAGATTTAGATTTCGTTGGTCACCTTTCAGTTTTGCTCTAAAGTTTATCATTGGTTTAAGTGTGGACATTTTGTTTTCCATGGTCACACTTTAATATTATCTCATAATTCTCCATGGTCATACTTTAATATTTATCTCATAATTCTCCATGGTCTATGTCACGATTTAAGTTGAGAACGCATTTAAATCATTGGGAGAGAACAAACCTTTTATAATCATGGAGTCAAAATCCTCGTGATTTTGCGTTAAGGCTGCTCTATGAGAACGAAGAAATTTTGCCTAAGAAAATAGGGTTAGGGTTGGGTGAAAGATACATGGTTTTAAGGAGACTCTAAGGGAATGATGCAAGATTGTTCTTAAATATTTTGTGTGTGAATTTCAGTTAGATGAGCATAAAAAATATATATAGGAGGGTCAAAAAAAACGAAAGTTTTAAAATATTAGGGAAGTGAACTGTAACTATTATGGAAAATGAAATATATATTTTAAATGTAAAGGTGAAAAATATATGATTACTGACAGAAGTGCATAAGGTATATAATAATATTTATAGGAATATGGAAAATGAAATATATACTTTAAATGTAAATGTGAAAAATGTATGATCACTAAAAGAAGTATATAATAATATTTATAGAAATATGGAAAATGAAATATATACTTTGAATGTAAATGTGAAGAATGTATGATCACTAAAAGAAGTGCATAATGTATATAATGATATTTATAGGAATATAAGGAAGGTTGAAGAAAAATAAAATAAAATATAGAATTTAAATGTAAAGGTGACAAATGTATGATATAACTTGTAATAATGATATTTATATGAATATAACGAGTTGACGTTTAACTATGTTTGAAGTTTAAGGAGTTTAACTATGTTTGAAGTTTAAGGATATATAAGGAATAATTAGTAAAAGTAGAATAATGAATAACATTAGAATATATTGAAAGGGTAAAGTTAAGAGATATGAAGAATTATAATTATGGAAAAGGAAGTAAATGGATAGAAGCACATTCGAAGTTTGAGATTGGATATTAGAATAACTAAAAATATAAGTGAAATTATATAAAATGTGTTCAAAATAATAAAAGAAAATAAATAGAATTGAATTAGTTAACAATACTAAAACTGGTTAACAAATCAAATTACAAATTTAATTGGACAATAATTAATTAAAAAAAAAGTATAGATATTGTTAATATGTATAAGATTGGTAGGAAGTTAGTTGAGAGCTAAAGAGTTACATGACAAGAGTACATGCCATGAATGTTCAAAATGTGTGTTTACATTAATAAGAATATGTGGATTACTAACTCATGATGCAAATTGTAGTTATGTCTTTTTAAATAGTGCGAAAATTTGAAATTGTTTTACTATATTTTTATTTTAATAAAATATCGAAGTACAACAAAATTTAGAATTTTGAATGCTCCACACCTTTAACAATAACATGGAGAAAAGAGTTTCACTAATGAATTTATCATGGTTGTTATTAATAATTAGTTTATTCTTATTTAAAATATATATCATTATTTTATTTAAACGAATTAATAATTTTAATTAGACAAGGTTAGACATTATATATTTTTTTGATAATTATCATCAAAATCTGGAGATGTAATTATTAGTGAAATAACAATTTTCCATAACTTAAATTGTAGTTTTAAAAAAGAAGAAGCTTCCAACACCTTCAAAAGCTTTTACTACACATTAATGCAATCTCAATAATTAATATTTGCAATTCCAAAAATTCTTTTAAATTTTGAATCATTTTCTTGAAAAATTAATTAAAAAATATAACAAAAAAGATTAAAAGTTTGTAATAATTAAAAATATAGCTATTTTAATTTTAAATAATTACAAAATATTTAACTTACCATTATTATTATTTATATATAATGTCTATAGTTATAATTACTAGCACAATCATATAAATTAAATGGTTGATAAATGTCAATATCTGTGAAAATCCTTCCTCCGTACTATATCCCATATTGCCAAAATTAAAAAATTATAAAAAGATGTTTTATCAAATTTATTAAATAGTTTTAAATATATTATTATTATTATTTATTATTATAAAACGAATTAATATATGAGTTAAACCTATATACATTTTAAAAAAACACGTAACAAGATTTACTTAACACATTATATTAATATATCATTTTTTTCTAAATCTTCCGGGAAATCACATGAGAATTTTTGGAACTGACGCATTTCGAACTATCCACTGTAGTTCAACTACAGTGGATAGTTCGAAACGCGTCACTTCCAAAAATTCTCATGTGATTTCTGGGAGAATTTAGAATTTAAAATGTTATGGATCACAGAAACTTGCACTCTAAAATATCATTTTTTATTAATATGTTTAGGTAAAAATATATAAAAACATAACTAAATTTCAAAACTTTAATATATATAAGTCATGATCCCTATAAATAACAAAACCATTGTATATATTCATAAGATAATCATCACATACCTCTGCACAATTTAACATTGAATATTTTCAAAACCAATCACTTAATTCGTGGCCAAAGTGCTTCCCCTTGGCAAATAAGACTATCTCTCGATCAGGGCCCTGGAAATAAGCAAGAGACATGCCCAAATGGAGACTCAACCTCATCTCATAAAAAAAATTGCTTAGTGTTCCCAAAGCACCACGTGTAACATTGACAATGTTGTCTAAGCAACTGATGTCTGTGAAATCACGACAACGTGGACAAGAACACATGGCATTCCACGTCATACAATGTGGACAAAAACACATGGCAATCAAAGAGACGAGGAAGCATAAATTTTTAGCTCATTGAAGAAAACCCACATGGCAGTGGCACAAAAAGAAATGGGATGTAGGTTTTTTTATGATTAGAATAAAGCGCACGAGAGGTAGTCAACAAAACCTGGTCGCCCCGTCCATGTTCCCGACAAAAAATGAAATAAAAATATGTCTTGGCCCTCGGCCTACCATGCGACCATGCTTTCATATGACCTTTCACTATGCTCTTTTGGGAAAAAAAATGAAAAAAAATTAGTACAGTCGCCACTCATTTGTGTGGAGAGTCCGTAGGCGGCGTCCTGCCAATTTGCCCATGTCTTCTTGTTACTGTAACCATCTATTTGAGCGTCTGTTGAAATCGATTTTGATTCTCTCTGGCGCACAGGCCTACAGTCTGCAGATTGTCGTCTTTACGGTGCAGAAGATTTGCAGGTTTTGACAAGGTACTGTAGAATCCAAGCATATTTGAGATCTGGGTCTGTTGAAATGAAAACCAGCTATTTATTGTCATGGTTATTGGAAATTTTTGGTGTTTTGATGGCGTGTAGTGTTTAGAGGAGAAGTTTGTGTGGATGGTTTCTCTGTTTTTTCCTTTGGTTGATTCTGTGAAAGGGATTTGGGGGTAAAGGGCTTCTTTTTAATGGGAATTCGGTGTAGAAATGCACAACTTTTTGGGTCTGATCTCTGGGTTTTCCATGATGGTGGTGTTTTGATGGAGAGATTGTGTGGTGGTGTCTGATTCTTAATTGTGTTATGTTGTAAGTGTTGTGGAATTTAGTTTAGCTGGGTAAAGAGAGTTTGGAGTTCATTTTCAATTGGTAGGGTTCTTGATTGTATTTCGTATTTAGTCTCGAGGGATGCTTTGGGTTTTGGAGTAGCCTTTAGGTTAAAGGGCTTCTGTCATTTGGGTTTTGGTTTTGGAGTACAATTTGGGTTGGAGAAGAGGTTTTGCCCTTTGGGGTTGTGACGCCCTGTGCTTCTGTAGAATCTTCTGACACGCCTTACCTGAGCTGAGGAAGTGAGGGCCTTGATTGGTCTTTGGACTACAATTTAGGTTGGATAAGGCTGATTGACATTTGGGTGTTTCAGAGTCTTTTATTTGTTTGGTGGGTGATTATGGAGAGGCCGGAGGAGTTTGGTTTTTCGGGTAATTTGGATTTTCTTCCCTTTATCACGGAAGCAGGGGGTGGAGGTGGAGGGGGAAGAGATTCTATGGGCGAGAATGTAGGGGATGCTCTGCGTGAAGAGTATGTCAGTGATGATGAGGTTGATGTGGATGAGCTTGAGAAACGGATGTGGAAGGATCGGATCAGGCTTCGGCGCTTGAAGGAGCAGCGGAAAGGAAATGATGTCGTTGATGATGCAAAGCAGAGGCAATCTCAAGAGCAAGCGAGAAGAAAGAAGATGTCGAGGGCACAGGATGGTATTTTGAAGTACATGCTAAAGATGATGGAGGTTTGTAAGGCTCAGGGTTTTGTATATGGTATAATTCCAGAGAAAGGGAAGCCAGTGAGCGGTGCTTCTGACAATCTCAGGGCCTGGTGGAAGGAGAAGGTTAGGTTTGATAGAAATGGTCCTGCTGCAATATCAAAATATCAAGTAGAACACTCAGCACCCGGGAAAGATGAGTTTAATGCAATTATTGTTTCAACTCCTCATACTCTTCACGAACTCCAGGATACCACTCTGGGTTCTTTACTGTCTGCTTTAATGCAGCACTGCGATCCTCCTCAGAGGAGATACCCATTGGAAAAGGGTGCTCCTCCCCCATGGTGGCCAAATGGGAATGAGGACTGGTGGCAACAGGTGGGTTTGCCTAAAGGACAAGTCCTTCCTTATAAAAAGCCTCATGATCTGAAAAAGGCTTGGAAGGTTGGTGTTCTCACTGCTGTAATCAAACACATGTCTCCCGATATTGCAAAAATTCGCAAACTTGTGAGGCAGTCTAAATGTTTGCAGGATAAGATGACAGCAAAGGAGAGTGCAACATGGCTTTCAGTTGTCAACCAGGAGGAGGCATTGGCTCGGCAACAAAATCCGAATACTTGCCTTCTCACAAGTGCCGAAGGATTTGGAAATGGATTAACTTTAACATCCAGCAGCAGCAGTGAGTATGATGTGGAAGGTGTTGATGATGTCCCTGATTCAGCATGTCCAAAAAATGAAGGACAAGGAGACGAGGCACAAGACTTTGATTTCTTCAACATGGCTGATGCAAAGGATACCCTTTGGTCTATTGGAAATGGAGAAGATGCCAGTATGACCAGAAAGAGGAAGCTACCTGAAGAGCTGTTGATGCAAGACCACAAGATTTATACATGCCCATATGAGCAGTGCCAGCATCGTGAGCGCAAAAATGGATTTTTGGACCTGAACTCAAGGAATGCTCATCAGTCTAATTGTCCTTACAGAACAGATGTGCAAGGCATGGAATTTCAGAGACTAGAATGTGAAACTAATGCTTCCACATTCTACACATCTGTGGGACAGCCTGATCATCCTCATTTGCAAGAGAAAGGTGTTTCTGAATCAAAAAGTGGAGGACAGTTAGCATCTCTGGGGAACCAAACCGTTCATCCTCTTAATACTGGCAGTTTTATTATGCCTGCTAAAACTCAGCAGCATATAAATGAGCTATTGGCTTTGTATGATAGTAGTGTGCAACAAAACAAGTCTTCTACCAATGGAACGACCCAGTTTGTTAGTGGTAATAATCCACTTGAAATTATCACAGAACCTGGCTTTCCAAAAGAAGATTTTTCCAGAATTACACCAGAAGATATTTTCTACGGTCAGGTTGTTGTGGTGGGCAACAATAATAGTGAGTGTAGTATAAGTGTGCACCAGTCTAGTGGAAGCATGCACCAATCTAGTGGAGGCATGCACCAATCTGGTGGAAGTATGCAGCAGTCTATGAGAGAAGGTATATTCTGTGATGAAAGCAAAGTATTTGATCAACCTTTCCAGCCCCAATCCCGGGAAATGATCAGAAACTTGGGATTTGGATTACCATGTGATGTTTCCTTTGGATCTGTGGAATCATTTCGCAGAGGATCAAATAATAGATCTACAAATGGAGATCAAATCTGGTATTTTGGAGCATGAAAGCAAGCTTGACTGGAATTAAGAATTTTGCCATCTTATCTCTAAACTGACACTCTACAAGGACTACTACTTTTAGTGCAGTCCTTTGTTGCTGCATATCAAAGATTCTTCAAGTTCATACAGTTCTAGCAGGCTGTTTGAAGCTGAGGATGGAAAGTGCAGTTAAGCACTTTTGTTTTCTTTCTTGCCAGTTGCTGGCCCTAGAATAGCATAGTTACACTGTACTTGTTAATTGAATTATTGTACTCAGATAGTGTTCAGGAGTACCATTTGTAAGACTCTTCTTTCTCATCCTAATCAGAAACTGTCCTTTTTCAACTCTTCCTGTTAAAACATTTAGCTTATTGGTGATGTTTTTTAGAACTGGTATTATATTTATACTTCTTTCACAGAGTTGATTTACCTCACATGAATGCATGCAGTGCCAGTACTGTTCCCAACTATATTGCAGAAATGGAGGAATTGCGTGCTGTTAATTTTTCCATTATATGCACATTGTTTAAAGGTTATATCGCTTGTGAACAGACTGGACAAGGGAAGAATTAGAAAATGCTCTGGGACTGAAGAGAAAGGTATATAAAGTTATATTCTCATCATTTCTGGGTTGGTGGGGTAGTCTGAGTTCATTGTTTTTTTTCTGTTTCCTTAAATCTCCGAGAATCTTTAAGTAGCATCAAACAAAAATAAAATCTTGTCTCAGTAAACAATACTATTACAGACACTGTGTGTCACTGTCCATTGATACATGGTAGACACATTGCATTCTCATTCAGTATATGAACTAATAGATGTCTTTGTGGGGAAACATATACCAGTCCAATTTATTCTCATAGAGGTTTTCGTTTTCCTTAAGCTTGCAGCAAATGAAATATGACTGGGTAGGAAATGGTTTTCTGTCATGTACCAAGTTTTTAATCTGCATGAACAATATGGAAGTTCAAAATATCACATGGTTTCCTTTGAATGGATGGTTGCATTCAGACTCTTAAGGACTTTCTAACTTGTTTCATCTTTGTATTTCCTCCTTTGTCTGGTTTGGGTGAATGCTGTTCTCAGTTATGATAATTTTCTGCAGGTGGGATGATAGCCCAATGCTGTCATTTCTAGCATGGATTCAAGGTTTCCTATTTCTGAAAATGTCCTTTTGATGTTTAGAGGTTTTTATAAACTGGAATAACTGCTTATGCCAAAGCTCACCATACATCTTGATGACTCTGTTTGATTTTTACATTTGATCTTGGAGTACAAATTTTCGATCTCTTATCTTGCAGGTGTTTTTCACGGCCAAAAATAATATTGTGATTTTATGGAGTTTCTTTGTTGCTTTAATATTCCTGTTCTTGAGATAGAAAATGCTGAAATGTACAATTTTTCCAGCAGGCAGGAGTTATGTAACTGAGTTTCCAGTTTCTTTTCATCTATTTGTATCGATTGTATACTGGCCTGTCACTCCAGAATTATGAGACTCCCTTTATTGTAGTTTTCTTTGGAAAGAAAATATGCTGCTGATGTTAACCTCCAAAGTTATTGAGAATGTTGGTGTCTAGTAAACATAAAATTTTGTTTAAGCCCCAAGCTTTACTGAATCAAAATCAAAACCTTCCCAGCTTGATAAAGAATTCCTGAACAACGAAGTTGTCATGGTTTCTTTATTGGCTAAATAATATCTAAGAAAAACTGCAATAATATCTAAGAAAAACTGCAACTGCATACTCTGCTGGAAGTTCTACCCGTGATTAGTAGCACGCTTTAGGTTGCTTCATGAAATGACATATATAGAAAATATTTACCATGCCAATTACTGGTTGTTCTTGTGTATCGGTAGCTTCTGAAACATTCCCATTTGCCACCCAGCATGTATGGGGTAGTACTATAAGCATCCAAATCGCCGATTTGTTAAAGAATGCCATTATTTATATCACTTGCCTCGAATTCTCCTCATTAATTTCATTGTGTTTGCAGTTGAGTATTATTTATTTCTCTTCACGATGTTATTGGTATTTTGTGAAAGCAACTTTATACATTTTAGTAGAGAATATCATTCCTGGTTCATGACATGTACATAAGGCCTTGCTTTTTTGCTCTGAAAATCAGCAGCCAAATTTTGACAAGATGTGGCAAGGATTTTTGTAAATCCAGGTTATAGCTCTAAAATTTCCAGATTTTGGGTCTCCTAGAGGTTTTTGATGGTGTTGAATCCATTTCCACCATCAAAAACACGATTCAAACATTGCTACTACA
Source organism: Pinus albicaulis (assembly GCA_034641835.2). Taxonomy (NCBI): domain Eukaryota; kingdom Viridiplantae; phylum Streptophyta; class Pinopsida; order Pinales; family Pinaceae; genus Pinus; species Pinus albicaulis. The sequence continues at coordinate 563,153,585 of CM076569.1, read as the reverse complement.
AAATTTCTTCAAAAAAGTTGCCCCGATTCAAGCCACTTTTGACCGCTCAAGCAATTCCTCCACCTCTATAAACAATTCCATAAATAAGTTGGTTGTGTGGGATTTAGTCTTATCAAATTATTGGTTTAAATTTTATGTTTAAAAAAAATCAAAAACTTCTATTAATCATTAACACCATCCAACCTTCTAACCCTTAATTAAACTCAAAAGGGAAAAATGAAAGGATTCCATTAACCTTAAATATTTGAATATCACGATATTTCCAAAACTGCAAAACCATACGAAGTTCATCTACAAAGTGCAAAACCATACAAAGTTCAAACCATATTTATATGTAAATGGTGAAGACGAAGCTGCCAAATGTTTTTCTTATCCAAAGAGGAATATCCACACATTTATGGTTACACAAAGCTTTGGAAAGAACTGAGAAATATTCCTATGATAATTTTTTTTTATATAAAATTATTATTTTTTAAATAATTATAATGAATTTTTATAAATTTATCTAAATAAATTATATTTTAATAAAATAATTTATTTCAATATAATAAAAAAAAATTATAAATATATAAATTTGAAAATGTTTTAAGAAAATTTAAATTTATTTTAATATGCATTAATATTTTTCTTTCTTTCTTTTTTCTGTTTTTGAGAGCAAATTTAAGTATTTTTATTATACAAATCTGTTAACAGAAAAGTATATCATAAAGATGAATATAGAGATATTTTATATTAAGATGATTTTAAAGGTAAGTTCAAAATATTAAAGAAAGTGGACAAGGATGTATAGATGTATACCATAAAGATGACAGAGGTATTTTATATTAAGATGATTTTAAAGGCATGGAAAAATATTAAGATGATTTTAAAGGCATGGAAAAATAGATGTCAGAAATTTCAAGTTTATAAAATTTTATAATATTAAAATATGTTTATATTTTATAAATAATTTAATATTATATTTGTATAATTATGTTGATAATTTTTATTATTTAATAAAATCAATTTGATTGTAAATAGAGAAGGAATTAATTAGAATGTTTTAAAATTTTATATTTATGTCAGAAAAGATTTAATAGAATTTTTCTTAAATATTTATAGTTTTTGATGAGTTAAGATGTTAGTAAGGTTGGTATTGTTATAATATTCTAAAATTGAGATTTAATGTTAGTAAGGTTGGTATTGTGATAAATATTCTAAAATTGAGATTTAATGTGGATATAATAAGGACATTCTAAGAGAATACATCTTCTATCAACTTAGTATCACAAAATGAGAAGTGGAATTGTCCATTGCCCTCTTTCACCATAAAACACATAAAAGTTTGTTCTTATTTTTGCAATATTGATTTTTTTCTTTACTTTAGCTATAATAGAAGGATACAATGATTTAAAATGCATTCCTTGCAAATTATATCGATTCCATATTGAAATGTAACTTGAGGATAAACCATTAAATGAACATTAAAGTGTCTAATTTATCATCCGGAGGGCCAAGGTAAAGCAAACAACAACAAAAATAGTTTGCCAATGATATTATTAGGTTGTAGCTACTATTAGAAATAAACTTGGAAGTATTTATCTTTGTGTTTATTTGCAACCACTTATAATTATAGTGGAACATTGAGCTAAAACACAAAGAAATATGTAAGAAATTTCAAAATATTGATGCAATCCACCCATTGCCACCTAGATGGCCTTGCCTCTCTTTTCTAGGTTGAGAGGAAAGGGTCGTAGACCTAAAGGGGGAAGCCCTAAATGGATGGAGAAAGGAACACAAGTTGGAAGAAATGATTGGTTGATCAAATAGAGGCAGAGCTACCCAACATAGAAGAAAAATGAATCAAGGAAGAGGAAAGCTAGATAATCCTAACAAAGTGTGATTATTGGATCCTCTCCTACACCATAAGTAAGATTACCACAAGTAGGATTAGAGATATACATGCAACCAATGTAATCAATGCTAACATCCAACATGTACCAAACAAGATATAGTGATGTGAAGAAAAAAATGTTTCCAATTTCAACTAATTGAGAAATAACGAGATTGCGATGGCACATACATGGAAAATGAAAACACCTACAAGACTCCAAAGAAAATGCAATAGTTTCGAGTCAAGCATTCAATAGAAAAATAACCCACACACATGAGAAGAAAATTATGATTCAACTCAGATTGTGTGGGCACATACAAACATTTTGTTGGCATATAACCATTGTTGCTATCATAGTAAGGGAATAAATTTGTGACCGAGTGATTGTTGAGTTCGAGCCGATGGAAAAAACATGGGTTGTCACAACCCTAGCTTGAGGGTGATTATAATCCTAAGCAACCTTAGCTAGGGACTACATCACGACTAGTGGTAACCCTTTCCTCCTCATGTTATATGAATGCAATTGGATGTCAGCAACATGTCTACTGGTGAAAAACAAAAGAACATCATGACACCACAATAATCATGGACAAGGAGTGGAATATCCAAATTATGATATCAATCATCACACAACACAGTCCTTTGTTATATATATATAATGAAAGAATATGTCTCAAAGAACATGGCTCTTAATAAAAGGGGACTCCCACCTAGGTATATATTTGGGGCCTTCATTTGCAATCTTATCATATCATTTTCTCATATATTTTATTTTATACATATTTATTTATCCTAAATGGATTTCTTTATATTCCAAGTATTTTGGATATTTAATTGGTGAGCCATATTGGTTGTCATGTTTGGTGTCATAGTATACTCTTATGATCTCAACCTTTAACCATGCTCTTATTAGAGACATTGTAATTTAGTTTTTGGCTAGACAATTACCAAAGTATCTCTAATTTAGGTCATTGACCACTCAAAAAATTAAATAAATTACAACGAGGGTAAGTGCTAGTTTAATAATTCACTGTGGTGGATTTTAAATAGGGTGTTTAAGTAAACATTAATAAAAACAAAATTAATCACCCCTACCTACATAAATAAAATAAAATCAATTACTGAAAGAAAAAAATAAGAAAAAAAAGGCATCTCAAGGAGATCAACACCATAAGAAACATGGGTTGCAGCCATAATAAAAAAGGAAACTAAGAAATTATTCTCAGTTCACTCCTACCATCATATATATATATATATATATATATATATATATATATATATATATATATATATATATATATATAATCACCTAAGGATAGGTTGTTATTGCACACAACCAAGTTTGTTTAATAGCAAACAAAAAATATTGTCGAATAACATTTTGCCACCAAAATACAATGTTGGGGTTGATGATCTACATTTGACCATTAAATTATTTTTAAACCATTTAGATGGTTTCAAAGTGCAAAAATTGGAGGAATCGACTCACAAGACCATTTTTATCAATGAGTCCCAGTTTGGCGAAGTGGGGCCTAAAACCTTTTGAGAGCAATTTGAGACATTAAATGGTTTTTTGGGGGAGTAAAAATTTTCCACTGAAGTGCCACATCCCCAAGCACTATTATATACACAAAACAAATGTCTTTCCAATAGTATGAAGATCTCAAATGGAGTACGTATGCAAAAGTTATGCCACCCGGAAGTTGACCTTCCTATTTTGATTATTATGATTCAAAATGATGTCATGTTAGCCCCTATTATTCATAGAAAAGGGGCTAGCCATGTGATCATGATGAAGAAGACTCTAAAAGAGTCAATATTGTAACTATAGTTAAAAATTGAAGAAGTCAAACTTAACCACTAGTAGGCTATTGGGTTATGTTATAACTTGGCCGCTAGGAGGAAAATGAGTTCCATTCTATTTGAATGCATTTTGTTCCATAGATGAGTACAGTAGTTGAGAGTATGCAGAGAGAGAAAATATAGAGGGTTTGTGTATTGTAGCAGGATGTGCATCACATGTCTTACTCCTTTATACTTGCATCTATTTCCATTCAGAGGAAGAGAGAGGAGAGCAGCGTCACCTTCTAGGTGGGTTTTCTCTCGAAAGGGTTTTCCAAATCATATCTTGTGTTCAGTGGGTTTGTGAGTTTTATTTCTTTGTTCTCTATTCTCTATATTTTATCTATTGAATTCACAAGCATAACACAATAATTAACAAATCCATAAATCTAAGGAAATAATAACCCATACTGTAGATTTTGTATTTTCAAATATATTTTAATAAATCTATTGTGATGAATTCTCTAGTAAAATATCCATGGCAGTTTATGGACTAGTTGAGGAGAATTATCTTCAAATTGTTATTACCATACATTAAGATTGATAAATGGATCTATCCAATAATTAGTAAACATGCAACAATTAACCAATTATTTGTTTTCGCTAGAAAAAGGATCATATCTATGAGTTGTTGCAGTCACTAACCGTTTAGGTCACCGTTGTTTTAAAGAAGTGCTACCAAATATAAATAATGACCTTTGAAATCCACCCTAATATTTTTTTTGATAAGTGAAGTTTTATTAAGGAAATTACAGTATTTAAAGTCTGTAAATTCTTAAAGCAAAAGACAATATCTAATGTGTTTTTTTTTAAGACATTGAAGATATAAAAAAAATGATTCACGACTTAAAAAGAGGGATTGCCACACTAAAACGTTCTATCAACAAATTACTCATATTATGATGGAAGTCCTCTTATGATCTCATTATCAGTTATTGAAAGTTATGGAGTTGTCTATCGACACAACAAAATAGCCTGAACGACAGTTTTGCTGGAATCCGGTAAAAAAAATTCAAAAAAACAAGTAGTTGGAGTGTTTGAATCAATTTTTTGATGGTGGAAATGGATTCAACACCATCAAAAATTGCAGGGCACCCAAAATCCCAAATTTTGACAGCTGTAACTTAGATTTTCAAAAATTTATGTCGAAAATTTTCATAATCTTGCCGGAATTTCTATATTATTTTGTGGGTTTTTTAGACTACGCGATTATTACTTAATGAAATTAAAAGAAGTTCCAATTCGAAGTATAAAAGGGAAAATTCCGAGGAAGAGAAAATAATATATTAAAGAGTGTATATATAATTTATAAATAATAATATATTAAAGAGTGTATATATAATATAAATTTATTATTGTTGTTATTTGTGAAGATAATTACTTGAAAGAAAGGAAAAAAAAATATTGTTTAATTAAAAGGTATTAATAGTATCTATATTATAAATTATTAAGATCAAGTAAAATATTAAAATGAAAATTGGCAAAAACAAAATGTAGTCTAATAATGAGAAAACAAAAGGTTTCTTAAACTTGTAACAAAAGTGTTTTCATGTTACTTAAACTCAAAGGGATATTTGCACGAAAATATATTGCTATCCTAATGTGGATAATATATATATATATATATATATATATATATATATATATATATATATTCTAAATAATACTAAATTCTATTATGAAACATATAATACATGGAGGCACGGGCCTCAGCAGTTCTAGCCTATTCCAAGGCATAGTTATACAAAAAAATCAAAACTGTGACTGCCCCCGAAGGGGAAACCAACCAACTTAGCTGTTTTATAGCTGCCTTGAGTGGGAAACCAGCTTTGAACATGGAGAATATCTGAGTATTTAAAAATATAAAAAAGAGCAAAAAAAAAAGGTTCCCAAGGGCTTGGAGCCCAAAGCCGGAAACTAGAAAAAACCTGAATGCTTATGTGGCATTGCCAGGAGAGGGTGTCTCTTCCACGATGAGACACCGATACTCGTCGGTGTCATCTGCATGCTTATCACAGGTGTCATCCTTCGCGTTCCCAGTGGCGTTGGTGGGGAGTGCGCTGCCAAAACCTCCATTGTCGCCCGACCCATCCTCACTGCTACAATCAGAGTTTTTGCTTCTACTGCTGGAGGCCAGAGCACCTTGCAAGACAACGAATGGAGCACCCAGAACCTCCCCCTTGCTAGTGAGCTGCTGCGTCGCAGAGTCAGAGATGGTCTTCTTGGGCAATTTTCTGGGCCGAGGGCTTTCAGTGCTGAGAGCCTCCTCTTTGAAGCTAATAGTGACGGTGGCGGTGATGCGTGGTCTGGCCATGGTGCAGGTGTAATGGAACTAATCAGACTGAGCTGGAAATAGAGAGGCCACCGTCTCTAGTCGAGGCAGAGTTAGGGGAGAATTGGTGGTGGGAGTAGTCGGAGGCAGGGAATGAGACCTGTGTGAAGCCCAGTCACGGCCCCGACCGCTGCGGGTGGAAGGGTAACGCCTGAAGGAGATATCAAGCGAAGGAGAGGAGGAATCAGAGCGAGAAGCGATGGGAGGTCTAGAAGCACTGCCACTACTGCTGCCTCTGCGGCAACGCATGCGGTGGGGGCGACGAGGCATGGTGGAGCCAGGGGGAATGCAGTGGGGGGAAGGAGACCACAAAGGTGGAGGAGAGGCAGAATGAGAGGGCAGAGAAGCAGAAGATCTGCAGGGAGTCGAAGGTGTTGAAGGAACATAAGGCTTGCAAGGCGCAAAAACTAAATTCAGATTACAATGGAAGCTATGGGAGAAATGCACACCAGGAACGAATTCAATACAACAGAGGAGACTGCAACACCTCCTTGTTGGCGTTCGGAAGCTCGGCTTCGAGACTCCATGGGGACAATTGCAACTCGACGACAGAGGCAAAGGAGGGAGATGGCCCTGCAAAGGCATTTTGAAGAGTTGGTAGATGCATCGACTAGAGAGCAGAATAAATGAGCACCGGTGAGCGCAATAAGGGAAATTAAATGCCCGCGCTTGGAGAACATGGATGGCCATGTGTCTAGGCCATGTGCCACCCAATGTGCCCTCCAAATATCTGTCCTTAGATGGCACCCACATCCGGGAGGTTAATAATTATATTAATACTGAATGTGCAAACCAATTAGTAATTCTTGAGTCAAATATAACTAACAAGATAGACTTGCTAGGACAAAAAAAATGATATACATAATTTACAACTGAACATTGGATATTATACTTTCATATCACAATTCACTATTAGATCTTTATTTTTTCATGACAATGACATAATTTTGGGTTCACCATGGATGGAAGCACTAAGGAGCTTCATCTTAAATACAAAGAAGAAGCTTTTGACATTCTCCTAAAAGGAAAAACAATAACATTATAAGACATTACATTGGAGCCAGATTTACTAATATTAACAAACCTTAATGATATCTCAAAAACAATCAATATAATAAAAAATCACTACAAAAGATGTAAAAATAATTTGACAAGGTTATCGTAGATAAAAATGATGAAATTTCTCACATCAAGAATCATAGTCAAAACTTAATCGCACAAATTAAAAAGTTAAAAAGTGAAAATAATCCACTAAAAACCAAGTTAGAACAACTTATTGATAATGAAGCATCAAACTCCTCAGATAAAAAAACCAAGTTGAAGAGAAGGGAACATAAATAGATCTAGTTATATCATGTCTCAAGAAGATTCCAATCTAATTCAAGTAAAGAAATTTTCAGATGTTGAAGTGTTGGGATATGTTATATTATATGCATGACTATCTTCACGTGTTGTACATTGTTGAAGTTCAACAAGAAATTTCAGCACCTACACTAGTGTGGGACCACAGGTCGTAGCAGCACCTACACTGGTGTGGGCTAAATTTGGTGCATGTCTATTTTAGCTATCCCTTAATTAATATGGACAATAAAATGTAATCTAATCTTAGAATAACTTGTAATAGTTAAGTGAGTGTGATAAACTTAGTTAACTCAAGAATTTCGAGTTGAGGGTAGTTGGTGAGGCATGCAGAGTAAATCTAGTTGTAATAGAGTTCAAAGCGCAGTGGTGCATTAGTTAATGCAGGTTTTAATCAATTTAACTCAGTTGTGCTAGTGTAACTGTTTTCTACACTAGTGAGAGATCAAGTGAATTAAATATTATTTAATTCACAACCAGTGATCTCACATGAAACTGAAGATTGACTATTATTAGTTGCATGCATGTCAGTTCCAATGGAGACCTAGTTGAGATCTAGGTGGAAGGGAAGTTGACTATCAGTTGTAGGATTATTGTGTTGCACCCATGCAACCAAACACCCATTAGATTGCCCATGATCCTTGCGCAATCAAGGAAGGCCAAAATTCCTAAATAATAGGGATTGCGCAAGAAAGGCAGGTTGTTAGGAGGTAAAAAATTGGCTAAGTATTGGTCAGTTTTATCCAGGACAGTGTGAGACAATTAGCTGAGTATAGGAGGGCTCTTGTGAGAATAGTTGTATGTAATTGTTTCATGTATCCATGCTGAATATACAATAGAAGATAGTGGGGTTTTGAGCAGCAATCTTTCCCTGAGAAATTATATGTGTTGTGGTTTGATTGTTTCTTCTTTACTTCATATGATTGGCAATTTTGTTTTTAATTCCGCAATTGATTTGTAGAAGTGATTCAGTGTCTAGCTTTAGCACATTGTTAGATCGGATTGAATCCATGGTATACATGCTTGTTGTATAATTTCTACATACATTGTGTTGGGCATAATGGCGGTGAAGCTCCCCCTTGCTTGGGGGATTAAGGTGCAATGCTCCCGAGAAGAAATTTTGGGTGGGTTTTTTGCTTCCATTTTTTGAAGTTTTTGACACATGGTTTTCACTTTTAGAAATTTTGGGACACATGGTGGTTTTTCCCATGGCTCTGTAATTTCAGTTAAATAAATATGGTTGCATTCCAATCCAGGGTAATGGATTGGCATCGTATGGATGTTGTGAGATAGACATATTGTATATATTAATGTACAAAAGAGATATATAAAAAAGTATTTCTAGTTTTCTAAGTTTGGGTTTCCAAGGTAAAATCTCTATGTTAATGTGTATGTGTGTGTGCCATTACATATTTTATGTTTTATTACGAATCCATTCACAAAAATTACTTGTATAGTGTTAAAACCTACATTTGGCATTAAAACAATTTTTGGCTTTGGGATGGATTCATGGCTAAGGGGTTTTGCTTGGGCTTGTGGCAAACCATGTTATAGTGGGATATCTGCAAAATCATTTCTTGTGGTGAAAGGAAATGGAAAACAATTCAAAGATAGATATCAAGAAATTCAATGGACATATTTTTGAGTTGTGGAAGCTCAAAATGAAAAATCTGTTGGTGGACAAATATCAGTGGATCATTGTGGAGTTGTATTATGCACCAATAAGGATGTTGATAGAATACTGGACCAAGTTGGATCGAAAGGAAAATAACACAATATTTTTGTCTCTCTCATATTTAGTACTACTGAATATTTTAGGAGAAGTTAAATTGAAGGAATTGTGGGACAAGTTAGAGGCTTTGTATCACTCTAAGTCCCTAGTGAAAATATTGTTCCTACGGAAAAAGTTGTAAAACTCGAGGATGAAGGATGGAGACTCAGTGATAGACCAAAACATTGTGGTAAATCGAATATTATATATTGATATTAAAATATTAGATGAAGATAATTTTATTAGTTGTTGAGTTCTTTACCAAACTCCTAGGATAGTTTGGTTGTCTCCATAGGTAATAATGCAACTATAAGTTTCAATAATATAGTCTCATCCTTGTTATTGGAGGAGATGAGATGGGAAAACATGGAAAGTTAGAACTATGATTCCTTGTCTATAAGAGTACTCTCAGGATATAAATAAAAATAATTCCTCGTGTGGGATATCTAAACCTAGAGGAATATCTAAATCTTTGGGGAAATTTGTAAAAGTATGTTGGAGATGTGGAAAAGAAGGGAATCATAAGAAATATTGTAGATCCAAAATTGTTGAGAAAGAGAAAGGATCCATTGACTCCCCTTCTGCAGAAGAAAAAACCTCCTCAAATAAAGGATGTGATGTGTACTTGGCTTCTTCAAGTACACATGTAGATCATGAGGCATGGATGGTCAACTTAGGTACATCCTTTCACATGACTCCTAATAGGGATTGTTTTTGTGAGTATGAGAGATATAATGGAGGAAATGTACATATGACTCGACAATTAGAATCACAGGATGAGGAAAATTGAAGTTGAAGCTCATGGGTGGAATGATTAGAACACTCCTTGTTGTTTTTCACATCCTATTATTAGTTAGAAATTTGATTTTTGTAGCAAGTTGAGTGATGCAGGTGTAAAAATAGTGTTTCAAAAGCATACCTACAAGATGGCTTGAGGAGAAATGGTATTATTTAGTGGATTTCATATTGAAACTCTATATAAGTTGTTAGAAAGAATTTTTAGCAATCGGTGAAATAGTTTTGTTGTTCCTAAGGGTGAAACTAAAAAATATAAAAGTTCTACAACCTTTAGAGAAAAGACTATGTTGTGGCATCAAAGAATCAAAATTATTGGAGAGAATGACCTTTGAGTGCTACATGGTAATGGTATGGTAGAAGGTGTTGTAGCTCCTAGAGACAACCTCGAGTTGTATAAAGACCAGTGCCTAGGACATCTTAAATGCAAGGAGCATATGACTCAATTGACTGCAGTTGGAAATGTTTGGCTCTCATGCAACTATCACTCAGATGAATGGTTTTAATAAGGGTGGAACCAAGACCCCAAAGTTAAACACAACAACTAGGAAAAATGCAGAAACTGAGTACAAACTGCAATAAGTAAATGCATTAGACAGCTCTAAAACAGAATGCTGTAAAAGGGAGCCGACTTCTAAAATGAATATACAACTATCAAGTTATATGTGAGCGATGACTATGGCAGAAGATGGAGTAAGATATCAACTATAACCGAGCTTATTCAAGGATAAGAATCCATATATACTGGGCTTATTCAAAGATAAGAATCCATATATCTGGGCTTGTTCAAAGATAAGAATCCATTGTAGTTAGTATCGGAAGAACGACGGAAGAGATAGAAAATGAACAATGTATCAGGCCTGGGCCATATTTAAAGTGCTATGGATGTATAAAACATGAGTATCTGCTATGATAAGTTCACATCCAAACATGGGAGCACTCGCATTCCAAAACCTGTAGATACGAGAAGTATGGAGAAATACAAAATGAACACTTATATTAAAAGACAGAGAGAGAGAGAGAGTTACAAACTATGAATCATCCCGAGCGGAATCCCAAATTCCAACAAAAATTCTTATTACTGAATCCCTACAAGATCTTCAAACATCCACTATCAAAGTTCATACAAAATACATATAGAATACTCAAGCTAGTGAATCCTTTGGAAAATCTGGAACCTTTAGTTAGTGTTTTCTTCCTGTTTTTATAACCTCTGATTCCTATGCACGAGAAGATATTTTGGGAAAATATCTTCCCTGCGTGCTTGTATGTCGTTTCAGGTCTAAATAAAAAACAGAAATGATGATGAGGTAGAACTGCCTCTCACCATCTTACAACGCAGGCCTAAAGCCGTTTCTAACTAAAATTTAAACAATTTACTAATCTGAAAGTAAAAACTGCAGGAGTGAGCTAAAGATTTCACCCGAAATGACAAAGTGAAAAGAACATAAGATAAAAGGCCACGCGGGCCCAGTCATGAATGATCATTGTTGTTTGATGAGGCGGAGCCCCTGCTGCTGCCGGCGAAGGAAATATCGTTAGTAGTGGAAGAGCTGGCCTTCTATGCTGGAGGGTCTTATAGAATGGCCAATGGACATGATCCATTGACTTGGATGTGGAATTGACCCTCTACATATTTTTTCTCTGCTTCCTAGGCGTGGAGGATCGTCAACCTCGGCCTCGAGCCACTATGATTGGCTATGAGATGGCCGAGATACTTAAAATGCCATGAAAACCTGCATAGACAGCGAACTAGTTAAATAAATCCTGCGATGAGGGGTAGATTGCTTCAGAAGGCGAAGGAGCAGTGCTGAGGCAGAGAATGCAACAGAAGTGTTTCCATGGCGAAATTAGAGTTTAAATCCGATTTGGCACAAAGTTATTTAAAAGGTGGATTTGCGGAAAACCGGAGTGGTTTTCGTGTGGGAGCTGAGCGGTAAGCGGTATCGGGCTGGGGGCATGCGATATGTGTTAGGGAGCGACGCATGTCCTAAGAAAACTGCCCATTTCGCGTCGGAGTTGCGCATTGGGGAGCTGCTGTGAAATGGATGCGAAAATGAGCAGGAGCCGTCTGAACTGGGCAATCCAGATCAACGGCTGCAGATGAGCGCGACATACGTACTTGTGCAGTCGGGTGGGACCAACAATGATGTCAGCAAAGATGTCGCGTAGAGGGGTGATCAAGTTCGGGGTTATAAGGCGAAGAGGAGCGATCGCTGTTGGATCATGAGGACATCAATGGTGGCAATCAACTGCGAGGGCGCTTGGGGGTACGGATCAACTTCTTGGCATGTGCCTCCGCAGAAAATTTCAGCCATTGATCTGAGATCTTCCACAGTCAACCAGGTCAATTGCGGAGGCACTCACGGTGTTAACTCGTGCACTGAGAGTGCCCGCGGGTAGAGCGGAAGACTGGAGGTGACCGTTGGATCGGGATCGATCAACGACGGAGATAAATTGGAGAAAAGTGAGCAGGGTGAAAGGCAAAGGTGCACTGGCCGTTGGATCAGGATGATCAACGGTTGAAATATCATTGGGGAATGGTAGGTAGAAGGGGTTTGAACAGGAGGATGGAGACAATGCAAAGGCGCGATGACTGTCGGATCTGGAGGATCGACGGTCCAGATCATATCGCGGCTTTGCATAAATGAATGAATGAGGTGGGGGACAACGAAACAACGAGACAATGCTAACCGTTGGATCAGGAGGATCCACGGTCAGAATTCCATTACGGGGGATGAAAAATGGAGCTGAAGGAGGCCCGATAGCTGTTGAATCGATTGCGATCAACGACTTAGATTATATCAGCGGGGAATGAACATCGGCGGTGAAAATATAGAGTGAAAGTGGAGTATAGCGAAGTGTGATGTGCGATGGATGGGCGAAGTGCGACAAGCAATGACCGTTGGATCTACGGAGATCAATGGTCAGAATCTCTTCAACAAAGATGAACCTCGGTGGTGAAACAAAAGAGAAAATGAGTGGATTTGGGAACCAGCGAAGTCAGATGGCCGAAGAGGGCTTAAGGAATTTTAGCCGTCGGTCACAGAGCGGGGTCACATGAGAAATGGGGGCTAAGGGCTTAAGTCGAAAGGTGCTTAGAGGCCTGATATGTTGAAATGAGCACTTTTAAAGCTAAAAGGTGGATTTTTAGCTTTTTCAAGGGTTCCGATAGGTGAAAAAGGGGCTTTGACAGTCCATGCAGTCCTTGTTGTATTTGCTTTGTAGTATAAGGCTCCTCATCATTAGACATCCCAGCTCGGTGAAGGATGTCATAACAACATTGGCTCCACTTGGGGACGACCCATTTGTCCTCGAACGCGTCGAGAACTCCATAGACCATCTGTTAGCATTCTTCTTGCGAACATAGTCTCCTTGATACCTTCTCTTCTTCCTTCATGGAAACTCAAAACATAAAACATCATAATAAAAGCAACTGAATAATGTACAATATCATACAGCAGACCTTTCGGCCTGAATAAATACTGGAAAAAGAGTTTTAAGAATTTCCCATTCACAGGGGCTTCGAGCAGATCACCCTGCAAATTTTCCAATCTAAAAGTGTTGTTTCCTCCCTCTTCAACAATTTTGAAAGGTCCGAACCATAGAGGATCGAACTTTCCATGCTTTCCTTTCTCAGCCCTTCTTATATCCCATCTTAGCACCAGATCTCCGACCTGCATCTCTTTATCTTTAGCATGCTGATCGAACAGGTCTTTCATTTTCTCTTGGTACTCAGTCAACCTATGATTTACTCGACTTCGAGTCTCTTCCATCTCTACTAACTGATTTATTCTTTTGGTAAGATCGTTTGGTTCCTTTTGACAATAATGCATGAACCTAGCCACAGGTAAGGCCAATTGTATCGAGAAAACCACTGCTCTACCATAGACCAATTCATATGGGGATTTTCCTGTTGACCTCTTACTAGTGATTCTATTTGCCCATAGTGCAAACTTGAGCTGAGAATCCTAGTTCTTCTGGTTTTCATTTATGGCCTTTTTCAATGCCCTTACCAATGTCTTGTTTGAGGATTCTACCAATCCATTTCCCAGTGGATAGTATGCAGTAGAGTGTCCTAACACAATATTATATTGTTGGCAAAAATTGATAAATTTGACAGACTTAAAATCCTGAGCATTATCTGTGACAATCTTAGCAAGGCAGCCAAACCTTGAGATGATGTTATCTTCCAGAAACTTGATCACCACTGTGTCTGTAGCATTCCTTGCTGGCACAACCTCTACCCATTTAGTGAAGTAATCAGTGGCTGTTAGTATCCACTTGTGTTGCCCGCTTGAGGCAAGATGAATTTTGCCGATGAAATTGATTCCCCACTGTTGGAAAGGTTCTTCTATGTGCACCGGGATCATAGGCAAAGGTGTGAACTTCTGCCTTTTAGAAAATTTCTAACATTTTTCAGAGGCCCTTACCCGAGCATAAACATCTTTGAAAAGTCTGGGCCAGAAAAAGCTTACTTTCAGAATCTTGTGTGACGTGGCCCTCCAGTTGTAGTGGCCACCACAGATGCCCTCGTGGAATTCTGCCATCACTTCTTCTACTTCATTTTCCATGAGACATAAAAGTAGTATGCCTAATGGGTCTCTCCAGTACAAATGACCATTTTCTACGATGAACTTCTGAGATTTTAGCCTCAACGTTCTATACTTTGACTTGTCGCAGCTTGGAGGACATCTAAGAGTTAAGAGGTATTCTACAATTTCTTTGTACCATGCACTAAGAAGGTACTTCATATGGGCATTTTGTGTAGCGGTTTCTATCCCGTGCTGCTCCTCTGCTTTTCCAGGCTCTTCATTTTCCACCATAGACAAATTCATCCCCAAAGCCTGACAGTTTGATTCAGAAAGGATCTTGGCTAATCCTTGTCCCTTTATTAGCTTAGTGGGGCATATTTCCAACTCATACTCCTGTATCTTGGCTATCCATTTGCCTCTTTTTCCTTCACTATCTCCCTGAATCAAGATGTCTTTTACATCCGCTGTGGGTACGAATGCAATTATAGTTGACTGCAATACATACATCCGAAAAGCCTTCAGGGATTTGACCAAAGCATAAGCCTGTTTCTCCAGGATGTTATATTTTAGCTCAGCGTCACGAAGCACTTGGCTGAAAAAGGCAATGGGTTGTTCATGACCTTCCTCATTTTTATGCAATAATACAGTTGTGACGGTGCGGGGAGATGAAAATGAAAATATTATGAAGGGTTTCGCATAATCTGGTCCTGCTAATACTGGGGCTTCTGTGAAAGCATTTTTAATTCTATTAAAAGCTTCCCGCGACTCAATAGTCCATTTTACTTCGTTATCCTTCTTCATCATCTCAGTTATGTACTGGAATATCTTTGCATAGTTCGGTATGAATCTTCTCAAGAAGTTGATACGTCCAAGAAAAATTGGGACCTCTTTCTTGTTTATGGGCAAGGATATACCATTTATGAATTCTACCCTTTTCGGGTCAATTTTTACCCCTGCCTTTGTTACAATATGCCCCAGCAGTTTACCCTCTTCTAAAGCAAACAAAGATTTTTGGGGGTTTAAGGACAATCCATACTTGCAACACTTGTCAAATATTTTACGCAAATGCTCTATATGTTCAGCATCGTCCTTTGAGAAGACTGTGATATCGTCCAGGTACACCACCACGAATTTGTCTTGTTCCCCCACAAAAGCAATGTCCATGGCCCTTTGAAATGTAGCCCCCACGTTGATCAATCCAAATGACATTCAAGCATACATAAACGTTCCCCAAGGAGTGGTGAATGTGGTTTTCTTTTGGTCCTCCGGAAGCACTGCTACTTGATTGTACCCAGAAAAGCCATCCTCATAGACATTCACTAGTACATTTGGAGGAAATTCCGACACTTGGTTCCGACGCTTTTGACCAAATGTCAGAAATTTCCCCAAATTTTTTCAATCCCGCCCGAAATCGTCGCTATACCGACATTTATAGAAAAGTGTCGCAATACTGACACTTAGACAAAGTATCGCAATTACGACATTTGGAGGAAGACGTCGCAATTGCGACACTATGCCCCAAAGCGTCGCTATTGCGACGACTGCCTCCAAACGTCGCAAGTGCAACACAATATCTAAGTGTCGCAATTGTGACGTTTGGAGGCATCCGTCGCATTAGCGGCGCTTTTTCCACTGTCGGTATAACGACACTTATATGCGTGCTACATAAAAATACGAAACTTATATGCGCACCACATAAAAATGATTTTATTAAAAATACGAAACTTATATCTGTCGCAATAGCTACATTAACATCTGATATCACGCGCGCATTCGCCCTCCGCTCTTGCAGAACAGCATTCGCCCTCAGCTCTTGCAGAACAGCATTTTCCCTTAGCATTTTCCCTCAGCATTCACCCTGAGCTCTTGCAGAACAACATTCGCCCTGAGCTCTTGCAGAATAGCATTCGCCCTCAGCATTTTCCCTGAGCTCTTGCAGAATAACATTCTCCCTGCATTCGCTTTTAGCGTTCGCCCTCAGCTCTTGCAAAATGGTAAGTTCTTACTGCAGGCCCTTCCTCCTATAGTAGGGTTGACTCTATTTGGGTTTTTTTGGTCAATTCCATTGGATTGTGTTAGGCTGTAGGGTTCTCTCTAGATGTCAAGAATCAAGATTCAATACCCTCTGTTATCTTCATCACCCAATACAAGATTTAAATTTTTCCCAAAGAAACGCTTATTAATTTGGCAGCCATTATTTCTCCCTGCTTTAAAAACCCTACATTTAAATGAAAACAAGCATTGTATTTCAACTACAAAAATCTATTAGTGTTCAAATGTAAATGTGTGCATCACTTGTGTAGGGTATTCCTTTTCCACTTTCACATTATCCAAGAATGTGTGCAGTATAGTTCATATTTTTTGTGATTTAGATTATCTTGAAAAAGGTAAGGTAAATTATTTCCCATGGAAAAAGAAGGTTTTCCCTTTTTACTACTGGAAATGGTACAACAAAGTTCCATTTCTACCCGAAACTCCTATGAAACAGGAACCAAATAAAGGCCATGTCCTCAATGGACATAATTTGGCTTTGAAAATGGCCATTGCACCGTGTTGTTTCTTATATTACATCACGATAGTTTCTTAGGTCATTTCTTATTTCTTGAGATGAAAAACAACCAAAGAAATTGTGAAGATCCTTTCAAGAAATAAATGACCATTTCTCAATCACATCTCAACTATTTTTTATTTTATTCAGTGGTTGCTTACTTTGAGAGAAATTTGACACTTTTATAAGGAATATAACATAAAAGCACAAAATGGGAAGGAATTGATGAGGTAGATGACCTTTAGTTGTTGTCAATTAAGAATTGATAATACACGATGCATGTTATGTACTACAAACTAGATTCCTTCCTGGAGTTAGGACATAGAGTATTGAATCAAAGTTGTAGTTTCTAACTTCTTGTATTGGTTCATCAATCTTGAAATTCAGACATTGCATGTCTTCATTACTTCATGTTTGAATAATTTGCATCATATCGTACAATAGGAAATTGGGAATTATGATTATTATTACTGTATGGATCTATTAAGTTACTTTTAAGTTTGCATGGTTTAGTGTGAAATTATTCTAGTGTGCCCCTAGGCCCAGGTGAAGGAATGCCATTGATTGAGAACCCTAGTTTTTAAATGGTATTGTTTCTAACTATTTTTTAAAACATACAAATTACAATTACATTTTAAAACTTAAAGAGTTAAAACTTAAATGATTCAAATGAATTGGTATGCTATTTGGATGAATTGGTCTGGCATATTTAGAAAGATCAAACCTCAGAAATAAAAATGTCTATTTTTTAATGGTAAAGAAGTATTAGACATTAAAGTTATAGCTCTGTTATAGTAGATGTATAAAATGCTTCCTACAGGTTTATTGGCATGGGGTTGATCGAATACAATCTGGACATACACAGCGTAATTTCCAAGAGGGATTATTTGTTCACACCAAAGGTGTTGTAGCTACTATGACTATGATGCAAAACTGGACAAATAGCATATCTATCATACTAGGCATGGCTTAGACATAGTAGTTACTGGTGAAGAAATTTCTGCTGGCTTTGAATTTAAATGTAACAGAAATTTAATCTCTTAACCAGAGGTTTCCTGGATCTTAATTCTGTAAATTTTCTACCTTGGGACTACTATGAAATATTATACAAAACAACAGTGGAAGTGAACATTATTCCAATTTTAATGTTCTCTTATAATTAAATTGCCCAAGGGAGGACAAAGTAGCCTATCCAACCCCATAGGCTATAGTCAATTATAAAGGGGGAAGTTAAAACTTAAAAAAAAAATTAAACCTTAAAACATACCTACTTATCCATGAATCATAAGTTCATAACTTACCCAGCGAAAGCGTAGACTTACCACAAACATCCATCCTCAAATTGCTATGGATGAGCCAGAGCCTCAAGATGAGAGTGATTCCTACTTGGAGAGCATGCTAAGTGAAGATCTAAGTGATGCTGATGATATGGCTTGAGGAAGCCATTGCTCACTATTAGGCTTTAGCTATTTTTATTTTAGTATATCAAAATTTCCTAGTTCATGTTTACAATTTGCCATTTGGAGATGCCTTGAGGCAAATTTTGAATTTAGTATGACAATGGACATATATTTTGAAATTTTGAATCATGATTCTAATTTCTTATAAGTTATTAATATGTAAACTAAGCTCCAATTTGCACTTGATATCATATATGAATCATGATATTATCAAACTATAAATTTTGAAATTTCAATGACAAATGTCACATGTGAATGTTGAAACTTGAATGTTGAATGATGTGCATGTTTAAATCTTTAAAGTTTAAAGTTTATAAATTATTAGTAATTTACAAATTACTATATTAGTGTCATTAAATTTATAATTTAGAAACTATAGTATTATATGTGATATATAAATTATAATATATATTAATATAAAAATACCCAGACGAACCCACGCACCCTGTTTCAAAAAATTCCGTCCCCGTCCCCGTCCCCGTCCCCGAACCCACATTTCCTGGCAACATAGTTTCAAACATTAAATATCAACAAAATCGTTTAAAGGATATTGAAAGGAAAAAGGTGATGGAAGATAGAAAGTGCCTTACTTAAATGCTCTAAGGATTTTTCAATAGTTGCTCCAAAGGCTTCACTTCAAGGCCCTTCAAGATCGTCTCCAACAATGCTATACCATCAGCTTCAACAATGTTGCTCCAAAAATGTCCTCAAGGTCTTCACAAAAAGTTTACTAGAAGTTGCTCCAACAATATATTTAATAAGGTCTTGATTGTCAACTCGTCTCTTGTTTGGGTGCCTTAATGTGCAATGACATGTTTCCAGGACTGAATTCAATGCAAGGCATATTTGAAACTCTAACTCCGTCTTCCGGTGTCTTATTAGAAATTATTTCAGTTTTCATTTTGTGTTTTCAAGTTATATATTGTTTTCAAGATTTTATATTTATAATTTTATTGCAATGTGGCAGACTGATCAGGGCAGTACAAGAACAACCCTAAGACGGGATGATCGCGGAAAGAGGCCAGCGGAAGAACATGTAAAGTGCCAGCATTGCTCTATCTTCAGGTATTTTAGTTATTTACATAATTGAATTAATATTAATTTTGTTCAAATATGCAGACACCTAGCCATGGTACGCCTGATGATTCCCTCTTTGAGGAAGAGCTTTCTTCATCCCTATCTCCAGTGTTCTTGTTGCAAAAAAAGGCATGAGATGCAAGGTCAGAATTTAATACTTTGATAGACGCACCTCAAACACCTGAAATAGAAGAGAGGATAAAAAAACTTATGAGCCAGCTAGAAACATATCAGGTAATAATAAAAAGTCAAAAGGATATTTTTTTTGTTCTGCATGAGATGAATTGTGATAGTTTGATTTTTATTTTTTACATTGACTAAACTAACAAAAAGTTCTTTTGTATGTAGCATTTTCTGGCACTTGCTGAACCCAGTATTGGTGGTTGTGGGACAGAAGGGAAAGAGATTGCCCAGCAACCCTCGCATACACCTTCTAATCCTTTAGGTGCCAGCCAAGAAACATACCCTGCCCAAGCAGACACCCAGCCAACCGTTGAACATGTTGGCAATGATGAGGCTGATATGGCCAACTACATTATTGTGTTTCCTGGAGATACACATGTCAGCTCCACAGGGACCATTAATGGCACGTTGTTGGTGAACGATGAAGGTTTCCCTATAAAGCACGTACAACTCCCAGGTAAATTTTAATATTTTAACTATTTCATGTACTTTATCTAAAACATATTTATCATGATTTTTATTTTTAAATTAATGATAATATCTTCTTCTTCTTCTTCTTTTATTTTTTTTAATTTTTATTTTTATTTATTTATTTATTTTTTTCTGTGTAGGAAACAATGAGTTCTATAGGTTTTTGGAGAGCCATGCGTTGGTAATTTTTGGCCCAACCATACGCACAGGGTGGAATTCCCAGAATTCCAATCTGAAAAAAGAACTTCTAGATTATCTTGAAGCCCTTTTTGAGGTCAGCACATTTGACAGAACAACGGTGGCTCAGGTAGCCGACAAATATTTGAAATATACCAGGGACACCTATAGGACGCAATTGCAATTTAACCCTAGATACGAGTGTCCTCTCACAGTTCCAGAGAGTGAGTGGAGAGCACTCATCCATGACGGAAAAGAGAAAAGGGAAAATAAAGAAGGAAAAATGCCAACTAGACCCGCAAGGTAAATTACAACTTTAATTCAATAGATTTAATTTTCTCTATGTCTAAAATAAAAGTGTGCTACGTCATATCTGACTTCAATCTTTTGATGCTAGGTTTCCTGACACCTCAAAGGCAACCAAAGCTAGGATTGAAAAAAAGGGCCATCACAAGCTAGGCCAGGGCAACTACTTGAAATTAGCCGCAAGAATTGTAATTAAGTAGCTAAACATCTTATAATTAATCGTATCGCCTTCCAATGTTTTTGTAATCCTATCAAATATGATTAAAAATACACAATCATATGTAATGTAGGGTGATGACTTCGGAACAGAAACTACAGAGGAAGATAAAAATATCGCTTTCCATTTCGACTATCAAGCCGTAGTTGAACGTCGCAGAAGCTTGGGGCAGGTCCCAAGATCCAGAATGCCTGATAAGGTAAAACATTAACCTTTCAAAATGTTTGTTTTCGTCCATAAATTTAATGTCTAACAACTTTGTTTAAATCAGGGGAGCAACACTACCGACGAGGCAAATAACCCAGTTTTAAAGCCAGATGGAGATGATCCTCACGTGCAACCTGATCATTGTAGTGGGGACCAGACCGACAATGCTACTAATAGTGAGGGCCGTGACGGTAATTAATTTCCACTTATAATTTTTTCTAATTATACCTTGATGGTTGTCCTTATAACGTTTTTTGTTTAAATGACAGAGAATGTTTCCCTTGAGGATCTTACCACCAGAGAGGAAGACAGGGCAACAGTCCCAATGGCGACAATTGGTGCACCAGGTAAATAATCTCATTGCAATTTTTTTTATTAATATTACCGAACTAGTTCAATGATATTTAAAAAATGACAATTAAAATTTAATATCATCTGTTTTTGTAGGCGAAGCCCCGTCACTGGATGAGACCAGACATCGTGACTATGCAACTAGGTCAACGACGACAACTGGTGCACCAGGTAAATAATCTCATTGCAATTTTTTTTATTAATATTACCGAACTAGTTCAATGATATTTAAAAACTGACAATTAAATTTAATATTATCTGTTTTTGTAGGCGATGCCCCGTCACTGGATGAGACCAGACATCGTGACTACGCAACTAGGTCAGCGGCGACAACTGGTGCACCAGGTAAATAATCTCATTGCAATTTTTTTTATTAATATTACCGAACTATTTCAATGATATTTAAAAACCGACAATTAAAATTTAATATTATCTGTTTTTGTAGGCGATGCCCCGTCACTGGATGAGACCAGACATCGTGACTACGCAACTAGGTCAACAGTGCGGGTCGAAAGGCACGAAACAGGAGCAGAGCATGATGATATTGATGATGTAATTAGGAGCTTTAGAAATAGGAAGAAGAAAAAGAAAATTTGATAATGTAAAATATTGTATTATTATAAGACAAACGTTACTTACCATACTTGGAACGTTTTTTTGCGTTATATAAAAAACTCATTTATCATACTATTTTTATGTCAAGCATTAATTGCAATGTTTCCTTGTGTACTTTTTGTTGAATTGTTTTTTTATTAGTTATTGAATATTTTTTTTTATGCTCATGAAAGTAAAAAATGAAATATAGATTGGGTATTGGGGAAATGAGAGTGATGTGAGGGGGGGGGGGGGGGGGAGGCCATAAGAGCTTCCACCTTCACGTGGTTGGCCCTGTTTAGTAGAGAATAATTTATTGGAGCGATTTAATCTTGGAGCAAACCTCCCTTGATCCAGCGTAGCAACAAAAAGTCACTGTTGACTTAGTTGCTACTCTTTCAGATCGTGGGAGGCTTGTTCCAAGTTCATGCGACTCCAATAAATTGTTCTTGAAACGAAGAGGAGCTTATTCAGGTATGTTTTGACATTTTCAACATATGTTCTAACATTATCATAAGAATGCAACTTAGAGTAAAAAATACTACATCAATTACTTATATTTATTGTATAGATAATGATGGATTTTGATTGACTTGGCAGTGCAGGTACAAATCCTCTTGCATCATGAGCAATACAACTTGTCAACCAGGGTCATGTCTAGGATATTTTTGCTTGTGCGCTTGACCAGGTTCGTAATGTCACATTTTGTAAGTTCCTTTACAGCTCATAATTCAATATTAAGCTTGTTCATGATTATTATCTAGGTTTTTTGTATGTGTTTTTTCATCTATTTGATTGTAAGCAACTCTGCATGTTTCCTGTTGTTCACTATGATTTCTCCATTTACCACTCCCAGGATGAATCTGAATTTATTTTTACATAGGTTACTTTATTGTTACTATGATTTCTCCATTTATGATTTCATAGGTTACATCATGTAAAGTTGTCAATCTCAGGTTGGTGATGAGCTTTAGTTCTCCAAATTTGGGGCTTTTCTGATATTTTCTCCCTCATGTCATTCCTGCATCACCTCGTTGTTTGAGCATGCCAATTGTCTACCACTTGTACCAATTGGCACATGTCAATCTCCGAGTGGTGCCACATTTCACCTATTTTCAGTGAGAGTTTAGGGTTTCTCTAACATAGCTTCAGAAATCCGATTCAGTGCCTGCTTGAATATTGTCACATAATACTCATGGTTTGGATTGATGAGCATGTTCTGAATGGTTGGTTGATTCATAAGAACCACCCATATAGTCATCTTGAGATATTTTAGAAGTTTTCTCGGGTTTCTTTTTTCACCGTTTCTAGTGGGTGGGATGGTGTGGGGTGATCCATCAATACTGGTGCTCTTGTAGTAGGGAATTTGTTTTTGGGGATATAAAGGAGCATTTGATGTAGATATCCCATTGGATGCATTCATAGATGGGCACGAGAGGTCAAGAATTTAAATTGAAAATATGCAACCTCTAGCATGGCAACCTGAAGGCCACGAGAGACACTGGTTAAAGATTGTTTTGTGCCGGCCTTAATATAGTCGTGATTTCTTTCTATTATCTTAATGCAAATATATAGTCCAATCTCATTAAAATGAGGATTTTGGTTGTATTTCTCTTTGGTTGTTTCTCTCTTAATGCTCCAGAAGTTGCCAAAAGTTGCGATAGTTGTTTAGTTTGCTTGTTACAACTTAAAAGTGGTTTTTAGCAATGGGAGTCATGTTTTTTAAGGTTCATACTAATATGAAGATCTTGTAATTCTATATTCAGCATAAGAGAAGATGGCCTCTGCTTTGGGCAGTATAACAACAATTTCCACATCTACCTCATTGGGTAACAATGGAAAGGGGAAGAAATTGGGTGCAATGTTTGATAATTATGGCAGACAATTGTCTTCTCTTTTAGTTTTTTCACCCATTTCCTTTAATCGCTCAAGAAGAAGAGGGAATCTGAGATTACGAGACAGAGAGAAGGTAATTAATACAAGAGCTATGGAAAAGGAGTTGTACTTCAACAAGGATAGCTCAGTGACAAAAAAATTGCAAGTCAGAGAAAAAATTATGTTTAAAGGAAGGTCACCTGCACGTGAAACTTCACTGCGGTGGATCTTTCCTTGTCCACTTATATTCGATTTTAAAGTGTTATTTTAATTTTTCATGGAGGGTTTTTTTGGCATATGGTCTGACATTCAATTTCACACTTACTGAAAGCATTGTCAATTTGTCTTGCAACCGGTGTGAACAAACTTTCTGATCTTGTTGGAGTCACCCTTGGGGCGAAGGGCAAAATGTTGTCTTGGAGAGCAAGCATGGTTCTCCGAAAATAGTTAATGATGGTGTGATAGTAGCTAAGGAGGTAATTTGTAGATGTGTGCTCTGGTTTTCTTTTTAACGTTGTATTAATTCCCCCTCTTAAATGTCTTATATTTGGTTGGCATAATTTGAAAACTCAAAGGTGAAAGGAAACATATTTGTTACCCAGTGGTCTACTTGGCCTATGGACTAGCCACATTAGAGTAATGCATAAATATTTTCATAACAATAAAAGGAAAGGGTTATGGCTGAGTCAAATTTTATTGTTATTGACAGTGTAATGAAATGTATCTCAATGCTATGGTTTTGGCCTTTTTATTGGTTGAATTATAGGACCTAGTTGAAAATATTGGGGCCAAGTTGGTAAGGCAAGCTGCGGAAAAGACATATGATTTAGCTGGGGATGGAACCACAACATCTGTTGTTCTTGCACATGTTGGAATATTGAAAAATTCCAGAACAATGAATGGAGAATAAATCTCCCTTCCTCTAACACAGAGAAAATAAAAATTTCCTTGACAGGAGACAGAGTTTCAGTACTTTGAAAACAAACTTCTATTCCCTTCAATAACTCAAAAAAAAAACTATTACACTTCTTCCTCACTGAGAGGGATTACAAAATTATGATTGCTACAAAACGCAGTGCATAAAACCAACTCACTGTCTGTTCAAAACAAACATACTCTGTCTCTAAAACACTCTGCTGTGTTGTTCACTTTCGCATTGCTGTGCATACACACTTAAAAAGTTACACTCAGTCTTTCACTTTTTACACACTGTCGTGTAATAAAAAAATTACGTACTGTCTATAAAAAAAATACCAAGCTTTTTTGTCCTTTTTATTTTTATATGCCGTAACATATAAAACTTATTATAATAAACCCTCTTTTAAAAAAAATAAAATTAAAACTAAATTCTATGGCCCACCTTTCATTTCACATATGATATATATATAACATATGTTTAAAACATATGTATATATTAAACTATCAAAACATTAAAGAACCCTTTCCGTCGGACTTCAAAAGTCTAAATAGATTGAATTTCAAACCAAATTCGCGTTCCAAAATGGGATGCTGACGTCTGCCTAATTTTAACTCGAATTCTCAATCCAATGTGCCCTATAAAAAATTCGGGTCCGGTTTTCAAGTTTTCAGATTCCCTTCAATTTCATGCGATCCAATATTAATGCTCCACGTGTCCTCCTTTTGAATTTACAAAACTGTCGGGTAAATTTCTGTTTGTTTAATTTTTGGTTGGTGAATTGCGTTAATGCTGGCTGTTGTGTTTAAATACAATCCTGTACAGAAATATGGCTGTGGCCGTCTACAAAAAAAACTTGCAGGAATTTTAAATGTTGAATTAAATTTCTGGATGGCATGCAAGCAACCTCCAAAAAAAAATGTTGCTGCTGCATCCGTCCTTCTGCTGCAGCAGTTGAAGTTAAAATTCAACAGCACAGGGTTTAATAAGTGAGGGTGTAAAGGTAACTTTTTGTCGATAGTACCGGATTAAGATCATCTATTCATTTTTGTAGGGTCTTATGGTGTTTGGTTTTTTAGTTTTGGGTTGGGCTTATTGAGTCTAAGATAGTTTTTGAGTGAAAAAATTGCTATCAAGTATTAAAAATTTTTGGTTCTTTTGTCAAAATTTATGAGCTTGTTAGGAAATACAAAACCGACAATGGTTGTATCTTAAATTTGTGGAAAATAATTTGAAATGAAACCTTTTTGTTTAGGTTGTTGCAGCAGGTGCAAACCCCGCTCAAATTACTAGGGGCATTGACAAGACAATAAAGGCCCTTGTTTCGGAACTCAAAATTTTGTCAAATGAAGTAAACACTTGCCTTTTGAGTAGGCCGGTTTTCCTTTTTGCTGATGGTTTGGTGTATCTAATTGAATTAGTTGCCTAAGGTATTTTTCGTTGCAAACTCATTTTCATTTTTCATACAATATTGGTCTTGTGGAATACATTTGATTGTGTGATCTTGTTAGATCTACAACATTTGTACTTGTTTAGTCTTATGGCCGAGGTGCACTTTTATTATGGAAATAGTTGATGCAATATTGTCATTTAATCCTTACTGCATGGTAGCATGTTGAGAAGTTTCTTGTGAAACATTTGGTATTCAAAATGACACTTGATCCTATACAGCATCATGCACTTGATTTCAAAATTCATATTCAAAGTGTGCCAGACAATTCTTGCAAAATTTCAAATATTTATGTTATTTTAAACCATTATCTTTTTCATGTATTGGATGCTGAAAATGAGAAAAAGACTTTGGTATGAAACCAACTGGTGAATAATTTCCAGCAAAACAACCACTTCCAAGACATGATTTAGAAGTAGAACAAATGTGCTTATGAAGCATAGAAAGATATCCTTGATGCATTGTCAATGTTGGGCTAGGGTTATTTTTGGAGAAAATAACTCCTTATTCCTAGAATAGTGATCTTCAATACAAGTAAATGCCAGAGAAGAGAGATCATCGTGTGACATAAACCTATTAACAAAAGTGAACAGGGAATGATTATTAATTATGGCATACTAAATTCTCAGTGATTTTGACTATTTGTCTTTAACATGTAAAAATGTTAAATTCCAAACTTACATCATCATGGTTTGGCATCATGAGCTTGACTAATTGTCCACCATGCTCATAATTTCATTTTTGTCTTCATATCTATAAACAACGTTTCAAATAATAATAATAAAGTTCTATAAGAAAAATCCAGACCTCCATGCTGCTGCTCCTTGTGAGACAAAGTCAAAATTGCATTACACAATCTGACACATAAGAATTTCCTATATCCCGGTGGTATGTATCCAAATTCTTATAATAGTGTCTTCAAGACTTATGTTGACATTGCTAATGAGATATTTAAGCAATGAAAGATGGAGCCTTCTTCATTGTTGTATATGTAACAGTCTTTTATTAATATAAAGATTGATGGTTTTGTCTTTCTGAAAATGAAATGTAAAAATAATTTATTGTGGTCAATTGAAAAGTTTTTTTTTTTAAAGCTTTTCATTATGGAAGGGAGACATAGATATATGCCCTTCTAGTAATTGAAATTCAAGCTTTCCCTTCAAATTTGATCACTGTGTGGGACCTTAACAAACAATAAAACTATTCCGCCACGCGTTATATAAAGCATATAACAAAACCTTTGTCAAAACTTCAAACGAACCCTTTAGCCGTGGGTATTTCATCACGAATTGATCATTTTACCATGTACCTTCTTCTAGAGGAATATTCTTCCACTTGATTAGGTACTTCATAATGTTTATATGTCAAAGAGGTACAAAATGTTTATCTATAACTTTTTGTGGTTCAAGAATCAACTTTCATTCTTCATCTAATTTTGGAAGTTCTATTTACATTGGCATATTTTTTCCCAAAACCTTTTTTAGGCAAGATACATGAAAAACCTTATGAATGCAAGAAGAAGGAAAATATAACTTCTATATCACTTGTGCAATCCTATGAATAATTATTTAGGGCCATAACATTTTTGAGCTAATTCTTTATTCTTCTTTTTCTTGAATGAAGATTGCTTATAATGCTATAATCTAAAAATACCCAATTACCCTCCTCAAATTATCTTTCACTTCAATGTTGTTCCCCTTGTTGTTTTATCATGTTTCATGTCATTTGAAGGTTTTCCATAATAATTTTCAAAGTTTCTTTAGTATTTTCCATATGTGACTCTGTTTCCTATACTTTGGACTTATCTTGAAAAAAGTATGAGATACTAGGAGTTGGATATCCATAAAGGGCCTTAAATGGGGAAATTTTAGTAGATGTGTGATAGGTAGTATCATATTACCATTCTTCCTTGACGAACCCACTTCATCCATTAAGATTGCTTTTCTAAAGACTAACATTGTAGATAACCTTAAAAACATTTGTTAACTATTTTTGTTTGACCATTTGATTGTGTTTGAGCTAGTGTTTCTCCACTCATATTAAATAATTATTTCCAAAAGTTTCTTGTTACTATTACTTTAGGAAAACCATGAAGACTATGAATTTCTTTCACGAACACTTCTGCCACTTGGCTTGTTGTTTATGTACTTTGAGCTCTACAAAAAAAATCTACAAAATTTGTCTATATAAATGACCAAAAAAATGTAATACTTACCTTTATATTTCAGTAACCCTGTAATAAATTCTATTGATATATCTTCTAGTATTTGAATATGTATGTGGAATGGTTGAAGTAACCCTAGAGGTTTTACTATCTCTCTTTTATTTATTATGCAAACCTGACCTTCTCTTACAAAATTTTGAATATCTTTCTTCATTCCTTCCAAAAATATATTTTTTGATCCTTGGAGATGTTTTAAGGAACCCTGAATCCTACCATCAGAGAGACATGGGACTCCCTTAATATTTGTTTATTCAAATATGCTTGCGTGCATAAAAATATTCTACATTTGCACCAAAGTATATCTCTCTTTCACTCCCAATGCTCCATAGCGTTCATCCCATCCTTTATAAATTTTAGTTTTTGTTTAGTACTATTGTCATTTTTCCATTATGGAAAGCTTCTTCTAGCCACCTAGGAATATAAAATGTAATTGGATATAAATTTGAGGCCTCGTCTATTTTAGAAAGAGCATCATGTACTAAATTTTCCTTACCCTTTTTGCAGATTATCTCAAAATTAAAACTTTGCATTTTTTCTCCTCATTTTTTTTAATATTCCAATGAAATCCATAGCTTCAAAAAATACTTTATGCTATCATGGTATATCTTGACTTTAAAGTACCTCCCAATGAAATACTATCCCCATTTTTTATTGCATGTAATATTGCTTTCATTTATTTTTCATACGTAGATTTCACCAAATATTTTCTTTGAATTCCTTGCTTTTAAAAGCCAATGATATCCCTTATTGTGTTAATGTTACGTAAATTCCTTGTCCTAGTGCCTCACACTCTACTATGAATGTTTTACCAATAGTAGGTGCAACCAATGTTGGTGTAGAAGACATGGCATCCATTAAAAGAGAGAATGCCAAAGTAGCCTCATCATTCCATATAAATGATATTTTCTTCAAGAGATATGTGAGTGGACTTGAAATGCATGCATAATTCTTAACAAAATATCAATAATATCATGTAAGTCTAAAAAATCTTCTAAGAACCTTGATTTTCTTAGGAATAGGTCATTTTGTAATAGCTTGCATCTTTTGAGGCTCCAACTTCACTCCTTCCTTTAAAACAATATGAACTAAATACTCGAATTCTTATTTACCAAAAGAACATTTGGATATTTTTACATAAAAATGATTGTTCTCAATAATTTATATAATGTTTCCACATGTTTAGTGTGGTATTCCCATGATTTATTATAAATATGTGTATTATCAAAGAAAACCAACACAAATTTTATAAGATGGGATCAAACAAAATTGTTCTTAAGTCGAGCCCGCCGGACTTCAAATGGCAATAAACCATAATTCAAACCAAATTTGCGTTCCAAAATAGCCTGCTGACGTCGGCCAATTTTGTGACGCGAAAACCAAATGAATTCCGCCCTAATATTTTTCGGGTCCGAAGTTGGGCTGGCGTACGGAGGGAGAGTTGTGATGCGAATTTCTTATCAAATTCGCCCTAATCTTTTTTGGGTCTGGATTTCCACTGCGCGAGCGGCCCAAACAAAGATCCGCTCCAATCAATTTCTGCCATGTGTCCTCAATCAAAACTTGCCCTGCTCTCGGCTGCGGGCGCATTCGATGGCATTTAAGGCGATGGAACATGGATGTGGCGATTTCATATCAATCACATTAAGTTTTAACGCTTTTCAATTAAGTTCCAAGTTTTTCACATCAAATCCGCATTAATTAAGTTTTAATACTGTTCAAGATCGGACCTCCACTCCTGTTAGCAATTCCGCATGCTCCAATATGATCCGGCCTTCGGCTCTCATTAATGATTAGAGATTGATTATGACGGGCGTCTTTCGATTGCATTTCAGTCGGGTCGATAAAATGGCGTTTCGCTATGGTTTTTCAGACGAGCCGGTTGCTGGGTTACACTGCCTGCTCACTATGACAAGAAGGAGAAGTGGCTAGCTGAACTGCTGCTTAGACCTTGCTGCATATTTGCATTTCTCTTGGTCTCGTCTGTGTCTGTCTTCCTCTGTTTCTTGGAATTCTGCTTCTCTGTCTCCTCTTGTGCCCACTGCTGAGACTGCGCCCATGCCTCGCCTGCGTCAAAGGATGCATTGCCGTAGGGGGAGCACTAAAGGTCAACCCCTGCGCGCTCCCTCCAGCCCCTCAACCGAGTTGTCTTCCGGCCAGTTCAGTGATTATTACGCAGGTCGCTATCCAAATACTAGGAGTGGGCGGGGTCGGGTTGTAGGATCTGGCCACCGTATGGATTCCCCTGCTCCTCGTTTCCCCACTGCTAGTTCACCTTCTCCCACGACACGCACTGCGCAATTTTCATTTAATTGCTCTCTCAACCGCCCACGAATCACAGCTTCAGTCACTGTGGTTTTCCGCGAGGAGGCCCAAACGGAGGAAGAATGCACCCGTCCGACGGGTCTGAGCTCGGAAAAAGCCAGCCAGCATTCAGGCCTTCAGGAGGGGAGCCGTGGCATGAATGTGGAGGTAGCACCTAGTGATCCTGGACCTTCCGAAGGATGGTGCCGAATAGTGGAGGAAGCACCGGAGGAGTAGTTTGGTTAATTTATTTTTCTTACTTTGCGGCCCACTTAATTGGGCTGCTTTTAGATTATATTACTGTGCTAGACCTCTGTAATATTTTTGAATTTTGTAAACGTTCAAGACTAGTTTCCCCGTATGAGGGCAGTCTTCTTAATTTTTTGATTTTTTGATGACAAATTTGCCATGAGTCTGGGCAATGTTTTTGTGTGAGGCGTATGTCAACAGTACATGTCTCTGCACATTTCCTGTATCCACTTTATGATACTATTTTCATGGACGATTTTACTTCATATAATATATTCAAAACAATGTTTTTTCTCTTGTGAAAAAAACATGATTAATGTTTATCAATCTGCCTTCAAAACTAGCGATGTTGGTTTATTGATATGGTCTGATGGTATTTTTATATTTTGGACATATCACACTCCTCACATGATTAGCGTTTTTCTTTGTTCAAGGATTTTGGGTACTTTAATTTGTATTTGGAACAATGGACGTCAATACTCTATCTGTTGCTTTACTATTCTACATACTGCTATTTCACTTTCTTATAGATGCCTCGGGCATATTTGAATGCTTTCTCAGATTGTCGATAATCTCCATGTGGACCGTTACTGGATTTTATATCATGTCCCTGTATGTGACATGGGGTATTTTTCTATCATTGTCTTGGGTGGGACTTCCACTTTTCTGGATGGATATTTGGGTTCCAATCTTCAGATGTGAAAATGTAATGACTTCATGGACTGTTTTACTTCATATAATATATTCAAAACAACGCTTTTTCTCTTGTGAAAAAAAAATGATTAATGTTTATCACTCTGCCTTCAAAACTAGCTATGCTGGTCTATGTTGCTGGTTTATTGATATGGTCTGATGGTATTTTTATATTTTGGACATATCACACTCCTCACATGATTAGCGTTTTTCTCTGTTCAAGGATTTTGGGTACTTTAATTTGTATTTGGAACAATGGATGTTGGTACTCTATCTGTTGCTTTACTATTCTACATACTGCTATTTCACTTTCTTATAGATGTCTCGCGCATATTTGGATGCTTTCTCAGATTGTCGATAATCTCCATGTGGACCGTTACTGGGTTTTATATCATGTCCTTGTATGTGACATGGTGTATTTTTCTATCATTGTCTGGGGTGGGACTTCCACTTTTCTGGATGGATATTTGGGTTCCAATCTTCAGATGTGAAAATGTAATTACTTCATGGACTGTTTTACTTCATATATTATATTCAAAACAACGTTTTTTCTCTTGTGAAAAAAAATTGATTAATGTTTATCACTCTGCCTTCAAAACTAGCGATGCTGGTCTATGTTGTTGGTTTATTGATATGGTCTGATGGTCTTTTTATATTTTGGACATATCACACTCCTCACATGATTAGCGTTTTTCTCTGTTGCAAGATTTTGGGTACTTTAATTTGTATTTGGAACAATGGACGTTGGTACTCTATCTGTTGCTTTACTATTCTACATACTGCTATTTCACTTTCTTATAGATGCCTCGGGCATATTTGGATGCTTTCTCGGATTTGTAGATAATCTCCATGTGGACCGTTACTGGGTTTTATATCATGTCCCTGTATGTGACATGGGGTATTTTTCTATCATTGTCTGGGGTGGGACTTCCACTTTTCTGGATGGATATTTGGGTTCCAATATTCAGATGTGAAAATGTAATGACTTCATGGACTGTTTTAATTCATATAATATATTAAAAACAACGTTTTTTCTCTTGTGAAAAAAAAATGATTAATGTTTATCACTCTGCCTTCAAAAATAGCGATGTTGGTCTATGTTGCTGGTTTATTGATATGGTCTGATGGTCTTTTTATATTTTAGACATATCACACTCCTCACATGATTAACGTTTTTCTCTGTTCAAGGATTTTGGGTACTTTAATTTGTATTTGGAACAATGGACGTCGGTACTCTATCTGTTGCTTTACTATTCTACATACTGATATTTCACTTTCTTATAGATGCCTCGGGCATATTTGGATGCTTTCTCAGATTGTCGATAATCTCCATGTGGACCATTACTGGGTTTTATATCAAGTCCCTGTATGTGACATGGGGTATTTTTCTATCACTGTCTGGGGTGGGACTTCCACATTTCTAGATGGATATTTGGGTTCCAATCTTCAGATGTGAAAATGTAATGACTTCATGGACTATTTTACTTCATATAATATATTCAAAACAACGTTTTTTCTCTTGTGAAAAAAAAATGATTGTTTATAGTCGAAGCGCTGTGGGGTGGTTTATTATATTAATATTTCACGGTCATTGGAACGCCCACAATTCATAACAAATATTGGAGATTTACTGTCCTGTTTTAAAGTTCCAATTTTTTTTTAAATTGAACCCGCCGTCGGTATACCGACGCCTTGTAAGCGTCCGAATTGCGACAGCTTAAAAACTTCGGAAGAGCGACAATATAAAAATGTCGGACAAGCGACGTCTAAAACGTCGAACCACATTTCGTCAGAATTGTGACAGTTTACAAATGTCGGAAGAGCGACGTTCAAAATGTCGGACCACATTTCGTCGGAATTGCGACAGTTTACAAATGTCGGAAGAGCGACATCCAAAACGTCAGACCACATTATGTCAGAATTTCGACAGTTTACAAACATTGGAAGAGCGACGTTCAAAACTTCGGACCACATTTCGTTGGAAGTGTGACAGTTTACAAAAGTTGAAAGCACGACGGTTTGGGTAACGTCGGAAGAGCGACGCTTGTTTGGAAGCAACGGAAAATGTGTCGGTAGTGCGACACTTTTTAGGTGCGTCAGAAATGCGACGGTATGGCAAACCATGTTTTGACCGTCCTCGAATTGTTGCTCTTGCGACGACTATGTGTCGGAATAGCAACAAATTGGCCGTCGGAAATTTTACCAAATTTTCTAGTGATTCGTGAAGATCCTACCACCTTCTGCAATATATGGTCCATCTTGGGTAGCGGATAATTGTCTTTCAGAGATGATCTGTTCAAGTTCCGAAAGTCAACGCACAATCTTATTTCTCCGTTCTTCTTTTGGACTAGGACCAAGTTGGCCACCCATTCAGAATATCTTAATGGCACAATAATCTTAGCCTTTAACAGTTTCTTGATTTCCTTTTCTATGGAAGGAAGGAGTAAAGGAATAATCTATCTTAATTTATGTTTGTGTGGCTTAGCATCTCCCTTAATGGAATCTTGTGCTGGATAATGCTAATATCAAAGGTCTTCAAATATTGATAGGACCAGGCAAAGACGTTTTTATATGTCTGAATAGCTTCCGATACTGCTCTTTGTATTCTTCGGGTACCGTATTAAACAATTTCACAATCTTGGGATCAGCCTCCGTGCCGAGGTTCAGGTCATCTATCTGATTTTATTCAACAACCTTACTTGGTCGGATTGGGACATCATTCTTATCAAATAGTCTTTCTAGGGGGACCAGTCCTATGGGTATTGTATTCCCTTTGAGCTACAACACCTTGTGCCCAACTACGGTATCTTGCCATTTATTCTGAGGAAGCTCCATAGTCTCTTCATCGCCAGCATCTATGTCCATATTGGAGAATTCCCCAACAGTCTCCTTGAATCTTTTCACTTGCTCTTTTTCTTCAAACATCTACTAGTGTTTGACATTGTCAGGGATGGAAGGACGGTAATGGACCTCTATTTCGTACCTCAGGAGGGGATTTTGAGGCAGCCGAAAAGTTCTTGCGGCTACTGCAAGAGAGTCTGCCATTCTATTTTGGTCTCTTGGCATGAATTGAATATTGAATGCTAAGAATAAATTCTCTACCAAGTCCCATGCCTCATTTCTATAAGCCCTTAGTCGTGGGTGCTTAGCTTGACATTGATTTCTTACTTGTCTCACCACCAGTTCTGAATCTCCCAAAACCTTCAAGCTCTGAATATTCATATTCTTTGTTGTTTGTAGACCTAGAAGCAAGGCTTCGTATTCAGCCACATTGTTCGTGGCTTCATATTCCAATTTAAAAGATAATGGGACCAGTTGTCCAGTAGGGGAGATAAGGAGAATCCCAGCTCCAATCCCTTCCTTTGAGTTGGCACCATCAAAGTGCAAGGTCAAAATCCCACCTTCTTCATTACTTGAAGACTGCTCGGTCTTTACTTGACAGAAATATGGCTCCCGGAAGTAATCTTGGTCTTCTTCAAGAATTAGACAAGAAAAATCACCCTCTTTGCTGTACACCTGTGAATTTACTGAATTATCAGCTTTAGTGACCATCTTCACAAAACTTGTTTCCTGGTATAATCTTCTTTCTTGGCCTCCAAACACAGGGATGGTCACATAGGTTAGGTCTAGATTTATAGATCCTCAAATTTTTGTAGCCCATGATCTAGATAACAGCATCCCAAACCGAGCTGGGATGTCAACCACTACTATGTCCATTACCACGCTCTTAGCCGAGATTTGGGCTAGATTTACCACAAAATCCTTGATAATCCCCAAACATTTGACTCTTTTAGAATAAAAGGAGTAGATATATTTATATTGGCAACTGATCTGCAGCCCCAATTGCTCCATCACCGACAGAGGTAACAGGTTATGGGACACGCCGGAATCCAACATACAGTTGTGCAACAACAAATCATGAATTACTGAAGAGACATAGAAAGGAGGAGTTGAAGCATCTAACTCCTCAACATGAGGACCGAACATTACCATAGGCCTTTCTTCCTGGAGGTTTAAACTATCTGGGATTGGGGCTGCTCCTTGAGGAAGCATGAAAGAAGACACATAAGACTGATAGACTGGCTGTTTTAGGAGTTCAGTTAGGGGGACTGGGATTTTAACTTTTTCCAGTTCTTTTTGAAGATTAAAAGCAGAGGGAGAATTTTCTATGGTATTTTCCTTTGGTTCGTTTATCATGGCTGAAGGTTTTTCTTCCCTCAGAATAGGTTTAACATTTATATTTGGATTAGAGGTCAACTTAGAAGAGGAAGGAATGGATTCATTAGAATGTAAAGGTTCAGTTATAGGTCTCTTACCTTTATCTCCGACTTTTTGAACAACTGTCTCCTTCTGAGGCATCTCTTCTTATTGTTCTTGCGTGCGCGTCCTCTTCCTAGAGGACCTAAGATCGTATTTTTTGTTGAACTGTGCCTGCATGAAGTCCACGAATTGCTTGCAGTAATCATCAATCTCCGGATCTTCATCAACACTTGTTTTTTCTTCTTCTTCTTGCAAGGAAAGCTCCACTCCTTCATTTTCTTGCAAAGAAGACTCAACTTCATTGTCGTCTAACTAAGCGAGATATTGATCATCTTTCCCATCGGGAATGTCTTCGGTAAGGCCATCCATCTGCCCTTCTAGATACATCGGGGGTTGTATGTGATCTTGCTGCTCCTTCCGCTCTCTCTGCAATATTTGGAGAGGAGGCTTTCTATATTGTGAGTTAAATCCTCTGTTTGGAGCATTTTGGAATGGCTTGGAGGATGAGTTCTTTGCCTCGAGCTCAAGCTTCACCATCTTGCTCGAAAGGTTCTTGATCATTTTACTCATATCCTCTATTTTGTAATCTGCTACCTCTCTATCTTGACCTGAGGTAGATGCTTCTTCTTTCCCTCTATGTCTAGCATCATGATCTGACCTTCCCTTTGATTTACCCGTAGAAGCAAAGTTGGCTTCCACTTCCAATGCATCAGTCTGGGCTTCATCTAGAGTAGCAGACTTCCTTTCTCTTAGAGAGAATATGAATTCTGACTCGAAGGCTGCTACAAACACCAATTTAGCAGCGATCTGGTGAGGCTTCATTTCGGCTGGGAGAATTGTATATAATTTATTAAACCTCTGGATGAATTTGGAAACATCTTCATTATGTCTCTTTCTAAGTGCGTTGAATTTTGTAAGACAGTATCTGTGGTCCTTCTTCTCTCCCCATTTCTTGGTGAAGGCATTTTCCATTTCCTCCCAGATATTAATGGAGCTGTCCCCTAAGGTCTTGAACCATTTTCTGGCCTCTCCATCTAGAGACTGGACAAACAATCTCAGTACCACATCTAGATGTTCAACATTGAAATTTTCTGCTAAGGTGCAGAAAACTTCCAGGTGTTTGTGAGCTCTAGTATCATCTTCTCCATTGAAACAAGGTAGGATCTTTAAGTAATCCTGAGGCATATCATTCAGGATCTGAGGCAATGCTAGGGGGGCATATTTTTTCATTAGGAAGCCAGGAACAACCATCGGAGGTTGTGGGGGTGGCGGGAGATTCTGGTGTATAATAGGAGGTGGTGGAAGAGAAGTATGTATGACAATGGGGATATACTGAATAACGACTTGATGGGTTGATTGAACTGCTAGAATATGAGAAGTGGAAACCTCTGTGACTTCTTTAACTTCTTTGGTTTCGGGAGTGGGATGCAGAAAGAAGCTCGTGGTGTATATAGACTCAGCCTCATCTTTTACTTCAATATTTTCAAGGGAGGAGCTACTAGAAGTATAATCAAGGGTTCTTATAGTAGAATCAAGACCTTGATCTTGAGCTAACTGAGAGGAGGATGGAGAGTCTTCCAGGGAGAATTTGGGAATATCTGTATAAGCTAATTGTCTTTCTCTCCAACTTCTCTTGTGCAAAATCTTCTCTAGATCAGACACTAAAGGTGTTCTCAACTGGGATGTATCTAACCTCAAGTGTGGCTTTCGGGAAGCTAGGACTGCAAATATATTTATCCTTTGAATGACAGTGGAATCACCAAGGTGAGGGATCTACAACTCCCAACCCTTCCTGCTCACCTATTCTTAAGGGTGGATGATATTTGAAGAGGCCCAGGGATTTATTTCTTTAAATTATTTCCCCAGCAACGACGCCAGAAAGATGTTGTAGCTCCTAGAGACAACCTTGAGTTGTATAAAGAACAGTGCCTAGGACATCTTAAATGCAAGGAGCATATGAATCAACTGACTTCAGTTGTAAATGTTTGGCTCTCATGAAACTATCACTCAGATGAATGGTTTTAATAAGGGTGGAACCAAGACCCCAAAGTTAAACACAACAACTAGGAAAACTGCAGAAACTGAGTACAAACTGTAATAAGTAAATGCATTAGACAGCTCTAAAATAGAATGTTGTAAAAGGGGGCCGACTTCTAAAATGAATACACATCTATCAAGTTATATGTGAGCGATGACTATGGCAGAAGATGGAGTAAGATATAAACTATAACCGGGCTTATTCAAGGATAATAATCCATATATACTGGGCTTATTCAAAGATAAGAATCCATATATCTGGGCTTGTTCAAAGATAAGAATAAATTGTAGTTAGTATCAGAAGAATGACGGAAGAGATAGAAAATGAACAATGTATCAGGCCTGGGCCATATTTAAAGTGCTATGGATGTATAAAACATGAGTATATGTTATGATAAGTTCATGTCCAAACATGGGAGCACTCACATTCCAAAACCTATAGATACGAGAAGTATGGAGAAATACAAAATGAACACTTATATTAAAATACATAGAGAGAGAGAGTTACAAACTATGAGTCATCCCGAGAGGAATCCCCAATTCCAACAAAACTTCTTATTACTGAATCCCTATGGGATCTTCAAACATCCACTATCAAAGTTCATACAAAATACATACAGAATACTCGAGCTAGTGAGTCCTTTGGAAAATCTAGAACCTTTTGTTAATGTTTTCTTCCTGTTTTTATAACCTCTGATTCCTATGCACGAGAAGATATTTTGGGAAAATATCTTCCCCGCGTGCTTGTATGTTGTTTCATGTCTAAATCAAAAACAAAAATGATGATGAGGTAGAACTGCCTCTCACCATCCTACAACGCACGCCTAATGTCGTTTCTAATTGAAATGTAAACAATTTACTAATCTGAAAGTAAAAACTGCAGGAGTGAGCTAAAGATTTCACTCGAAATGACAAAGTGAAAAGAACATAAGGTAAAAGGCCATGCGGGCCCAGTCATGAATGATCATTGTTGTTTGATAGGCAGAGCCCCTGCTTCTACTGGTGAAGGCAATACCGTTAGTAGTGGAATAGCTGGCCTTCTGTGCTGGAGGGTCTTATAGAATGGCCAATGGTCATGATCCATTGGCTTGGACGTGGAATTGACCCTATGCATATTTTTTCTTTGCTTCCTGGGCATGGAGGATCGTCAACCACGACCTCGAGCCATTGTGATTGGCTATGAGATGGCTCGCATACTTAAAATGCCATGAAAACCTCCATAGATAGCAAACTAGTTAAATAAATCCTACAATGAGGGGTAGACTGCTTCAGAAGGCTTAGGTGAAGGCGGAGGAGCAGTGCTGAGGTAGAGACATCGGCAGTGAAAATAAACTGTGGAGATCAACTGCGGGGGCGCTTGGGGTTTTACGGATCAACTTCTTAGCCTGTGCCTCTGCAGAAAATTTCAGTTGTTGATCTGAGATCTTCCATAGTCAACTAGGTCAATTGCAGAGGCATTCACTATGTTAACTCGTGCGTTGAGAGTGCTTGCGGGTAGAGCGGAAGACTGGCGATGACCGTTGGATCGGGCTCGATCAACGACGGAGATAAATTGGAGAAAAGTGAGCAGGGTGAAAGGCAAAGGTGCGCTGGCCATTGGATCAGGATGATCAACGGTTGAAATCTCATCCGGGAATGGTAGGCAGAAGGGGTTTGAACGAGAGGATGGAGACAACGCGAAGGCGCGCTGACCGTCGGATCGATGGTCCAGATCATATCGCGGCTTCGCATAAATGAATGAATGAGGCGGAGGACAACGAAACAACGAGATAGCACTGACCGTTGGATCAGGAGGATCCACAGTCAGGATTCCATTGCGGGGGACGACAAATTAAGCTGAGGGAGGCCCGATAGTCGTTGAATCGATTGCGATCAACGACTCAGTTTATATTGGCGGGGAATGAACATCGGCAGTGAAAATATAGAGTGAAATTGGAGTACAACGAAGTGAGATGTGTGATGGATGGGTGAAGTGCGACGAGCGATGACTGTTGGATCTACGGAGATCAACGGTCAGGATCTCTTCGGCAAAGATGAACCTCGGCAGTGAAACAAAAGAGAAAATGAGTGGAGTTGGGAACCAGCGAAGTCCAATAACCGAAGAGGCTTAAGGAATTTTAGCCGTCAATCACAGAGCGAGATCATATGAGAAATGGGGGCTAAGGGCTTAAGCTGAAAGGCGCTTAGAGGCCTGATATGTTGAAATGAGCACTTTTAAAGCTAAAAGGTGGATTTTTAGCCTTTTCAAAGGTTCTGATAGGTGAAAAAGGGGCTTTGACAGTCCATGTAGTCATTGTTGTATTTTCTTTGCAATATAAGGCTCCTCATCATTAGACATCCCAGCTTGGTGAAGGATGTAATAACAACAGAAGGTATGTCTAATTTCTCTCTGGATTTTGATTTCTATAAACATTGTGTATATCAGAAGCAAAACCTGGTAAGAGTCTCATATGGTTCTATGAGGGCAGAGGTAATATTAAAATTGGTGCACAATGATGTGCTTGAACCAATGTCGGTTCCATCACTAAGTATATATTTGTACTAGGTTTCATTTACAAATGACTCTCGAGGAATACATGGATTTATTTATTTAGGAAGAAATTCAAATTCTTTCACAAATTTAAAAGAGTTTAAGGATAGCTAATCATGGAGAATCATGTGGGTTGAATTTGAAGAATTTTGTAAGAAGTGTGGTATAGAAAAGAAAAAGACTGCTCCATACACACATAGACCACTCCATACACAACAACATGGAATTTCATAAAGGATGAATAGGTGTTAAAATTGGAAACTAGGACCAAACTCCACCTTGGATAGGTCATATGATGGAGATGATATCTTTGTTGGATTCCTCTTTTCGAGAGGTGCAAGATTGATCTAAATATCATATTGTTCGGAAAAGCAGAAGTGTGATTTTGAATTTATTATTCACACGTGCAAATTATCAAGGTCGGCCACAGTGAAATGTAGGCCCATGAAGTCCAACAGTTGTGTCTCCACGCCCTAAAAAAGTTGTATAAATAGGAGTGAACTTATCCTCATTTAGACATCACTCATCTCATCACACATATTTCTCTCTCCTCTCTTCATTGGTTCGTACAACATTGGGGCAACTCTCCCTCACTTTGCACGTGTGTTAGGAGGCTGGAAATTTCTGGACAGATTGCGGGACGAATTACAAGAAAACATGTCAGTGTTGACCAAGGGTCAACCTTCCTCCTTTGACTGCATTTTCAAGGCAGAAATTATGATTTTAGGAGGCCGCATTTATTGGCACAGGGTTCGAGGCATTTTGACAAGTTTGACTAGGGTTGACTTTAGCGTTGACTCCTGGTTTGATTGCATATTTTACAGCATCTTTGATTGGGATTGACTTGATTGTTTTGGGTTGACTTTGACCCTCTTGGAAGTCCGAATTTATATGGTATTGACCAAGCTACTTGGAGGATAGTTTGGTTCCACTTTGACCAGCATTGACTTTCTAGTTAGAGCTGCAGTTGATTGTTGTTGGCTATTGATTTTGACAGAACTTTTTTGGGCAAGTTTTTTTGATATTTATACTCTCTCTATTGAACTATTGAAGAATAATAAGAAGAATTTTATCAAAGGGATTTCCCCACATTGGGGTTTTTCCTTGACATGCACCAAATATTGTGTCCTCTTGTCTTGGCTTGTCTTCTGCTTATTGTTTATGTTCTATCTACATTTACTATCAATGCGATGAAGTTAATGTGATTTCTAATTTGGAAATTGACATTGGGCTAATAAGAACATCAAAGTAAATTGTGCTTAAGCATATAACATACCATTGTTAACTAAAATTAACATGGTATCAGATCCCAAGTGAAGACAAAGCCCATGCAAGAGTGAGAAAAGCAATCACTAATATCTGTTGGACAAGTACAAGATTCAATGGCTTCCTAATCTTACTTCAAATATGAGGACAAGCTGAATGATAAATTTGATTATCATGCATGGAAGATGTCTCTAGAATTGACTTTGGAAGAAAATGATGTTATGGGCTACGTGCAGGGAAATATTTTTGAGCCTCCTTCAAATGCACCGGTTGCCACTAAAAAAAGGTACAAGAAATGTGAGGTCAAAGCTAAGAAGATCATCAGGGATTCCATTCAAAAACATTTGGTTGCTTACATTTCTGAGTCGGGCACATCTAAGGAGATGCATGAAAAGTTTTTCAGTATGTTTAAAGCTAGTAATGCAAATCAAATCCTCTTTCTCAAGAACAAGTTGAAGGATGTAAAGATGGATAGAGGGGAATTCATCCAATCCTACTTCATGAGGATTACCGAAATAAAAAATGATCCTCTAGTTATTGGAAGTTATTGTTGACCGGGAGATCACACTTATTGCCCTTGGAGGTCTTCCCCGAGCATGGGATGTGTTTAATACCATTATCCTCAACAATGATATGACTCCAGGTTTTGATGAATTGTTGACTAGATGCACTCAAGAAGAGACAAGGATGATAGAGGGAGACATGCTTTCAAATAGGAATGATCCCACTACATTCTCCACTCATGCTAAAAGGAAGAACAATGTTGGTCCAAAGAAACAAGGTCAAGGAAGACAGGGATTCAAAGATGGAAGAAAGGGAAGATGCTTCAATTGTAACAGGTTTGACCACTATGCTAGAGAGTGTCTTAATAAAAGGGATACACCATGGGATGATGATAACAACAACAACCATAAAAATTTCAAGGGAAACAAGAATCAAAGGAATAACAGGTTCAACCACAAAGGAAATAGAAATTCTCCTGCTACACGATATGGAAATGGTTGACTTATTAAGAAGTCAAGAAACTCCATGTATGAGGAATCTAATGTTGTAGACAAGAAAACTGAATTTTATCTTATCTCTTCCATCACTACTGCCTCTCCTCTAGACACATGTTAGGTCCCTATATTACTAGTGTAGTCCCTTATTGTTGTTAGTGTAGCCCCCTTATTGTTATAGTTGTATGCCTGTAACCCCAATAATGCTATTATTGTGCCCTTACATTATTATTGTTAGGTTGGCTAGGATTATATTGTGACCCCATGGACTCCTATATATAGAAGGAGGTTTTGTCATTTGTATCATCCAAGAATTGTTTGTTTATGTAATATAAAGGAGGTTTCCCCCTCAAAGTGGCTTATTTATAAGGTGTTGATCTCTCTTTTCTTCTATTTTTGGAGTTGGTTTC
The DNA here is from genome assembly GCA_034641835.2 of Pinus albicaulis. Classification (NCBI taxonomy): domain Eukaryota; kingdom Viridiplantae; phylum Streptophyta; class Pinopsida; order Pinales; family Pinaceae; genus Pinus; species Pinus albicaulis. The sequence continues at coordinate 563,110,278 of CM076569.1, read as the reverse complement.
ATAACATTTGGTATCAAAGCTTTGGATTCTAGGGTTTCACTACTCCAAACAGGTCATCGTGGAATTTTTGATATAAATTTTTTTCTACGAAGTTTCATAAGCTGAAATTTTTATCACGAGAAGCTAAAATCCTGAGGAACTTTGTGTAAAAATTTCAGATCTTGGTTCGCAATTTTTTTGAAGATATGATCTGTGGAAGTTAAGGTTTTTGCAGGCTTCTGAATTTCATCTAAAAGAGGTGACCTTGGGAAACTCGTCATAACTCTCTCTCTGAGCATCTGATTGGAATTATATAAAAAGTGCCCGAATGTACATGGAATTTAGTTTCTTGTTTATCAATTTTAGAGCTGAAGGAAGAAACAGTGAAACGTGGCACACCATACAAGTTCGCTCTACTGAACCTGTCCATAATTAGGTCATTGTGGGAGATCGGACATAACTTTGTCTTGAAGCATCCAAATCAGGGCAGACCTGTGGCATTCAAAAGATGATTAAGAGGGATACTATAAGATTGCAGATATTGAAGATCCAAAATAACAGAGATAATTTAGTTTCAATATAGAGCTCCTCAAAAGCAAGAAAAATGTGTGAATTTTTTTTTCAAATTTCATAAGTCTTGTTTGAAAAATCAATTTGAAGTGATTCCAAGGGCATATTGAAGCATAGATATCAGTATTGGGTTATAAAATGTCCCCTAAAAAACCCATTAAGCCCTCAAAATACTCTACTATGACTCATGAATATGAAGAAGTGCAACATGATATATCAAAATTACAAGAGAAAGAGCACCAAATTTCACTCTCGCAAAGAGAAACAACAAATGAAATGGAAGTTTTGAAGAAAGGTGTGGAAGATAATATGGATGGTTTAAATAAGGGCATGGAATCTAATATGAATGGTTTTAAGAAAGGTGTGGAAGCTAAGATGGATGGTTTGAAGAATGGCATGGAAGCTGACATGGAAGCTAAGATGAATGACATAGAAGCTAAGATCGATGAAAAAATGAAAGACAACATGGAAGACATAAAGAATGATCTAAAAATAGACATGGAAGGTTTGAAGGAAGGTTTGACAAGGTTGATACAAAAAATGATTCCTAATGGCGGAAAGATAGTAGAGGAAACTCATGATGAGAACAAAATAAATGTTAATCGTGATTTCATAAACTCCAATGTTGGATTGAAGACCCACCATATTCCAAAGATCGATATGAGGAATTTTGATGGCAAGAATCCCGTAACATGGATACTACAGAAGGAGCATTATTTTTATCTCAATAATGTGAAAAATACACAAAAGGTACGCATTGCAACTTTATATTGAGAACAAAATACATTTGTATGGTATCGATGGCTTTGCTCCCGTAAAAAAATTGTCACTTGGTCAATTTTTACGGAGGAAATGATAGCACATTATGAGGATAAAAAGAGCAACAAGTTCTTTAGCCAATTGATAAATCTGAAACAAAAGGTTTCAGTGGTGGAGCAAATTAAGGACTTCCAAAAATTGAATATAAGAGTAGTTGATATTACAGAGGAACACATGATTGATGTCTTCATAGGGAATTTAAAGGATAACATCCAACATGAGGTTCCAATTTGGGAACCTGATTCATTGGATAAGGCATTCAGGTTGGCAAGAAAAATTGAATGTAAAATTATGGCGACAAGGAAGCCTACCACTCACATCTATAAAAATGGAAGTGTTGCTATGGAAACAGGAACTTGATAGCTATGAAATCGATCAATTTCAGAGTATCTCATCAAGTGGAAGAACTTACCCACTGAAGATTCTACATGGGAGGATGATAATTTTATACAGAAGCATCCAGAGATACTCAAGCGTTGAGGAAAACACTTTTTTGAAGGAGAGGGGCATGTTAGGTCCCTATATTACTAGTGTAGTCCCTTACTATTGTTAATGTAGCCCCCTTATTGTTATTGTTGTACCCCTGTAACCCCAATATTGTTATTATTGTGCCCTTACATTATTATTTTTAGGTCGGCTAGGATTATATTGTGACCCCATTGACTCATATATATAGAAGGAGGTTTTTTCATTTCTATCATCCAAGAATTGTTCATTTATGTAATATAAAGGAGGTTTCCTCCTCGAAGTGGCTTATTTCTAAGGCATTGATCTCTCTTTTCTTCTATTTTTGGAGTTGGTTTCATAACAACACATTGGATAATTGATTTATTGATATTGGTGCCTCAAGGAACTTCACTAGGTACAAAGAGGCCCTCTAAAATTTAATTGAAAATGAAACTAGTTTGGAGATCATACTTAGAGACAATGTCACCTACCTTGTGAAAGCGAAAGGGACTGTTACTCTTCATTTGAATCAAGGTCAAATATTATATCTACAAGATGTATTATATGTAACTTACTTGAAAAATAACTTGGTATCTATTTCTGCAATGGAAGACAAAGGCTTGAAGATAACATTTATTGATGGGAAGGTACGTATTTGGAAAAGAAATTTCAAATATGCTTTTACACTTGGATTTAGGGTTGAAGGTATTTATCGAGTTGGAGGGAGTCCTTTGGGAGCCATGACATGAAACACTTCTCGTCAATCCGAATTATGACATCGAAGTTTTGCTCACCTTCATTATAAATATCTACCTGATGCTAGGAATATGGTCACATGTATGCTTGAATTCAAAGTAGAACATGAAGATTTTTGTCAGGGTTGTGCCAAAGTAAAACATACAAGGGTACCATTCCCCTCCAGTGAAAGTATGACTACTGACATTCTACAATTGATCCATTCTTATTTTCCTGATATGTTACCTGTAACATATTTGGGAGGATATTTGTACTATGCTATTTTTGTGGGTGAATTCACTCGCAAAACTTGGATCTATTTCTTGAATAAGAAGGATGAAGTGTTCAAGTGGTTCCGCTCTTTCAAATCCTTGGCTGAAAATAAAACAGGGAAGAAGATCAAAATATTGAGGATTGATAATGGAACTGAATATGAGTCAAATTAGTTCAACGACTATTGTAGAGAAGCTAGCATTAAGAGGGAGACCACTATTGCATATACTCCTGATCAAAATGGAGTTGTCTAAAGGAAGAATTGAACCAATATTAAAGCTACTCGTGCCATGCTTCATGATTAAGGCCTACCAAAGTTTGTATGGGGATAAGCTTCCAACACTACCGTGTGCGTTCAAAATATATGCCCACATCAAGCATTGGACTCCAAGACTCCCAGAGAAGTTTTCACTGATAAGAAACCTAATTTTTCTCATTTCAGAATTTTTGGTAGTCCCGTATATTTTCATGTGCCTAAATAAAAGAGAAGCAAGTTGGATGCATTTGGGAAGAAAGGAACATTTGTGGACTACAGTGAAACTTCAAAGGCATATAGAATCTATGTGGCTGGTCAAAGGCAAGTGGAAATAAGCCATGATGTCACCTTTGATGAAGATGCTTCCCTTGGAAAGGTTAGAGATATTCCTATTCCAAGGAAGGACAAATATGAAGATGCAGGAAAGCAGGAAGAACCGATGCTCGATGTTGAAGGTCTGATGGATCCCATTGATCCACCTCCTAGTGAGACCTCTTCCTAAAAAGGAAGACCTTCATGACTCAAAGACACTCTCGAAGATGCCGAGAGACACATTGCACCAAGGGGTACATTTCATGAAAGTAAGAAGCCGAAAAAGTTCCAAGGGTACTTAGCTACCATGAGCACCATTGTTCAATTTGAGCCTTACACATTCGAAGAATCCATGAAGCAAAAAGTTTGGAAGGATGCGATGAATGTAGATTATGAGTCGATCATGAATGATGATGTCTAGGATGTGTTTCCTAGACCCAAGGACAAGTATGTTGTCACCTCGAAATGGATTTACAAAATCAAACATGGAGCTGATGGGATTGCTAAAAATTTCAAGGCCGGGTTCGTTGCTCGAGGATTCTCTCAAAAGGAAGGTGTGGACTATGATTATATATTTTCACCGGTTGCCCTATACACCACCATTTGATCTATCATTGCTCTTACTTCCTCTTAAGACTAAAGCCTACACCAAATGGATTTCAAAACTGGTTTCTTGCATGGATCGCTAAGGAGGAGGTTTATGTAGAGAAACTTGTGGGGTTCGAAGTTCTGGATCAAGAGTCACATGTATTTAGGTTGAATAAATCCCTCCATGGTTTCAAGCAAGCCCCTAGGGCTTGGTATGAGAGGATCAAAAACTATCTTATGAATTTGGGTTTTGCAAGAAGTGAAGTTGACCTAAACATTTACTTCAAGGTTGAAAATGGAAGGCCTCTCATTTTGGTACTTTATGTGGATGATATTTTTCTAATAGGTGCAGACCCTCTCATTGATAAATGAAAGGGGGAGTTGGCTTCTGAATTCAAGATAAAGGACCTAGGACTGATGCACTACTTCTTAGGCTTGGAGATCTAGAAAAAGCCAAGAGATATTTTCCTTTCTCAAGGAAAATACATTGTGAAGCTACTCAAAAGATAACAATGTTACGCGATGAAATAGGTAACCCGTTTTGAGGTGAGGTTACCTAACAAATTTGGTAACGGTGTTAGATTTGGGATGGTGGACTACAAGTCTGTGACTACTCTGATGGGACTCAACTTCAAAAAGCTATGCAGAAGTGTTGTTGGGCCCAATTTGGGAAATCCTTCCGAGTATCAACAACTCGTGGGGGCCATGATGTTCTTGGTCAACTCTTGTCTAGACATATGCTTCGTAGTGAATACGTTGAGTCAATTTATGTTCAAGCCTCATCACATACGTTGGATTGCTGCCAAGAATATGTTGAGATATCTCTGGGGCACAATCAACTATGGGATGAGACACACTGCCAGGAATTTTAGGCTCTATGTATATACTAATGTTGATTGGGCTGGTAGTGTGGTGGCTCGTAAGAGAACATCTGGTTGTTGCTTCTCACTGCGTTTTGCTTCGATATCCTGGATGAGCAAGAAGCAGAAATCGACTGCTTTGAGCACCGCCAAGGCAGAATAAATTGTTGCTAGTATGGCATGTTGTGATCTATTTGGTTGAGGAATGTCTTTAGTGAGTTGTTTGAGCATGTGTTGGATACCACCATGATCTACTATGACAACCAAAGTGGGATTCTCCTTTCAAAGAATCTCATGTTCCATGACCGCTCCAAGCATATTGATATCAGGTACCACTTTATCTGGGATATGATACAACAAGGAGCAATAGAGCTCCATCACATTGGGATTGATGAGCGAGTCATAGATATTTTCATGAAGCCCCTAGGGAAGGTAAAATTCTTAACCTTCCGTGAGAGACTTGGAGTCATGGAAAGACCCTCCTATGAGGGTTCCGCATGAGTTGGAAACTGAGCTCTGGGACCTCCAGGGGGATTGGGGTACTTCTTGGAGCGATGAGCGACTGTAGGGTGAGTGGTTCACCTTCCCCTAGGGGTGTGCTATGTACAGGGTGAGTGGTTCACCTTCCCCTAGTGGTGTGCTATGTACAGGGTGAGTGGTTCACCTTCCCCTAGGATACCCCATGTTGGTTGACATATGCATAAGCTGAGTGGTTCACCTTATCATATGGCATGTGAGCAGGATGATTAGTTCACCATCTCCTGTTGATGCCCTAGCATACATCCTACCCATGTAGTATGGGACTCATGGGAAGTACGTCCTCTCATCTGGGCAATGACTTGGGATTTAATGAGGTTAGATACCATAACAATTTCGATGGACGCATCCTGTCATACTCTCTATGCTAGGGATTCAAAGATAGAAGAAAGGGAAGAGGCTTTAGTTATAACAGGTTTGGCCATTACACTAGAGAGTGTCCTACTAAAAGGGATATGCCATGGGATGATGATAACAACAACAACCACAAAAATTTCAAGGGAAATAATAATCAAATGAATAGCAGGTTCAACGACAAAGGAAAGATAAATTCTCCCACAACACGATATGGAAATGGTCGACCTATTAAGAAGTATAGAAACTCCATGTATGAGGAATCTAATGTTGTAGATAAGAAAAATTAATTTTATCTTATCTTTTCGATCACTACTGCCTCTCCTCTGGACACATTGGATAATTGATTAATTGATATTTGTGCCTCAAGGAGCTTCATTGGGTACAAAGAGGTTGTCTAAAATTTAATTGAAAAGGAAACTAATTTGGAGATCATACTTAGAGACAATTTCACCTACCTCGTGAAAGGGACATGGACTGTTACTCTTCATTTAAATCAAGGTCAAATCTTCCATCTACATGATGTATTATATGTACCTTGAAAAATAACCTGGTATATATTTCTGCGATGGAAGACAAAGGCTTCAAGATAGCATTTATTGATGGGAAGGTACGTATTTGGAAAAGAAATTTCAAAGATGATTTTACACTTGGATTTAGGGTTGAAGGTCTTTATCGAGTTGGAGGAAGTCCTTTGGGAGCCATGACATGCAACACTTCTCGTCAATCCGAATTATGGCATCGGATTTTTCCTCACCTTCATTATAATTCTCTACCCTATGCCAGGAAGATGGTCATAGGTATGCTTGAATTAAAAGTAGAACATGAAGTTTTTTGGTAGGGTTGTACCAAAGGAAAACATACAAGGGGACCATTCATCTCCAGTGAAAGTAAGATTATCGACATTCTACAATTGATCCATTCTTATTTGTCTAGTATCTTACCTATAACATTTTTGGGAGGATATTTTTACTATGCTATTTTTGTGGATGAATTCACTCACAAAACTTGGATCTATTCCTTGAAGAAGAAGGATGAAGTGTTCAAGTGGTTCCGCTCTTTCAAAGCCTTGGTTAAAAATCAAACAGGGAAGAAGATCAAAATATTGAGGATCGATAATGGAGCCGAATATGAGTCAAATGAGTTCAATGACTGTTGTAGAGAAGCTGGCATTAAGAGGGAGACCACTACTGCATATACTCCTAAGCAAAATGGATTTTTCAAAAGGAAGAATTGAACCATTATTGAATCTACTCACACAATGCTTCATGACCAAGGCCTACCAAATTTTTTATGGGGAGAATATTTCAACACTACCGTGTACGTTCAAAATAGATGCCCACATAAAGCATTGGACTCCAAGACTCCCGAAGAAATTTTCATCGGTAAGAAACCTAATGCTTCTCACTTTAAAATTTTTGATAATCTTGTGTATTTTCATGTGCTGAAAGAAAAGAGAAGCAATGATCCAAGTGGTTATTTGTGGCCACCTACCTATTCCACTTGGGGCCCCATCATTGTTTCTTTCAGTTTTTCAGTTTCCTTAATTGTAGCACAATTTACTATTTTTAGAAAATTTTCGGGTCCTGAACTTCTAAAGTCGTTTTGAGGCCCTAAACGATGTATTTTGGAAAAAATGGGAGCAACATGGAATTTCCTTCAATGTTTCTCACACAAAAATTTATATTCCTCGGATAGATCTTTCTAACGAGGTATTGTGCACGTCAAACGGAGATCATATGCCAAAGTTATGTATCCAAGAATTTGATGTACCAATTTACCCAAACAAGGACCATAGTTTTGGCGCTTCATCTCATAGGGATAGGTTTTTGGATGTTTAGGGTTTTCCATTGTTTCTCAATAATAAATAGGCCCTAAAGCCTCATTTTAACAATATTCATAGGCCTGTAGCCACCACATCTCTTTTCAGAGATAGGTTACCAATGCCCTAGCTAGTTTATTTCCATTCTGTCTGTAAACAAATTTTAGTTATTTGATATTAATGAAATGAAGTGTTATTTTCATTGCATATTTGTATTTATGGTTATATTTTTATTTTTTTTACGTTCCTGCATAAATCTGGATCAGTGGTATTAGAGTGGTCTTCTCTTTCTCAATTCTTCTTTGCATGTCCCCAACGAGGTCGGGGTATAAGGAGTTAGGGCTCAATATGGTTGAACCTTTGCAAGATCAGCCTCACAAACCCCAACGGCTACCCATGGGGGATGAAAAGAAAGATGAGGGAGCAGGATATCCTATCAAAATATTTCTCAAGGAGGCCCCCGAAAAGCAAAGGAACACGATGATAGATAACTTTTCCCAGATCCCTCAACGACTGCCCACCGGCAACGCATCTGCATCCAGCAGCCACTATGGAGGCACAACTCCTTTTAAGATACAATTAAACTTTGACATTCCCATATTTGAGGGCCAAATAGATTCAGACGCCTTAGATAGATGGTTGAATCTATTAGAAGGATATTTCTTGGTTCATGACTTTTCTGACTAGGAGAAGATTATTTTTTCACTCCTCAAAGCTACCCCCCATGTTAAGGAATGGTGGGACACCTACTGTGAGAAAAAGGATGAGGGGGAACCCTCTCTGTTCTTGGTTGTACCTGCTTGGAATTCTTTCCGAGACACCATGAAGGAACAATATTATCCCATGGGGAGCTATGAGGACAAGTACATACAATGGACTCGGTGCGGCAGGAAAGGGATCAAGATGTGCATGAGGTGACGAATCTGTTCCATACCCTACGCACAGAGTTGGGTATCAAAGATTCGAAGAAACTTTTGGTGTTGAAGTACCACAGTTTTTTGCACAGGTACATTCAGAAGGAATGGAGTTCCTCGACATCTCCTCGCTTAGTACAACATATTGGTATGCTGCCAAGATTGAGTAAACATCCTCCACTTTTCCACTCCAAATGCGTCGATATGGATGAAAAACAATATAATGATCCAATTTTGATCAATGAAAGGAAAGAAAATATAAATAATAATATAGAATTAGTCGAGATTTACAAAAAAAATTTTGGCGATGTATGATCCAACTACTCTTGGTTTTTTCTATGCTTCCCAAAAGACATTGGTCGTGGCTCTAGAAGGTCATAAGTGAGAGATTATTAAGGATCAAGAGGAGGAATGTAGCCTTAAAAACCATGTCATTTGGATTATTGGGGGTGACAAAAACACACAAAAAATTCACAACTTTTCCTCTAAAAGGAGGCGGGAAAAACTTATTTGGGAACTGAAGGGTGGCAATGGAAAAATCATTTCCTCGCTTAGGGAAATTAATTTGGAGGCTTTTCACTAATTTTTTAATCTCTATTGGTACAAGTATGTGGTGGATATCGATAAACAATTAGAAGTCATTCATACATACCTAATTATTTTCAATGAGGTTAAAAATGACAATATTGGAAGGTTGATCACTTTAAAGGAATTGGTGTTTATCATAAAGTATTATTCCAGGGATAAAATCCCTGGACCAGAAGGTTGGTCAGTGGAATTATTCCTACGTTTTATGGATATAATGGGGTTGTATTAGCTCCTTTTATCTTAGGAGTCGAGGATAGTTTTTTACATTTATGGTGCGTTAAATTCCACTTTTATTACGTTGATCTCTAAAGTCTCAATACTTCTTCTTTGATGGATTATCGACCCATTTCTCTGTGCAACACTGTATATAAAATGATTTCGAAGGTCATTACAAATCAATTTAAAGTTACTCTATCCAAATATATTTTGTATAAACTATTCAAGTTCCTTAAACACCGTCATATTAGGATACAATGGCTATAGCGCAGGAATGTTTGCATTATATCATGCTTTGTCACTAAAAATTGACTTGCACAAGGCATAATATTGTGTTGACTGGGTTTTTTTTTGCGTATGGTGTACATAAGATGGGTATTTTTGTGTTGGTAGTTAATTGGATCATGGCCTGCATATCTTCTGCAAATTTCGCTATCTTAATCAATGGGATGCCTTCTTTCTTTTTTAATGCTTCTCAGGGATTAAGAAAGGGGTGCTCACTTTCTCCTCTTTTATTCTTGCTTGTCATTGAGGTCATGGGAAAAATTATTATTTCAGATCACTCCCATTGGTATTTCTCGGGATTGTGGATTTCTAGGAACGTTTTTGTTACCCATCTAATTTTTGTAGATGATGTTCTCATCTTTGGGAAAGTTTATTTTATAAAATGGAATGTATTGCACTAGATCATATTCACTTTTGGTCATGTTATAGGTCTCTATATGAGAAAACTGAATCCTTGTTGATTTATTTATCCTTGGAAGAGGAATTGTTTTTGAAGGTTGATTGATTATTTGCTATAGGGAAGGCTTCATTGGACATGGGTTTCAAGTATCTTGGTTTCTTCCTTAAATTGAATAATTATGGCATTAAAGATTAGTGTTGGTTGATCGAAAAATTTGAGCACAAGATGTTAACTTGGTATCATAAATGGCGCTTGATTAGTGGTAGGTTTATTATGGTATAAGAGGTCTTGTAGAGTGTATAGGTGTATTGGATGCATCTTTATTTGATGCTCAAATACATTATCAGGAATATTAATTCTATTATATCAAAGTTTATTTGGGCAAGTTATAAAGATGTATACGAAATCCACCTTGCTTGTCTGGAGGAAATTACTATGAGAAAGGAGGATGGAAGTTTGGGTATCAAGGATATAGAAAAATTTGGATGGGCACTATTGATGAAGATTTTATGGTGTGCATTAAATGGTTATGGTATTTGGCAATGGATCTTAAAGGAAAAGAATTTAAGAAATCAACCTTTGGTGACTTGGATTCAAGATGGGGCCCAGGTTCCATGTTTCATCTCATACATTTGGAATAGTATGATGAAAGTTAAGCATTGGCTTATTGGAAATTTGAAATGATATATTGGGTTCGGTTCTGGGGTGGATATTATTTTGGATCGCACCCATGGATTCGTCGAAGATCATACTTTGTATGTTTCTCTAATAATTCATTTAAATAATCTGGGTGTTTATTTCATAAATCAAATATAGGTCACATTTGGCCCTTCCTTCTTATATCCTTTATGGAAAAGCTCCCAGGATCTTGGGTTATATGGCGCATTGATTGTTTCTTGGGATATGTATGTCCATAAACTAAACCTGGCTGGTATTTCATTAATAGGAAAAGAGGATATCTACACGTGGGATGAAAAATTTGTTTCGGTTAAAATCTTGATGGAGGAAGCTTATTGGTATATCTCACCTACGCCTCAACATTTGGTGGCAAGAAGATGGTTAAGGAAAATTTTAGTTGGTTGGCTTGGAAAAACAAGATATTAACTTGGGGTAATTTATGTTGAAGGGGATTCATCGACTCAAGTAGATGCATTTTGTGCATATCGGATCTAGAGGATGTGGTCCACCTTTTTCTAAAGTGTCTATTCATGGTTTCTATTTCGGATGGCGTGCTGCAAATATTAAACATATATGTTGATTGGAACTCATCTTATATGAAAATGTTTTTGTGGGATTGGATATCAGGATATATTGAAATATCATACTCTTCCTTTATATATCATTTGGGGCATTTAGATATGTAATAATGCAATTATCTTTGAGAATATCCATTGAATATAAACTACATTTGCATTAGGATTGTTACTTTTTCCAAGGAAATTGGGCTTGCGATTAACAAGGGACCTTTGAGAAACATTCATCCAAGGAATATCTATGGGGTTTTTTTATCAAACTACAAAAAAATATATATGTGGTTTTCAAACATATGTAGTTATAAATCCTGGCTATCATTATCATTATTGGAATGGAGGTGAAGGCTCCAGCACCCGTACAGAGGTCATTTCCATATGGGGGGTTTTATACTGTGAAAAGTGGTTATCTATCGATCCAATGAATATTTTTGGAGATTGTAATGTGGTTACAGAGTGGGTTTCAAAGCAGTATAGCTTCAACACTCCATTGATGATAAATATGTTACAAAGAATTTGGAAGTTGACTGAATTTTTTTAGGTGGTGACCTTCTGGAACATAATGACATTACAGATGCACTATCCAAGGTAGGGCACAACTATCTATCTAGGGATATTTTATACACTTCCTTCGCCAACAATAAATTTAAGGGATCAAGAAAAATAATCTTCACAAAAGCACTAACTTTAATGATATGGATATACTATTTCTAATTCATTGTATATGTTGGTTATTTTTTGATGACGAGAGACAAAATATGGACATTCTAATTTTTTATATAGTCGGTATAATAACCTAGGACTATGATTTCATTTTATGAAATTATGTTATTTACAGGCTTTCTCATGGATAACTTGACGTATTCTATGTATAAACAACTTATATTAAAACAAATATTCTTGGTTTTTTATTTGCTAAAAAAAACATGAAAAATATATATTATAAAAATAAAATAACGTTAATATAGAATAGAAAACACTTGAGAAAATATTAGGACGTGAAAGCATGTTGCTCCAAATGTGATACGTGGGTCAAATACCCGACAAATCAAAATATATAAGCTCTTCTTAAATTTTCCTTAATTGTCATATGTAACCATAATATCTAGAATTTTGAAATATATAATTTTAGAATTTATTTAAAAGAATCTATTTTTTTTTAAATATATTTAAAATTTAAAATTTAAATTTTCCAGGCGCTTTCTTGTCACCACGCAAATTCATTTTTTTGTGGTAAGTGATTCCAATGGAATTCCAGTTGTATTTTCGAAGAGTTTTTTATTAGTTAAATTATTGCATTATTTACATTTTTTTTTAAGTGGATATATTTAAGATTAAACTAGATTAGTTTTGTAACCGCCCCTTCCCACATTTATCCAATTTCACCAACATTCTAGGGTAACACACGAGATGAAGAATCACTATGACATGAACCAGCCTCCAAACTCAAATTAAGGAAGTGAGGCCTACAAACTGACCACAAGTTGACAACTCACAACATCCCTCAGGGCTACAGGACACTCAAGGGCCAAAGGAACAACCCAAGTGACCAAACCCTGAGTTGGAGCTCTTTTCACTGACCTGCACCCCCAACCGTATGCATGACAAGAATTTGGTACAACTGAATGATGCAGGAGCATTCTTCAAAGTTTATAAGACCCATGAGTCTTATCACACCTTTACTAAAGGGAGTGGGTTCCCTTAATCATTTTATTTATTTTCCTAATTTTAGTTGAGGTTGAAGAAATTTTAATTGTAAATTTATTTATGGAGAATATGTTGTGTATGTAGAGATCTTAGCGACAGTTGAGTAATCCTAGGAAGAGTGAGGATTTGAGGGATTTAAAGGTCTAATCTAGGATTTTATTTGAGTAAAGAATGGAGCTGAAAAAATACTTTAGGAGAGAGAGATTGTTGGATCTGAACTAAATTGGTTCATGAATCCTTCTTTTTTATAAATTGTAAGCTTTTTGAAGCATTTTGAAGGAAGGAAAAGTGAGAAGCGAGAGGTTAGAGAGAAGTTAGAGGTTTTGTTTGGGGCCTTATAGAGAAGGGTTGATAGGATTCAAGTAGACTGTTTCCTATGTAAATATTTTATTCAAAAATACAAAAACACAGTGTGTGTTAATTAGAATGACTACATGTATGATTCGTATCTGAGTGTGTGCTAACAACCATATAATGCATTGATTTTCGAATTGAGAAATGTTATGTTTATTCTGTGTGATCAGCATTGATAGATTGTTGAATTTTCCTTGTGCGGAATTAGTGTTTAAATGTCTATTCAGACCGTGTACAGACAAGCAGGAACTGAGATTTCCCTTTTAAAATTATGGATGGATCAATCGGACACAGTTGCAGTTGTTTGAACAGTGGACGGGAGAAAATCAAATATAGTATCCGAAGACAGAAACTGTGAGTTTTCCCCAAATTTCCAGAGATTCAGATTAAAGTGCAGATCGCATGTTAAATCATTTAACACTTCGCAAGTTAAAGTTGTGCAATGGTGTGTTCTGGTGTAACTGTGAGTCGGGTGATTGCGTGCGGAACCAGAAAAGTGGTTTTATAATGTGGTAAGTTGTATATCGCGGGGTGTTAAAATGGTGAACGGTAATTTTTCAAACTGTGCGATTAACTATGGAAGTGCCATGTAATACACCGACCGGAGAGGAAAACCACATATATCGCGTGTTTTTAAAATATTAACCGTCGGGCTAGTTATCACGCGATAGTAGTTGGATCGGTTACTAAACCAACAGTGGAGATCTCAGCGCTATTTCATATTTCGAAATGAATAAGACATAATTGTGATTTTAGTTGGAATTGTGATTGCAGTGATGAGATAAGGATTCACCTCGGAAAGTGTAAAGTTCATATGCAAGAGTATTTTGAGGGTGGAAGAAAGTGATTAGGTGTTGGAATAGAAAAGCACTTAACTTATAATATAAAGTTATGTTATTGGTATTCATGCCGAGAGGTCCCACAAGCCACGTCAAAAGAGCATCAACCTGGGTTATATAGCGGGATTTAGTGTTAACCTTACATGATTGTTGGGTTAAACTACTAGCCCTGCATCATTGAAGGCCTCCAATCACATCCACAACATTGCCTCCATGCGATTGTGACCTAATTTTCCCAGTTCAGAGGGTGCAATCCTGAGATCTGAGCCACAATTCCAGGCTAGCCTCCAGACCACTGCCCAGAAATTCCTAAGACTTTCCTGAAGCATTATTGACATGAGGATAAAGCTAAACATTCAAACTTGAATCAAGAACTTGACCTCGACTTCCTAGAACACTATAGAAATTTCTTCGAACACATGGAACACATGTAAGCTACATGTCTTGAATGCATATATTATCATAATAGTCAGAGATTCATCTAAGAATCACCAATAAGGCTCTATGCCCTCTCCACATAGCCACAACAAAACTTATTATTCCGTACATTCATCAACCAATAAATAGCTAAACCATTCATGACAAGATCCCTAAATAACATACATCAAGTACCCGATAAATAACAAGCATAGGAACCATGGAAACTAAGCCATAATATCACCAACATAATTTCTACAAATATACATGAATCAAAATAAGGAAACTTCTCATATTAACATGTGAAAATACCAACCAAGTAAGGACTTCCACGTACCACTCTACTATAGATTGGGTTGAACCAAATGTTTCTTTCAGCCAATCACCCTTGCACCATATTCCAAGCATGAATATGGGATCTCAAGGAAACAAAGACAAATAAAACCAGGGATTCCAGGGGACAAACCACCTAAACCCTCATCCATATTGATTCCACCTCCACATTCATACATCAATAACACTAGCCATTTGGTCTCTACCCAAGCTATCCAGGGCTACAAGAACTAGTAACTAAACCCACAACCTTCTAGGGATCCATAGCGCTTGTCCAACCTCACTCCAAGGATTAGTAAATCAACCCACCAAGGGCTCCAGTTCATTTTTTCCAACCTAGGCTGTAGGACTAGTAACTCAACCCAAGTTGTTCAAGGGCTTCTAAAGCATTTTTTCCAACCCACAACCATAAGGAATTATGAGCACCAATAAAAAAAAAAAACAAGTCAAGAAACCCACAACACCATGGCTATCCAAGAAATGGAAAGGTAAGGATAAAACCATTGTCAATCCAATAAAATATCCATGCCAATGACAACACATAATTACAAAATTACATGCATATATCATGCCTCGATAAATCGGTAAGAAAATCATACATGCAACTTGTTACCTGCAAAGAAATCCAACTATAGTTGTTGATCCAACTCTTCCCTTCTGCTTTCTTACTTTCCTTGTCCAAGAGTTTGTTCTCTTTTCCTATGCTAAACCTGATCAAGAATGGGAAAAAGTTTTCAACTAATTTTCAGGTACCTTTTTATCATTGGTGTCTCCTTTTTCTTTATTTCCCTTCATTTTATCTCTAATTTCTCTAGCATGTAAATTTTTGTCTCTTCACATTCATTTTCTCCTATTTTCCTTTATTTTCATAAATAAATTCAAATCAATTCCTCTTTTCCTTTTTCAATGCCTTTTCTAATTTTGTTAGCCATTAATAAATCAATAATAATCCCCACTATAATATTTTGCCACCATTAAGCTTGGAATATGTGTCCCATGACCTTGGTCTTATATTTTTTACATGGAAAATCAACCAGGGGATGTTACAAACCCCTCCCCCTGAGGGGCACATCGTCTCGATGTTATATGACACCTATGAATAGCAAACCAAAAAAAAAAAATACAATACTGCCTATGGAGATTTATAACACACCTCATTGCAGTATTTTGACCACTGTTGAAAACATAGAAAACATACCATTTACTGGAGCTTTATAACCAACTCATTATGGTATTTATAATAACAACCACATATACTCATGCACATTTGTTTCAACCAACAAATAACCATATTGTTTATGGAGCTTTGTAAACACGGCTCAATACAATACTTACCATGAAATACACATATATACCTATGCACATTTTATTTAACCAGCAAATAAAAGGATAAGGTTCCTGTATCAGTTAATAAGGGAATATCAAGGCTCTCACGTCCACCCTCAAAAGTAGTACCAAGATTCACTTACTTCCTCAAAAGTTCAGAATCCACTATCAAAGTAAAATTTGCATATAATGTCCAGAGCTATGAGTCTTGTGCTAATTATTCTCCCAGTGAACAGTTATCATCTCATTGAAATCCCTCGGGAAATTCGATTACCTCCTTACATGCAGTGACTCACCTTCCAAGTTCTCAGACATCCCCTTTTGTGCTACACAATTCCTCGGGCGATACATCCCTTGGCAAGGTTTCCTCACATCGGAAGGTCTAAAATCCAAGGCATATCCCTGACTCAAAACCATCATATCGATCATCAAAATCAATGGACTCTATTGGGTACCAATGCCCCACAATGGCCCTGATCCTGAATTTATTTACCAACATACTACTACCTATTCCAATTCTTTTTTGTTTTTCTTGCTAATTCTTGTAGTCAGTTTCAACCACCCCAAACCAGGCATTTCCCTACATTCCTATATTAAGCACATAATTTCTATTAGACTAAAATAGAATTGAAATCCATTCAAACCATACCTAATTGGTGGCCTATCAATAAAGTACACTTGCAATTATGTTTACTTCCTATCACAACAATTTAAACTAGCTCTTTGATCAAATCATCATGTATAACATATCACATCTAGTTAGCTCAAAACACAATCATCTTAAATCAGAATCATAGATCACATGCAACCGTCATAAATCAAAATCATACACCACATGCATAATACAAAACTGAAACAAAATATTGATACTTAACTTTCAAATGGTTGTTTTAATTCTTCCTTTATTATTTTTCCTTTTTGTACACATACTTAATTGTTTTCCAAACCAAGCAAGCACACAATGCCTTCTCTTCTCTTCAATCACGTACACACTGTAACACACTAGGGTTAAAAGTCATGTAATAAAGTTAATAAAGGAAAAATAAGACCAAGGTCATGTGACACTTATTCCAAGCTGAATGTTGAGAAAAATATCCTAGTGGGCATCACTTCTTGTGTTTCTGGCTGAAATTGGCAAAGGAAATGGAAAAGGTTTGAAAAGGAAAAAAAAGTATTTTTGGCACTTTATTTATGAAAATAATGGAAATTAGAAGAAAAGGGAGGTGAAAGGTCACATGTTGCATGTGAGGAGGAAATTGAAGGAAAATAGAGGAAAAATTAAGAAATTAGAGGCATGAATGATAAAAATACATTAGCACATCAGTTGGTAGCATTTTATCAGTTTTGTTTCATAATTGGTTTTAGAGAGGAGAAGAGAAAAAAGAGGAGAAGGAAAGTAAGCAAGCAAAGGAGGGACAAGGAAGAAAAGGAAAGCAAGGATCAAGCAAGGAAAAGTTGGATCAAGTAGATTCAACAAGAATACTTGCAGGTAACATATTTCATGTATGATTTCCTAGTTTTTTTTTAGATGCATGGTATGTGCATGTTGGTATTTGGTTCTTTTGTTGGCATTGGCATGGGTTTTGTCAAGTTGAGCTTTAGATTGGATCCAAGTGAGGCGGTCTTAGGAAAATACCAAGGGTTGGGGGTGGATATGGTTTTCTTCGGGAAGCCCTTAACAGGTGGGTGGAGATAGTAAAAATACTCAAGGGATGGAGAAGGAATTCTAAGGCATCCAAGCTTGGTTTGGTTTTGTGACCTCGACACTAGTTTAGGTGAGATCACGGTATGGTGAGGGTGGAGGTGGTTTAACCTATGGATTCCCTTGGTTGTTTATGGATTGGTTTATCCCATGATATCCCACATTCATGCTTGGAATATGACATGGGTGTGATTGGCTTAAAGAAATATTTTTTTTAGCTCAATCTATGGTTGGGTGGTATGTGAAAGTCCCAGACCTAGTTGGCTTTGCATATCTTCAATAATAGATAATTTTCTCTTGATTTTGATGAGTACATGTACTTTTTATTATGTGGCTTTAATGTTTTTCTATCATTTTTATATATCTTGTTATATCTTGGTTATAAGCATGATTATTTGGCAGATATTAGTCATGGATCTCTTCATGTTTTTACTTGTAATTGAATGAATAATGAATGCATGACCTAATTGGTGTTATGACAACTATTCTGAGAAGGAATTGGTCCTTCTTGTTAAACCTAAGATAAGTTTACATATCCTTATGATAATATATGCATTCATGACCTGTAGGTTGCATGTTTACCATGTGTTTGACTGAATGTCAGTATTGGATGGGAAGGGTCAGGTCAATACCTTGTTCAAGTTTTAGTTTGGAGTCTTTGTTTCCATGTTTTTCATCATTCCTAGAAGTTTCACTAAGCTTTTGGGCAGAGGCCTAAGTCCTAGCCTTGAAAAGGTGGCTCATAATTCGAGGTCGTTGGCATAATTGGATTTGATTTTGGCATCTATTTGGTTTATCTGAGATGGTACACTTGCAAGAAGAAGAGAATAAAATATAACGATAAAAATGGTAGACTACAATTCCTATGACTCTCCCTACAAATCAGTTGGGAAGCAAGGAGATGAGTACTCTCCTGCTATAATAGATACATTGAGGAGCTTGAGGGCAGAGATCAGAAGTTGCAAAGCAAAAAATGATAGATTAGTTGAGGCTCAGGAAAGAATTGCAAGGGATTAGGAGACGCAGGTATAGGTCAATGCAACAATACTTCAAAGCTTGTAAGAGTTGCAGAAATATAAACAGTTAAGGATCAATCAAGAGTAGGAAGAGAAAACCAATGGAGTTTATGGTAGAAGATCTTGGCCCGAATACAGGTTGGATAGAGAGTACACAGTTAGAGGTGGAAAATCATTGGATACACCTGATAGGAGGACTGCTATGTATGGGCATCATTCTAGTTCCTCATCTAGGAGACATCATCACAGTGATCACAGTCATCATCCTTACAAGAGGATGGAGTATTTACCTGAAGAGTTTAAGAAAGTAAAGCATCCTAAATTTGATGGAGAGACGAAGAAGTCAGAATATGCAGAGGCATGGTTTCTCGAGATGAAGAAATTTTTCATATTGCATAGCTATTCAGAGAACATGAAAGCCAAGATAGTCATATTTAGTCTTAAAGGGAAAGTATATAGTTGGTAGGACGATGTGAAGAATTTAAATTATATTTGGGAAGAGGAGTTGATTTGGGATGAGTTCAAGAGACTCTTCAAGAAGAAGTAATTATCAAAGAGGTATTATGATGAAAAAGCTAAGGAGTTTTATGAGCTGCAGATGTGTTTTATGACAGATGATGAGTATACTAGCAGGTTCCTGGAGCTATTGAAGTATATGCCTTATATCAAAGAGGAGAAGGCTAATATTTAGAGATCCATCAGTGGATTACCAACACTATATAGAGACTATATTGAGTTTGATGAGCTTAGATCATTGGAGGAGGCCTTCCCGAAGTTGAAGCATTGTTACTAGAATTCAAAGCACAAAGTTGATCCTAAGCATTACTTGAAGGGAAATGAGACAGTTAAAGGGAAGTGACCATCAGAGGGGGGAAGACCTCAAGATGCAGGTGAGAAATAAAATGTTGCTCCTTACAAGAAGTTCAATGTAGTTGAGAAGGGACATGTGATGTAGCATGGAGAGCAACATACTAGAGGTGATGGTAGAGGACCATTGTAGTGTTGGATATGTGGAAAATATCATTGCAAGAATGATATTCCATTGTGCTAGGGTAGTAGGCCTCAAATATATAGTGATCAGTAGGTGCGGACAGTTGGGGATGTTGGTCATAGCATTCTGCAGAATTATGCAGTTATGGAAAACAAGTAGACAGATCACCAGGCATCCATTATTGATATGGAAGGTAATATTTGTGGTTGAATTGTTTATATTTGATTGATCCTTTATCTAATTATACTTATGTCAATCCTGACTTGGTGGATAAGTGTGGCTTGAGAAAATAAGTGCTTTCATAGTCTTGATCAGTGCAATTGGCTATAAGTACTAAGAAGAGAGTTCATCATTGGGTAAGAGATTGTGCATTCACGATGAATTTTATGCCATCATACATATGAATGTATTTCCATTGGTGTCATATAGTATGCTTCTGGGTATAGATTGGTTGTACCTTCACAGGACCAAAGTAGATTTTTATGACAAGGCTATTGAGTGTCTAGATGATAATGGAGAGAAGAGAATCTTGTATGGAACAAAGAAACCTACATCAATGAGGACGGTCACAACTGTGTAGGCTAATCACAGTTGTAGGAAAGGGTGTGTGATGTTTTCAATTTATATTTCCAATGACAAGGGTAAGGATGTTGATGATGCATAGATCTTCAAGAGGTACCATGTATTGTAGCAGTTTCAGGATGTGTTTCCAGTAGAGATTCCATAGTTTCCTCCTCACAGGGAAGTGGACATTTCTATTGAGTTGGTACCAAGAGCAGCATCAACATCAAAGGCACCTTACAATATGAGCACTCCAGAGTTAATATAGTTGATCTTTCAATTGAAGGAAATGCTTGATAAGGGATATATTAGGCCAAGTGTATCACCTTGGGGTGCGCCAATATTGTTCGTGAAGAAGAAGGATGGTACTCTTGGGTTGTGCATTGATTATAGGCAAATAAACAAGGTGACGATCAAGAACAATTACCCATTGTTGAGGATTTATGACTTGTTTGATCAGTTGAAGGGAGAAGTAGTGTTCTCAAAGATTGATTTGAGACGAGGATACCATCAGGTACACATCAAATAAGCAGACATATACAAGAATGATTTCAGGAACAGGTATGGGAATTATGATTTTGTTGTAGTTCCTTTTGGTTTGACTAATGCCCCAACTAATTTTATGTGCTTGATGAATAGTGTGTTGCATCCTTATCTAGACAAGTTTCTGATTTTATTCATTGATGGCATCCTAATATATTCTAAGAATGAGGTAGAGCATGTCGAGCATTTAACAATAGTGTTTAGATTTCTAAGAGAGCATCAATTGTATGCCAAGCTTAGAAATTGCAATTTCTTTCAAAAAAAGGTACATTAATTGGGACATGTTGTTTCCAAGGAAGGTATAGCAGTAGATCCAAAAAAGATAAAAGCTATCATGGAATGGGCAATTCATATAAATGTGGATGAAGTCATATCATGCATAGGATTATAAGGTTACTACAGGAGGTTCATCAATACATTTTCACGCATTGCATATCATATTACATCATTGCAGAGGAAAGGTAAGAAATTTTAATGGACAAAGGAATGTGCAGCTAGTTTTGAGCAGTTGAAGCAGTCGTTGACAAACACTCCAGTTCTTAATATTGTGGATCCAAATAAAGAGTTCATAGTGTGTAAAGATGATTGAAAAAGAGGACTTGGTGGAGTTTTGATGCAAGAGGGACAAATGGTATGCTATGAGTCTAGGAAACTAAATGAGCATGAGCATAACTATATGAATCATGATCTTGAGTTGGCAGTTATTATTCATGCCTTGAAGATGTGGAGGCATTATCTTCTTGGAAAGTGGTTTGTATTGATGAGTGATCACAGCGGGTTGAGATATTTGTTTGAAAAATCGAATCTAAATGCCAAGCAAGCTAGATGGTTGGCTACCCTTAGTGAGTTCGACTTCGAGATCGAATAAATCAAGGGTAAGGATAACATGGTTACATATGCTCTCAGTAGGAGAGTGCAGATGAACCATGTTGCAACAATGAGCTAATATGGGACAGATTTACAGGATCAGATATTATAGGTAGGATAGAAGGTAAATGAAGCTTATGCACATCTTACAACAGGGTACAAGTGATCAGGATGTGGAATATCATCTCACGACAGATGGCTTGGTGAGATTTGGGGACAAGATCTATGTGTTGGATGACAATGAGCTCAAGAATATTATCCTGAGGGATTTTCATGTTAAGCCATATTTAGGTCACCCAAGATATCATAAGATGTTGACAACTGTGAAGAAGTTCTACTTTTGGATGAATCTGAAAAAGGAAGTGGAAGAGTCCGTGACTAGATGTTTGTATTGTCAGTGGGTGAAAGAAGAGTGTAAGCATCCAAGTGGGTTGCTTCAGGCTATTATGATTCCGAAGTGGAAATGGGAGGTAATTTTTATGTATTTGATTAAAGGTTTCCCGAGGACATTGAGGTAGCATGATTTTATCATGGTTTTGGTCAACAAGTTGAGCAAGGTAGCTCATTTCATTCCATTAAAGAATACTCACTCAGCTACTGAGGTGGCACAAGTCTTCATCAGAGAGATAGTGTGGTTGCATGGTGTTTCGAAGAAGATTGTGTTAGACATGGATGTTAAGTTCACTTCCAAGTTTTGGAAGGATCTTTTTGCAGGTTTGGGGATAGAGTTGGCCTACAGTACAACTTATCATCCACCGATATATAGAAAAACAAAGAAGGTCAACAAGATATTGAAGGATATGCTGAGGATATATGTCATGCATCACCAAAGGTATGGGAGGAGTACCTTCCATTGGTTTATTTTTCTTATAAAAATGGTTATTAAGAGTCACTAAGGATGAGTCTATTTAAGGCACTCTATTGGAAGATTTGTAATACTCCCATTAGATGGAGTGGTCCAGTAAACATGATACTTATTGGACCAGATATGTTGGCAAAAATGGAATAGGAAATGCAGGTTATACAGAAGAATATAAAGGAAACATAGGACAGGAAGAATATTTTTGTAGACCAGAACAAGTTGTTTAAGGAGTTTTAGCTCGGGGAGCATGTGTACTCGAACATCACGCCCAAGAAGAGCTCCTTGAGGTTTGGTTCGTGTGCCAAGTTGGCACCACAACAGTGTGGGCCTTTTGAGATCCTTGAAAGGATTGGACCAGTATCCTATCAACTTGCACTGTCTCCGACAGGGAAAGTCCATGATGGTTTCCATGTTTCATTGCTTAAAATATATGTAAAGGATGTTGATCATGTTGTTGGTTGATCTATATTGCAGGTGCAACAAGAAGGATAATTCCATCCAGAACCTTAGTGTATATTGCAACGGAAACAACTCATGCTCTGAAACAAAGAAATCGAGCAAGTTAAAGTGCAGTGGAAGCACTTTGGCCCGATGAAGCTACATGAGATATTGTTGATCAGATGCAGGCTCTGTATCCTTCATTGTTTTGTGGTTGAGGCAAAGTAGATCTGGTATTTGTACATATTTATTTATGGTTTCTATTTTAAATACCGCAATAAGATATGTTATAAAGCTGCAATAAGAGGTATGGTTGTCATGTTTTTTAAGATGGTTTTTCTTTTGAGCAGGTTTATCATTGTAAATACTACATCGAGCTAAGTTATAAAGCTCCATGGGCAATATGTTTTGATTTTCAGTGGTTTTTCTACTTGTAAGTGTCGTGGAACATCAAGGACAGTGTTCCCATAAGGGTGAGGGGCCTGTAATAGACTAGAGTCAAAAGTCATGTAAAAATTTTAATAAAGGAAAAATAAGACCAAGTTCATGGGACACTTATTCCAAGTTGAATGTTGGGAAAAATATCCTAGTGGGCATCACTTGTTGTGTTTATGGCTAAGGGGAAACTAGCAAAGGAAATGGAAAAGGTTTTGAATAGGGAAAAAGGTATTTTTGGCACTTTATTTATGAAAATAATGGAAATTAGGATAAAAGTGAGGTGAAAAGCCATAGGTTACATGTGAGGAGGAAACTAAAGGAAAATAGAGGAAAAATGAAGAAATTAGAAGCATGAATTGTAAAAATACATCAGAGAAATATTTTTTTTCTTTCTTTCAGAATTGGTTTCAGATAGGAGAAGAGCACCAAGAGGATAAGGAAAGAAAGCAAGCAAAGGAAGGAAAAGAAAGCAAAGGAAAGCAAGGATCAAGCAAGGAAAATTTGGGTCAAGCAGCTTCAGCAGGAATACTTGCAGGTAACAGGTTGCATGTGTGATTTCCTAGCAGGTTGGTATTTGGTTCTTTTGTTATCATTAGTATGGGTTTTGTCTAGTTTTGACAGTGGATTTTATCCTTTCCTTTCCATTTCCAGATAACCATGGTGTGATGGGATTCTTTCTCGGTTGATCTTTGGATTTCCAGAAGGTTTTGGATCTAGGTGAGGTGGTCTCTGAGGAAAATCCCAAGGGTTTTGGTTGGAGAGGTTTTATCCGAGAAGCCCTCAACATGTGGGTGGAGAGAGGAAAATTCCTCAAGGGATGGAGAAGTAATTCTGAGGCATCCAAGCCCAGTTTGGTTTTGTGATCTTGACACCATTTAGGTGTGATCACAGTATGGTGAGGGTGGAGGTAGTTTAACCTATGGATTCCTTTGGTCATTTATGGATTGGTTTATCCCATGATATCCCACATTCATGCTTGGAATATGTCACGGGGGTGATTGACTGAAAGAAAGATTTGGTTTAGCTCAATCTATGGTCAGGTGTTACGTGGAAGTCCCGAACCTAGTTGGATTTTTCATATGTTCAATAAGAGCTAAGTTTATCTTTCTTTTTATGAGTAAATGTACTTGTTATTATGTGGCTTAATGGATGTTATATCATTTTTATTTATTTGGTTATATGATGGTTATAATAATGGTTATTTGACATGTCTTAATCATGGCTCTCTTCATGTTTTATGTGTAACTGTATGAATAATAAATGCATGACCTAATTGGTGTTATGACTACTATTGTGAGAAGCATCGGTCCTTCTTGTTAAACCTTAGATAGTTTTCCACATCCTTATGATCAGATATGCATTCATGACCTATAGGTTACATGTTTACCATGTGTTTGACAAAATTTCAGTCCTTGATGGGAGGGTTCATGTCAAGACCTTGTTCAAATTTTGGTTTAGAATCTTTGTTTCCATATTTTTCATCATTCCTAGAAGTTTCACTAAGTTCTAGGAAGAGGCCTGAGTCCTATCCTCGAAAAGGTGGCTCATAATTTAGAGTCGTTGGCATAGAAATTAGCAGAAAAGTCCATAGTCATTGGGAAGTAGGCCTATGGGAGTGACTGGAGACTTACAGTCACTTGTAGGCCTTGGAAAGGGAGCGGTTGGGGCTCTAGGTTAGTGAAAAAGAGAGTTATATCAGGGGTTGGACACCTGGAGGGGTTGGGTTGCTACTTGAGGTCCTGTAGCACCTAAGGGAAGTTAGTAAGGTCTTAAGTTGTTGACTCCATTTCCTTAAGGTTATATACGAGGTTGAGTCTTGTCATAGTGACCCTAAACTCATGTATACCACAATTAAACTGATGAAAGTTGGTAAATGTGGGAGGAGCATGGTTACACACACAATGAATCAGTTTCCAAACTCGGAAAGCACCCAGTACCTTCTCTTCTCTTCAATCACATACACAAACTGGATTAGTTGCTAAGCTCGAAAAGTACCCAATAACTTCTCTTCAAAAGAAAAAGGGAATCCAGAGGCTAAATTGCCTCCTCGCTTAATACCAACAATAAGGGTATCCCGAGACTAAACCACCTCAACCCTCAATATCAGCAACAAGGGCATCCAAAGACTAAATCGCCTCAACCCTCAATATGAGCAATCATGGCATCTAGAGACTAAATCGCCTCAACCCTCAATATTAGCAACAAGGGAATCCATAGATTAAATCACCTCTACCCTCAATATTAGCAACAAGGGCATCTAGGGACTAAACCACCTCAACCGTGAATATAAACAACAAGAATATCCAAAGAATAAACCGCCTCAACCCTCAATACCAACAATAAGGGCCCAGATAGTCCCTACTTTCCTGTCCCATCACATTGTACAACACATACACATACACCTAGTGTACAACATGAAACATACAACTACACTTGGTGTACAACACAATTCATACACTTACAACTGGTGTAATACAAAATACATATACCTACAGATAGTATAACACAATGAGTACACATTTCACGACACAATGACTACACAATACACATAACGCAATACCACATCTACACAACATAACATGTAGGACATGTACACAATATCACATGTACAAAAATTACTTAACAACACATGTATGATATGTACGCAACACCACATGTACAACATGCACACAAAACCACATGTTTAACATGTACGCAACACCACATGTACAACATGCACACAACACCACATGTTTAACATGTACACAACACCACATGTACAACAGTACACAACACCACATGTATAACATGTAAACAACACCACATGTACAACATGTACACAATAGCACATGTACAACATGAACACAATAGTAGTACTTCACACCTATAGAGCACATTGTCTCTACCAAGAATTCTTGCCTCTAGTGTCTTATCCATGCTTGTCGCAACATGTTGTAGATCACACTTCTTTCATTTCGTTGATGTATCCTTCAACATTACCTTCCATAACATAAGCATAAGCATGGTATAAACACAATATCAAAATCATATCCACATGATACGAACCTCATAAACCGTTCAGGGCTACTCTATCCAATTTATACCAATAACCTCTTCATGTCATTCCCTTGCATAAGTAATCATTCCTCTACATGAATAATCCTTGACGAACCTTTCATACAATGGCATACATACATACATATATACATATATAGACATCAGCAAAATCATGATCACAATATAATTACCATATATCACAAGGTCAAGGTTAAGAGAACACCCTTTATCCATGCACAACATGCATGACATTGAGAGCAACAGTTCCCAACATAGCCAACACATCTAGTGCCTCAAATTCATTTAATTTACCTTTCATGTTTCCTTTACCCAATGGACCCAACTAGGCCAACTGGTTGTCATATTCTTACCTTCAACTGCCCCTTATTCATGCATTGGGCTTCATCCAGGTCTTTACATTATCGGTTGGGTTTCATTCAGCTCCCCTCGAGATCCATTATTTTCCCTCTTTCCCAAGCCAATTCCCAAGGACATAAAAACCTAAAAGGAAAGAACAAGAAACAAACAATGAGAAACCATGAAAAAATAATAGCAATACAAAACCACAAACAAAGTGATATGGCCATGCACTAGACACAATCAAAATTTCAAATCAAGCACAAACAAATCATATAACACCGAAAGCAAAAAACTAGCAACAAACACCATGACTCAACCCCATGGTTCCGAATGCTTCCAAGGGAAATATCAACTTGATCCTTCTTCAAGATTTCATGGAAATCTCTTTTTCCTTGCAATCCACTGCATCATACTGCCACAAACACACAATTTTCAGTGCATAAATAAACATAACAATATATTAGTTACCTTACCTTGTTGTACCCAACATGCTAGCCTGTAACTAAACATGTACATATGTCATCTCTTAAAGGTCTCCAATTCCTTGATGAATCCAACCATAACTAGAAACTAATTGTTATAGCTGCCAAATACATGTTCATGAATATATCACATATCCACCTAATTTTAGACAAAATAAAGGTTAAGAAGAATTCATGTATTCATGCAAAGCACTCATTCGCTTGGAATTGTGGTTTCCAAACATATCCAAAGGAATTCTCACCCAATTCGTTTCTTTAACCTTTTTCCTTGTTGAAATTGAGTCTTATTATGAGCTCTCACATCACCCAACTCTTAGTCATATAAACAAATCAATTGTTACCTTGTCATGCTAATATCGAGCATGTTTCCTTACAAATATTCACACATGTCAGTCACATGTTCAAAATATCAGTACATCATGTCTATTAATTTTAAATCAACCTTTACCAAAACTAACAAACATGTCATAATCACATAATCATGCCACTTATCCATTCTATAGATTTTACATAAGGCCTGTAAGGGGAGTCATGTGAATTGTAGTCCACTACTCTGCTCTCCATTCCTGATCTTCTATTTCCTGCAAATATAACATTTTAGATAAACCAAATAGACAACATAATCAAACTCATACCTCAATGTATCTCAAGGGAGGCTATCATATTTGCACAAGTCCGTCCAGATTAGTACGACACAATATGACAAATATATCAAATCGTACCTGAATATCATAACCATAACCATCTGCACATGCCAATCCAAATTAGCATGATACATATAACATCGATATCTAAATGCAATGATCATAATCATCATGTGTATGACAGCAATACATATAACAACAAGTTAACTTCCCTGCATGACTATCCGATGCATGTGAATATGACCACATTGATCAAATAGAATATATCATGAACGTAACCCTAATAGAAATAGAATGGTAGGCATGCACATAACCATAATCCATATAACAGCCATTAACCATCATACTTTCATGCCAAACATAAAAACTTGTATGAAGATTTTCTCTTACCCCGAGATCTAGTCCTGCAACTTTGCTATGATAATCCACCTCTTGCTCCATCTCAACCAACATATTAGCATGATAACATACCGACAACATCATGATAGGATAAACTACATAATGACCACCACGATGCATGTCTAACCTATTATGCATGCATAACCATATACATTTAGCCCATTTATTCCAAGTGTTTGAACCTGGAAGCATTGATACCACCACGTAACCACCCCTTCCCACATTTACTCAATTTAACCGGACTTCTAGGGTAAACATGAGGCAAAGAGTTATTATGACATGAATCGAACTCAAATCTCCATTTGATGAAGTGGGGCCTACAAACTGACTAAAAAATGAAAACTCACAACATCCCTTAGGGCTACAAGACACTTGAGGCCCAAAGTACCACCTAGGTGACTAAAACTTGAGCTAGGGCTCTTTTTCATTGACCTAGACCCCCAACCAGATTCATGAAAAGTTTTGGGTGCGGTTAAAGTCCTCTAATTGCATGCACAACGCTTCATTCATGCGGTTGTGAACCAAGTTTCCTAGTTCAGAGTGTGCAATCCTAAGATCTGAGGCACATTTATGGAAAAACCTCCAGACCACTGCCCTTAACTACATGAGACCGTCCATAAGAATTATTGACATGGGGAAAAATCTAAAAATTCAAACTTAAATCAAGAACTTGACCTAGACTTCCTAGAGCACACTAGACATTTCGTCAAACACATGGCAAACATGTAAGCTATAGGTCATGAATGTGTATCTAATCATAATAGTCTAAGATTAATATGATAATCACCAAGTAGGATCTATGCCCTATCCACATAGTTGCAACAACACTTATTAGTCCATATGTTCATCAACCAATCAATAGTTAAACCATTCACGATAAGAGCCATCAATAACATACATCAAGTAACCAACAAATAACTAGTAAATAAGCAACATAGGAACCATGGAAACTCAATCATAATATCACCAAAAGAATTGATATAAACATACATGAATCATAATAAGGAAATGTTTCACATTAACATATGAAAATACCAACCAACCAAGGACTTCCACGTACTACTCGACCATAGATTGGGTTGAACCAAATCTCTCTTTCATCTAATCACCCTTGCACCATATTCCAAGCATGAGTGTGGGATATCATGGAAATAACCAAGAAAAACCAAATCGGGGCTTTAAGAGGCAAAACCACCTCAACCCTCATTCAGATGATTCCACCTCCATGGTCAGACATCACTAACGTTAACTAGATCAGTCTCTACCTAAGCTATCCAGGGCTCCAAGAACTAGTAACTCAACCCATAGCCTTCCAAGGCTCTAGGGAATTTGTCTAACTCGACTCCAGGGACTAGTAACTTAACCCACCAAGTGCTCCAGAGCATTTTTCCAACTCGGCTCAAGGGAACAGTAACTCAACCCACCAAGGGCTCTAGAGCATTTGTCCCAACCTAGGCTCCATGACTAGTAACTCAACCCAAGTTGTTCTAGGGCTTCCAGAGAATTTGTTCCAACCCACAACCATAAGGAATTATGAGCGCCATTTAGAAAAACAAAAAGTGGAAAAACCCGCAACACCATGGATATCTAGGAAATGGAAGTCCAAGGCTAAAACCACTGTCAATCCAAAAAAATATGCATGCCAATGACAACACATAACCAGAAAATCACATGCATATACCATGCATCCATAAATAATTAAAGAAATAACACATGTAACCTCTTACCTGCAAATAAATCCAGTTGTAGCTACTGATCCAACTGTTCCCTTGAACTTTCCTACTTTCCTTTTCCAAGTGCTTGTTCTCTTTTCCTTTTTTGAACATGATCAAGAATGAGCAAAAGATGTCAATTGATTCTCAGGTGCCTTTTTATCATTTATGTCTCCATTTTCTTCATTTTCCTTCATTTTCTCACTAATTTCCCTAGCATGAAAATATGTTTCTCTTCACCTTCCTTTTCTCCTATTTTCCTTTAATTTCATAAATAAATTCCAATTAATGATTCTTTTCCTTTACCAATTTCCTTAGCCATTAATAAACTGAAAATGATCCCCATGATAATATATTCCCACCATTCATCTTGGAATACATGTCCCATGACCTTGGTCTTATATTTTTTACATTGAAAATCAACCAGGGGTTGTTACAAACCCCTCCCCTTAGGGGAACACCATCCTTGGTGTTCTATGACACCTATGACTAGTAAATCATTGAAAAAAATACATACTGCCTATGGAGATTTATAACACAACTCATTATCATATTTACAATAACAACCACATATACTCATGCACATTTGCTTCAACCAAAAAATAACCATAATGTCTATGGATATTTATAAACACAACTCAATGCAATACTTACCATGATATATACATATATACATATGCACATTTGCTTTAACCAACAAATAAAAGGATATGATACCTGTATCAATGAACAAGGGAATCCAAAGGTTCACACCACCACGCTAAAAAATAGTACCAGGATTCACCTCCTTCCCAGGAAGTCTAGAATCCACAACCAAAGTCAAACCTGCATCCAATGTCCAACACTACGATTCTTGTGCTAATTGTTTGTATAAAATCCACATAGATTCAATTGATCTTGTAATATGATAAAACAAAATACTTGAATCTACTCTACAAATTGCGGAACTAAATTACGATAACATAATCAGATGAACAAGAAAGAGAATGAATTTCAATCACACAACACAAAGGTTTATCTGGGGAAAGCCTCAGATAAAAACCCTGCTATATATATATTTCATAAGTCAAAGAACATGAGAACAACACAATGCTTCTCTTAGTCTTGAGAGCTCTCTACACTATCTTTGTCTATCTCACTGATTCCTAGGCAAGCTTGGTTCAATACTTAACCAAAAAGTTGGCCTCAACAATCCCTATTTCCTTGTGTAGTTTCCTAGAGAATTAAGCCCCCTATTAATAAGGAAATTCCCCAATAATTATTGCGCAATACATCAAGGCTATTCCTCTAAATATATGCACCACCTATACAAATTTATGATTATACAATTGATAGTACACTTCCCTTTAACTCCAATCTCAACTGGGTTTTTCTTAGAACTGACATGCATGAGTTATTTATGAGTGAATTATCAATTATCTGATTGATCACTAGATGTGAATTTAATATAATTTAATTCACTTGACCTCTCACTAGTTCCTCCATTAGTTAGAACTAGTTAAGCTGATCTTAACTTAAATAAATTAAGTTAGTTAATTACAAATCAAAATAAATTGTACCTGGCCCCCCAAAATTTAGGGAACACACTACATGCCTCCCATTAGACTCTCAACTCGAATTAATTGAGCTAACTAAGTCTTCCTAACTTAGTTGACTATTACAAGTTGTAACGTGATGTGGAATTACAATTTAATCTAATTTAATTAATGGAAAATTAAATTAGAAGCCTCTTCTTGTTTCCATTTTCAAGACTCTCAACAAGAAAGGGATGTATGCTACCCCGATCCTGCTTCTCTAGAACTTGGATTTTCCTCTTGGAAGTGCCTTCGTCAAGATGTATGCATCCTTCTCCTCTGTAGGAATGTACTCTAATGGCATAATTCTCCTCTGCACACAATCTCTAAGATGGTGGTACTAGATATCAATATGCTTGGACCTTTCATGAAAATCTGGATTAACTGAGAGTTGGATGCAACTCTAGTTATCACAATAAATCATTTCCGGATCCATCTGCTGACCAAACAACCCAACAAGGATCTTCCTCATCTAGATAGCCTCACAAGTTTCTTGACTAGTAGCCATGTACTCCGCTTCTACTAAATTGATTATAATTGATCTATGCTTCCTGCTATACTAGGAAAATGTTGCTGACCCATTACTAAAGATACCCCCTGATGTGCTCTTCCTGTCAGATGGACTCCCTACCCAATCTGCATATGTGAATACCTGAAGCTTCACTCCCTTTATTCTCCTATACCAAATCCAAAATTGAGTGGTGCCTTTGAGGTATCTCAACACATGTTTCATTGCCTTCCAATAGAGCTTGGTTGGCTTAACTATAGCTTGAATAAGTTGGTTAACTACATAACACGTGTCTAGTCATGTGTTCACCAAGTACATGAGTGAACCCACAAGATGCATGCAGATGGTATCTTCTACCACTTCCCCTGAAGTAGCATCTTCCTTCCTCCAATTCCTTGTTAGAGGAGTCTCCATGGGTTTTTTTCTGTCCATGTGAAACTTCTTCAGAATCGTGTTGGCGTACTTTCCCTAAGATACAAATAGTTCCCCATCTCTTTTCCAAATTTCCAAACCAAGGAAATAGTGCAAGAGCCCCATGTCCTTCATCTCAAATTCTCTTGCAAGATCCTTTTTACAAGACTTTATCAGCTACTCATCACTTTTCAGAATTAAATCATCGACATATAATACTATAATCAATAATTTACCTTCAACCACAATATGGTAAAGGTCCGCATTTGCTTCACTTTTGGTGGAGCCCAACCCGGTGAAGTAGTTGTCGATCTTGGTGTACCAAGCACAGGGTGCTTTCATTCCATACAACACTCACTTGTGTCTACACACATGCGACTCTCTGTTGAAGGTCTCAAATCCTTTTGGCTGCTCAATGCACACTTGTTCCTCAATCACTTTGTTGAGGAAGGTTATCTTTACATTCATCTGATGTATCTTCCATCCCATCTGCACTAAAAGTGCAAGAATAGATCTGATCGACAAGTACCTAGAAATTTTAGCAAAGGTCTCCTCGTAATCAAATCCTTCCACTTGAGAGAACCCTCTCGACACAAATATAGCCTTGTGTTTCTCAACACTCCCATATGCTACATTCTTCACCTTGTAGATCCGCCTGGATCCTACAACTGACTTGCCCTCTGGTTTTGGGACAACTTCCCATACACTGTTTTTGATGATGGAGTCATACTCCTCAACCATGTCATCAACCATATTGGTTGCTACAATGATTCCTCGAATGAGTTTGCCTTAGTATCTACACTCTTGCTCATAAGATCCGTGTAGTCGATGTACTGCACTGGGGACCTACTCTACCCTCGCTGTGATGTGGGTTCTCTCACATTCTCTCTAGCATCATGCATCAATCTGTCAACCTCTCAGGTGCGCTTCCTTCCATCTCTAAAAGTATTTGCATGAGTGGGTGCTTCCACTCTTTGCTCCTCTTCCTATGGCTGCTCCCCATATTGAGGTTCTTCTTTTAGAGCTAAGAGCTCCTCAATTGCATGCAACTGATGCTCCCTCTCAAGGGAAATTCACATGGCCTTATCTTTATCAAATTTCACATCTTTCCTTACAAATTTCATCCTGTGAGATGGAATGTACACCCAATAGTTGTGAGGTGTATCAATGTACCCCAAAAATATTCCTAACTCAGATGTTGGTTCTATATTTTTCTTGGCATCTTTGGTTACATGAAAATAAATGATGAACCAAAAAATTTAAAGTGTGCCACATCTGGTTACTTACTTGAAAAATATTCCTTTGGTGTACTCATCCTAAGAATTCGATGAGGACTTCTGTTTTTCCAAATAATGTTTTGTTGCATGCTTGAGCCCACAAATGTAACGGTAGGCCCTGATCATGTAACATCTCTCATGCTTCTCCCACAATAGTTTTGTTCTTCCTTTCTGTAACCCCATTATATTGTGGGTATTGAGGTGTTATCAATTCTCATCGAATGCCTTCTGAAGCACATAATTTTTTGAATTCATTCAACGCACATTCTCCATTGTTTTCACTCCTAAGAGCCTTCACCTTCTTCCCTGTATCTTTCTCAACAAGTCCTTTGAACTCACAAAATTTTGAGAAAGCATGATATTTATTCTACATGAAGGATATCCAACACTTCCATGAAAAATCATCTACAAAAATCACATAATACCTGTGTTTTGTTGTGAAGGGTGTCGAGAACGGTTCACACACATCTGAGTGAACTCTTTCAAGGATTTCCTTCGCTCAACTATCGTTATCATGAAAGGTGGATTTGGAGTAGATACCCAAGTTACACCCTTTGCGTGTATCTCGCTGCTCAAGTGCACGCTTGGGAAGTCCTGTATAGATATGTTGCATGATCTTCAAAGCACCATGGTATAGATGGCCCAATATTCTATGCCATAACTCACTGATGTATCGCATTTTCACCTTCTCTTCTTTCGTGCTCTAGGAAACACAATATTCTACATCCAATTTATAGAGGTTCTTTACCCCACCCCAATATTCTTCACATATCCCATGTATTTGTGATGAAGGAACACCTTTCCTTCGCTAAATATAACATCATAGCCATGATCTTCTAACATAGCAACTTAAACTAAATTCTTCTTTAAACCAGGAGCATACATGGCATCTTTTAATGTGAGAGGAGTTCCAGACTCCCTCTGAAAGGTAACAATACCTATGCTTGTCGTGCTCTACCTCCTGTCATCTCCCATATCGGTGAGCATCTGGAGATAGTTATCCTCCAATTTGTTGAAGAATTATTTATTTTCGGTCATATGAAATGAGGTTCCACTATCTAGGTACCACACAAAACCCATAACCAATGACACCAAGCACGCAATGAGAGTGAAATCCAACTTGAGTTGTGAAGAAAGAGCTTCACCTGCCACTCCTATTGAAAGCTTCTTGTTGGCCTTCTTGTGCGGAAATTTCATCGCATAGTGTCCCAGATCATGATAGTGAAAATATTTGATCTTTGACAAGTCCTTCTTCTTGCATGTCTGACCAGAATCTGATTTGGAATGGGATGCCTTCCCTTTCCATTTCTTTTCCTTTCCATCCAAGGCACAATTCTCCTCATCATCATTCTTTGATGAAGATCCATCTCTAGTGTTCTGTCAAATATCTTCTTGTACCAAGTTGGACCACAATCACTCCCACTCTGGTAGCTTCTCCCTCCCATTAACCGAATCTTGGTAGTTGTGCCAGCTCGTGGGAAGGCATAGAAGTGATAGGCTCACCAAATTATCCTTGGAAATTGTAACAACAACACTTCCAAGCTCATCCCGACATTGGGTGAACTTTTTCAAGTATTTTGGTATTGTGTCGCTCTTCTCCATATTTATTTTCCTGAGCTTTTCCTTCAGCACCAACTTCCTATGGTCACTGTTGTTCTGAAATAAATCTGATATGGCCTTTCACATATCATATGGAGTTTCCTTTCGATGGATATTTGAGAAAATATTATCTCGAACTCCTTCCAATAGAATCCTTCTTTCCTTTGCTACATTATTTTTCCATGCTTCCATATTTTGAGCATATGTTGCTGCAGGCCTAGGAATATCACTATCTATGAACTCCTTCACCCTGTTTTCTTCCAACATTGCTTGCATCATTTCCTTCCAAGCTATGTTATTTCTACTACCCTCAAGGGCATATTCGAGTCTCAATCCATAGAAAGACATTTTGATCCTGTTGTTGGTCCTGAAGAGTAGATATGCAAATTTGATTCACTTGTTCAAAACAAACTCGTATTCTTCTCTTATATAGTGATTCCTGCTCCGATACCATGTAGAAAATCCACGTAGATTCAAATTATATTGTAATATGCTAAAAAAAATACTTGAATCTAATCTAAAAATTGTGGAAACCAATTACGATCGCATAGTCACATGAACAAGAAAGAGAAATACTTTCAATCGCACAACACAAATATTTATCTTAGGAAAGCCTCAGCTAAAAATCCAATTATCTGTATATTTCATAAGTCAAAGAATATGAGAACAATACAATGCTTCTCTCAGTCTTGAGAGCTCTCTGCATTATCTCTATCTGTCTCACTGATTCCTAGGAAAGCTTGGTACAATACTTAAACAAAAACTTAGCCTCAGTGATCCCTATTTCCTTGTGTAGTTTCCTAGGGAATTAGGCCCCTATTGACAAGAAAATTCTCCAATGATGATTTTGCAGTACATCAAGGCTCTTCATCTGACTTCATGCACCACTTGTACAATTTTTCGATTATACAATTGATAGTACACTTCCCTTTAACTCCAATATCAACTGGGTATTTCTCATAACGAACATGCATGAGTTATTTATGAGTGAATTATCAATTATCCGATTGATCATTGCATGTGAATTAAATCCAATTTAATTCACTTGATGTCTCACTAGTTCCTCCATCAATTTGAACTAGTTAGCATGATTGAACTCACAAGCTCCTTGTGGATGGTAGCATCTACTACTTCACCTGAAGTAGCATCCTCCTTCCCCCAGTTTCCTGCTAGAGGAGTCTCCATGGGTTTGTTGCCCTCCATCTAGAAGTTCCTGAGAATCTTGTTGGCATACTTTCCCTGAGATACAAATATCTCCCCATCCATTTTCCAAAATTCCAATCCCAAGAAATAGTGTAAGAGCCCCATGTCATTCATATCAAATTCTCTTGCAAGATCCTCTTTGCAAGACTTGATGAGTCACTCATCACCTGTCAGTATCAAATCATCAACATAAATTACAATGATCAAAATTTTACATTTTACCACAATATGGTAAAGTTTCGCATCTGATTCATTCTTGGTGAAGCCCAACCCAATGAAGTAGCTGTCAATCCTCGTGTACCAAGCATGAGGTGCTTGCTTCAGTCCATATAGTTCTCTCTTGAGTCTGCAAACATGTGACTCTCTGTCAAAGGTCTCAAAACCTCCCATCTACTCAATGTATGCCTCTTTCTCAGTCACCCCATTGATGAAGGTTGTCTTTACATCCATCTGATGTCTCTGCCATCCCATCTGCGCTGAAACTACGAGGATGGATCTGATTGATGAGTACCTTGTGACTGGTGAAAAGGTCTCATCATAGTCAATCCCCTCCACCTGAGAGAACCCTCTGGATACAAATCCGGCCTTGTGTTCTCCACACTCCCATCTGTTGCCTTCATCACCTTGTAGATCCACCTAGATCCTACAACTGACTTCCCCTCCGGTCTTGGGAAAAATTCCCATGCATTGTTTCTGATAATGGAGTCATACTCCTCAACCATGGCATCAACCCAAATTGGTTTTTTCACTGCTTCCTAAAAAGAGTATGGCTTTATCTCTACACTCTCGCTCTTTAGAGCCATGTAGCCAGTGTACTAATCTGGGGAGCTTCTTTGCCTGCGCTGTGATGTGGGTGTTCCCATATTCTCTATAGAATCAAGCACCAACCTTTTAGTCTCTATGGTGTGCTTCCTTATGTCTCATGATGTATCTACATGATTAGGTGCTTCCACTCTCTATGCCTCTACTTTTGGTTGCTCCACATCTTGAGGTTCTTCGTTTCGAGCCAAGATCTCCTCAACTACATGAAACTAAAGCTCCCTCTCAAGGGAAATTTGCATGGCCTTCTCTTCATCTAATTTCACTTCTCTTATGACCATTTTCATCGCTGAGTACACTCGATAGTTGTGAGGTGTATCAGTGTACCCCAAAAATATCCCCAACTCATTTTTTGGATCTAGCTTCTTCCTGACATATTTGGTTACCTGGAAATAAACTGATGAAAAAAAAATTTAAAATGCTACACATATGTTCTCTTACTTTAAAAATATTCCTCTGGTGTACTCATCCCAAGTATCCAATGAGGACTTTTGTTCTGCACTAATACAGTTGTGTTGCATGCTTCCACCCATAGATGTAACAGTAGGCCCTAATCATGAAACATCACTCATGTTGCTCCCACAATAGTTATGTTCTTCCTTTCTGCAACCCCATTATGTTGTGGGTTATGAGGTGATATCAATTATCTTCAAATTCCTTCCATAGCACAAAATTTCTTGAATTCGTTCAAGACATATTCCCCACCAATGTCGCTCTTGAGAGGCTTCACCTTCTTCCCTGTATCTTTCTCGACAAGTGCTTTGAACTAAAAAAAATTGAGAACGCTTGATCTTTCTTATGCATAAATAAAATCCAACAATTGCGTGAAAAATCATCTACAAAAATCACATAATACCTGTGTTTGGCTATGGAAGCTATCGAGAACGGTCCACACAAATTTGAGTGAACTCTCTCAATGATCGCCTTTGCTCAAATTTCCTTATTGTAAAAGGTTTCTTTGATATACGTCCCTAATGTACACCCTTTGCATGTGTCTCGCTTCTCAAGTTCACCCTTTGGAAGTCTTGTAGAAATATGTTGCGTGATCTTCAAACTGCCATGGTGTAGATGGCTCAATATCCTGTGCCATAAATCAACGATTTCTCGGCTCTGCACCTTCTCTGCTTTCGTGCTCAAGGAAACACAATCTTCTACATCCAATTTGTAGAGGTTCTTTACTCCAACCCCAATTTTCTTCACCTGTCTTGTGGCTTTGAGATGAAGGAGTGCCTTTCCTTTTCTAAATATCACATCATAGACACAGTCTTTCAACATAGCAACATAAACCAAATTCTTCTTTAAAACAGGAACATACATGACATATTTTAATGTGAGAGGAGTACCTGACTCCCTCTGAAAGGTAATTGTACCTATTTCAGTTGCACTATACTTCTCATCATCTCTCATTTCTATGTGCATCTGGAGATCCTTCTCCTCCAAGTTACTGAATAGTTCTTTGTTGCCAGTCATATGGAAAAAAGCTCCACTATGCAAGTACCACACGTAACCCATCATCGATGATAACATGCATGCGATGAGGGTGAAATCAAACTCAAACTGTGAAGAAATTGCTTCACCTACTGCTCCTCCTGAGGGCTTCTTTCCAGTCTTCTTGTGTGGACACTTTGTAGCATAGTGTCCAAGCTCACAAAAGTGAAAACATCTTACCTTTGACAAGTTTCACTTCTTTCTCACCTGACTGAAATCCGATTTGGAATTGGATGCCTTATCTTTCCCTTGCTTCACCTTTCCAGCCAAGGCACAAGTCTCCTCATCATCAGTCTTTGTTGAGGATCCATCTCTGGTGTTCCTCCGAATCTCTTCTTGTACCAAGTCGGACCACAATCACTACACTTTGGTAGCTTCTCCGTCTCATTCACCGAATCCTGGTAGTTGTTCCAGCTCTTGGGAAGGCCTAGAAGTTCTAGGCTCACCAGATCATCCTCAAAAACTGTCTCACAAACACTTCCAAGCTCATCTCGATATTGAGTGAACTTCGCCAAGTATTTTTGTATTGTGTTGCCCTTCTCCATCTTGATATTTTTGAGCTTTTCCTTTAGCACTAGCTTCCTATGGTCACTTCTGTTTTGAAAAAGATATGATAAGGCCTTCCACATAGCATATGGAGTTTCCTTTCCATGGAGGTTCGAGCCAATATGATCTCGAACTCCTTTTAACAAAACCCTTATCGTCTTTGCTACATGTTAGAAAATTAAATATTACAGAGCAATGCACACACATAAAATATGCGGAAAATACAAGCACACAAAACACATTAAAACCAGAGAGACACAGATATACGTGGTTCACCCAGTTTGGGCTACGTCCACTTCGAACAGCTAGTCCTTCCTTTCTATTATCCAACAAAAATTAAGAGACAAAACCTACAGCAGATCTGCTGTAATATCCTCTGTTCTCTCTCACAGTCTCCCTATCTATTTCCCGCTCAGAGAATACACATACAATGTGTAGCCGCAATACAATACCCTCATAAAAGTGAGGGGTTGCCTTCTAGGGAAAAAATCCCTAAACTAAACATAACTTCTACCGTCAGATCATTCGCCTAATGAACGACCCAAATTGACTAGAAAATATTATACTTTTACAAGGCAATTTTACATCTATTTTTGGCTTCGGGGGTGTTAGACTCCTATACCAATATGTGTCATTTTTCATGATTGTCTTGATTGAACTATGGAATATGTTCAAAGCTTTTTCTTGAGCAAAGGTGTTCCATATTCTTGAAAAACCAAAAAATCAAAAAATTTAAAAAATGTAAAGAGGGTATACCCTAAAAGAAAAATCAAAGGGTAAGAAAAATAAATTGGTCAAGAAAATGAAAGAAATGAACCCCAAGCAAAAAATAGACCAAGGAAAGTGTGCAAATCCAAATGCCACTACTATTTTATTTTTGTAATAAAACAATTGTGTGCAGCTTGTCAAACTTTTGCCACAATTTATGAAGAGTCAAACTGTTTAAACTTGACTCATTCATGTTTCAATTTCATGTTGTAGAATAGAGAATAAATATCTGACCAAACAGTTTAATCTTGGCAGATAAGTAGATAGGTAGAGTTAATAAAAGGTGCTCAACAGTTTAATCTAAGCCCTTGGATGTAATAAGGGTAGAAATAGATAGATTTATCATGTAAAAATAAAAAGGTTGATAAGGGTTTGCAAGTCTAAATGCACCCTAATAAAGAAGAAAAAATGGTAGTGTCAAGTAGATAGGGTAGGTATATGGTGTTGCAAAGTTTTATGTGATGAATAATGCTGCTAAATGTATTTAATCCTTTACTTTCATCACAAGTACTGAAGCAGAAAATACACTGGAAAATCACAGCAAGCAAAGTCAAAATCATTAACTTCCCACATCACTTTCCCCTTAAGTTTTACTAATTTCCCCCAAAGTACTAAGGTATTTAGAGATCAAAGGGGCTCAAGGCATTTCCTTGACTTTTGGAGGGACCGGACCCTCGGCCTAATGATCAAAAGACCTAAGTACTTGAGATTATTTGCCATTATAATCTTTCACTTTTAACTTTTTCCTAAGTAAAATCCAATTTTACTTAGGAAAATCATGCCATATTTCATAAAATACCCTCAAAATCACTTGCTATGCTATGTTTAAGTGTTGAAGTTAGGATGATATAATTTACTTTAAAGATCTTCACTTTCTTAGTGATAGTTAAGTATTTTGAGTTTACCTTGCCCTTCATCATATTAACTTCTAATTTATTTACTAAATCCCTAGTGAAAATGCCTTATCCTAAGTATATAACTCCTTTTACATACATATCCCAAAAAAACCATCTATTAAGATTTTAACCAAAGTATTTATTTCCCCATGCATTCAACTAAAAAACCCACATTATGTGCCCTTTGGTTAAATATATCATTATATAATAGTCCCGCCCCTTATGGTAATTGAATTGATCTAATTTCATTATCATATAATAAAAATATGAAAAAAACATTAAACATATAATTCGTATGTTTAAAACAAAAAAAAAAAAAACCAAAGTTTAATTAAAACTAAACTTTGGAGATCCCGCGCGCAAAGTTTCTTACCCCGACCCTTTATAACCATAGGATTAATTAATTAACTGGATTAATTAATAACCAACTTTTCCGCCTATCAAAGCACCCCCGGGATGATTAGTTAAACACTAATTACATCGGGCCCGCAGGTTAACTTTCCCGTCACCTTCCCGTCTTGATAACCGTCGGATCATCCGCCCGCAGATCAACGCTCCACAGTGATTCCGCTAGCCGTCCCTCGACAGAACTTTAACGCGCTGGGGGCACGGTGGTTTTGAAACCATCCTCCGACCACGTGTCACTTCCCCAATGGAATCGCTACCCTCGCGTTCAATACCACCATTTCCCATAAGCGGTGCGGGAATTACCGCTTACCGCCCGACCCCTGCCACATGTCATCCCGTACTTCAAATGACATCATTCCTCGAAAAAATAAAAATCCCCTTTTAACTTTGGAAATAAAACAAAATTCGTGTTTTTTCAGTCATTTTCATTGCTGAAAGCGACTGCGCCTCCCGCTGTGAAATTCAAATTTCCACTGAAAAATACTGTTCTATCCAATTTCGTTCGAGAATTCCGCTGGACCATTATTCGAGCATCTTCTCACCACCACTTGATACCTGTTAAATCCCAGTTTGCCTCCGAAAACAGGTATTTATTCTATTGCACTCCGAAATTCAAAAGAAACTCTGTGTTCCGTGTTTTTTCACTGGATTAGTGTTAAAATATTATCGCTAAGATCATTCCCTGAGCTGTAAAACTGTGAATTGTTCCCCCGAACCTGCAACTGTGCCAATTTCCCTCATTAAAACTGAAATCACGACATTTCTGTGAAGAAAACCCAGAAACTTCCATTTTGAACACACAAGAACCAAAATGGAAGCCCTGGCAGCCCTGAATGTAACCCCATTGAATGCCCCCCACAGAGAATTAGAATATTTGCCCTTAGTGGATAAGGACTTCCAAATTAAATTCTTAGTGTTTGATGAAAGCCCCCTTCGAAGTTATTGTCGCTGCAGAGACGATTATTCGAAGGGATTGGATGTCATTGGGTTGTGGGAATCCAATTTCCCGAGATATCTCATCCCCTCAGTCCTTATTTTCCCAGAAATTATCCACTACTGTCATTCTAACTATGATCCAACTCAAAGAGCAGTAATGTCCCCTAACCAGAGTGTTCTATTCCCCATTACTCCCCAAGCCATCAATGCAATGCTACATTTTGAACCTGATCAAGAGCTAACTCCCTTGTATATGGAAGAACTGATTGAAAAGTCTAATCAACTGTCTCCAGATTGAAAAGTCTAATCAACTGTCTCCAGAAAAATTGAAATCCATTTGCCAAACTTTTATGTTGCCTGAACATCAACCTAAGAGGCCACCTCCATATGGTTTTGCTTACTTTAACAAGTTAGGCAGAATTATCCTCAATATGATATTCTTTGTTATGGGTTTCAATACAAGTGAATATGTTGATGAAATAACCTTGGTATTGCTGTCTATCTTTACTCCTGGGAAACCTCCTGTAGTAAAATATGATTTTGCATCCTTCATTTCCAATAAAATCCATGACCAGTTCATGAGGCTAGATAATGAGAAAGTGTTCAAATATTCCTCAGTTATTTATCATCTCCTCATCTATTATCAATCAGAGAAGCTCC
This sequence comes from Pinus albicaulis, assembly GCA_034641835.2. NCBI lineage: Eukaryota > Viridiplantae > Streptophyta > Pinopsida > Pinales > Pinaceae > Pinus > Pinus albicaulis. The sequence goes on along the minus strand of CM076569.1, from coordinate 563,066,953 downwards.
CCTTCCCTGTTAAAAAGCTTGATGCCAAGGGAAATCCTAGATCAGTTATTTTTTGGTCTGCCATAACTCATTCTTCCTATGAGTCTCCCTATTCCCATGCTGAGTTCATCGATCTTTTCGTATATCCTGCAACTACCTTGTTGACAGGAATTCCTCCTCCAAGGCTCAGTAATGAAATCAAGAAGACTTTGCAGCTTTCAAGGACATATAAAGTTGGAGACTGGTATTTATATCAAAACCATTCAGTCATCAGAATCTATGGATGTGAATTGCATCCATTCAAGCTGCCAAAATATGTTCCCATGAGACTTTTTGCCTTGGAATATTTTAGGCAAATGAATAATTCTGATACGATTCATTTTTGTAGTGTGAAAAAGAAAGCCCAACTCAGGATTAAAAGTCAATTAGGTCCTTTCATCTGCAACTCTAGGGAGGCCAAGCGAGAAGCAGAAGATATACTACAAAACCATTGCAAGTTCCAAAGGAGTTTCCGTTGGGTTCCTTATGATCCATTTGGTTTCATCTGTGATAAAAGAATGAAGAACAAATCTTCCCCATATATTCACCACAGGATTCCTGATATAGAACAATATGCTAACCAAGATGAATGGGTGGAAGAAACACTAGTTGAGGAAAGAAAGTGAAGAAGACAAAATGAACAAAATTATGAAAGACCTTGAAAAAAAACTCTTTGACCTAGAATCTTTTGGTCAAGTGCAGGTACCTCACATTGGCACCTCTTCAAAGAAGAAATCTACAACAGGATTACATGAAAGCAATCCATCTATTGCACAGAGAGTCAAAAGGCAAGGAAAGGAACCCGAAATACAGTCATTGAAACTTTTATCATGGTAGAGAAACCTCAAACCTCCGTGAGCACCCGTATCATTCACAAGTTTCTCCCACTCAGTAAAACATCCTGAAGTTTCAGAATTACAAACTCCATCCAATATGGAAATAGGAAAGAAAAGGCAGGTTCCAGATACTACTCCTCCCAAAGAGTCCTCAGAGCTACATCAAGCCAAAAAACATAAATCCAATCTACTTCCAGAGGTGGAAATCATTGATGAAATGTTTGATATGGAAGAGAAGATAGTCAACTAACTAGTTCTGTTAGTATGACACACACAAATCAGAAAGGAAAAGCATTGCAAAAACAATTGAGTACTGAAGTATCTTCTTTTAAACCACCAAAAACAGATACAGGTGATATAAAAAGAACTTTCATTAATATAAAGGCAAAGAATGATCCATTGAGAATGAAAGTATATGATCAATATCTAAAAATGGCTCCACATAATCGTGAAAGGTTAATGTCGCGCATTTTAGACATTTCACAAGGCAAAATGATGATGAGCCACTTCAAGTCCAAGGTGCCAAAACCCATGACAAGTAGCTGATTATATTAGGACCAATTCTTGAGGTCCCTGGGCTAAAGACATTAATCCCTAGACCCGTATAGAGTCGATACAAAACAAACTGGGAAATGGTGTATTCCACTCTATACCGATAAGGCCATGATGCTCTAAGGCTGCAAGATTCTTTAAATAACACAAGCACCCAATTGTAAGTTGAAAAGGCCTCTTCTAGGCCAAAGATAATGATATAAAGTCTCTCGGAAGACATAATTATTAGTTTGGGTCACAACCCCAAAGATATCAAAAGCATTGAGGCACTAATCAAAAAGAAAGATGATGATATTGTCTACTCTAAGAAAGCGAATCAGAAATTACTACACTTCAAGACATCCCCTGACTCCAAGAAGTTTTGAAGGAGAATTTGCAGAAGAGATAATGGAGTTGCTCTTAAAAATGACTCGAGCAACTCAGAGTGAAACAGAGAAAGAATTGGAACAAGCTTTACAAGAGAAGGAAGCTATCATGCAGATCAATCACAGAAGCTACTACAACTCACAGCACTAAACAACAAGTATCAAAAAACATGAATCAAGACAGTAGACACTTCGGTTTAAGTTCTCATGAATTGGTAAAAAAGTGCAAAGTTTAAAACCTGTCACAGAACTGTAAAACCACAAAATTGCGCTAGAAAACTTTGAGCGTAAATATGATATGTCCAAAAGAACTGCGTATAATACCAGTGAAATTAAAAGATTGGAAAAATTGGTTAAGGCTTTAGAAAAGATCTTTCATTAGAAAAGCCTTTGAGAGAAATAAATGAAATTCTTTGGACTAATATCATTGATTCAATAAAAAGTATTTGGACTTTTGTTCAAACAATCTTTGAACAAAATGACTTGATCAAAGTAGCTCCTGAAGAAATAGCCAAAACAAGAGATGAATTAAAGAATGTGACCTCGAGCAAGCTAGTCAACTTATACAGCTTCGAACACACGACTAAGCAACAACTTTCAAAGTTAGGAATTGATGACAATCAGTACACTATCTTAGAAATAAAAAAGAGTTTTTACCAAAAGAACTCTTATGCAGTTTAATTTGGAAAAAGGAAGTGCTCGGATATGCTAGAAGAAATCAATGCTTTTAAAGGGAAGTTTCAGTGTTTTATTAGACAATGGGTTACCCGCTCCCATGCTAGCAAATGACAAGGTAATGGACCTCGGAAACCTATGTTACTAAAATAGACATACATGCTCATAACGCAATCGTTATTTCTATCAATGCATCACAAGCAACATTGCCAACAGGGAGGAACCTCTATGACAGATTAAAAAATTTGTTTCATCCGGAGCATGAAATAAAGTATTTGTTCTCTAGTCAGCTTCACTTTTTTATAGGTACATAGTAGGCCGATGAGACATTGAGAAAACTCAAAAGAATAGAGTAATAGCGTAAGATCAATGGTGGGATGACTTATTGGAAATTTTGTAAAATTTATCTTCGTACGTAGAATTTGATTTTTCTTTACCATCATGTAAAAAAATAAATAAGGAGCACGAAAGCTAAAGAGTATCCGTAGAAACAAAGAGTGTCGATAGCAAAGGAATTACTCAAAGGGACAAAGATCGTAGCCCTGATTATAAGCACCTCGCTCCAAAGACATCCACAAAGGAAGGAAACAACACATCAGCAGAAGCTACTTGTTATTCCCGTTCTACGAGACCATTTGTCTCCTTTTTATTTGTAAATTACTCATTAGTCACCCTAGATTATTGGCTAGGTTAGTGTGAGATATTTTCAATCATTTTTTGTATAAATAAACCCTCAAAGAGAGTATTGAGGGTGGATTCTAATACTTTGCTATGACATTGACCTTTTTGGAATAAAAAGTGTTTTGGAGAAATTTATTTGTGGCTTACTGGATGACAATTTGAAGCTCAGGACTTTTTGCAGGATTCATGTGCTTTGACTCAGTCAATAAGTTTTTCTATCCTATGTTTTAAGTTCTATATCTCGTCTTTATAATATCATTATGTCCATTTCTGAATAATTTATATAAAGGATTGAATCGTAATTTACTTAATTGTACTCGATTTCGTATGTGATTATTCTTAATGTTTTCCTCTAAATTGGTTATAAGCACGACTCTAAATGCTCTCGCTTTGCTAATTTAAACATTCTTGATTACTATAATAAAGAATTCTTCATTTCTCTTTGTTTGTAGTCATTTTATTTCTTTCTTTTTGAACATGGTGAAAGATTCTTAGCCGCCTTTCATCCCTTCAAAATCATCCCATCCACTTTAAATTTTAAGGATTGTTCTCTCTCTCGGCTATCTTGCCCTCGCAAAGCCATCTTCGTGTGTAGAATAGAAATCCAAGAAAGCCATCCTTTGACTCCATAGCCCAATGGACCGAAAAATCTTCAACCTTGCCCTTAGTTTGCGATTCCACCATTTTCAAACAAACTCTTGGATCTATAACTAGCCTAAAAACCTTCTAAGAACAAAGATAAATCATAAAGAGAGAGCCCTCTCTGATGTAGATTGGCTAGATTCTGCATTTGAAGGTTGGTTTGTGGTTACCTCGGTATACTTTCCTCTTCCACAACTTCAAGGAAAAACCCGAGTGATAACAGGGTAGCGCTCCAAATCCCCCACCGGGGGACCACCGATCCCCCGAACCTCGCCACCGGGGGGGGTTAGCCCCCCGGAGCTCTCGCGTGGGGGGACAAGTCCCCCCCCTCACCCTCGCATACAATGGTGTACAATTTTCCCGGGGTATACATCCAAGCCTAAAACAAGGATCTCCGAATTTGGAAGAAAATCGTGCTCCACACCCAACAATCTCCCACTTGGAGACTAATTGTAGCAACTCCACCGCATTTCATTTGTTGGAAAATGAATCCTCTTTTGGACCTCGTCGTTCCTCATCTTCATCATCATCCTTGAAGACCAATTGAAATCGAGCACATTTTTAGTTTATCCCCGGTTACAACTTTTGTTAGCATATCCGTGCAGGATTCTCGCTAGTGTGTATCTTTTCCAAATCCTTCAACTCTCCATCTTCCAATACCGACCGTATGAAATGGTACTTGAGATGTATGTGTTTAGTCCTCGGAATGAAATGCCGAGTTCTTGCAAGATGAATGGCACTTTGGCTATCACCGTATAACGTGCCCATATCATGCTTCTTACCCAATTCACCCATAAGCTTGTAACCAAATCATTTCTTTACTAGCCTCTCGTAGCAGCAACATACTCGCTTCGTTGTTGAAAGTGCAACAACACTTTGGATTTTTTGAAACCCAATCGACAGTTGTTCCACCTACAAAGTAAATAAACATCCCCGTAGTGCTCCTCCTATTATCTCTATCACCTCGCCATATCTCGCATCAACATATCCCCTCGTAGAGCAATGTTTGGAAAACCACCAAAGCATAATGCTTGATTTGTGGTACCTCTCAAATATCTCGAGAATCCATTTTATTGCCATCCAATGTTCTTTTCCCCGGATTATTCATGTACCGCTATAACTCCCACTCGCATGCGCACATCGTGCCTTGTGCACCATTGCATACATTAAGCTTCCAAATGCTGATGCATATGGAACTTTAGACATATAATCCATGTCTTCTTGGGTCTTTGGGAACATCTCCTTACTAAGTTTGAAATGGCTAGCAAAAGGTGTACTAACAGGTTTTGCATTGTGCATATTACATCTTTTCAACACCTTTTCTATGTACTCATTCTAAGACAATGTTAATTTGCGATTTTTCGTGTCTCTAGTTATCCTCATACCAAGGATTTGTTTTGTAAACTCTCCAAATCCTTCATTGAAAATGAATTTTCCAATTTTCCTTTGAACACATTTATTTCCCCGCATGTTCGATCCCGCAACAAGCATGTCATCTACATACAATAACAATATAATATAGCCGCCATCATTTTTTCCTTTTTAGATAAAACACAATGATAAAAGTGACATCTAGTATAACCTTGTTCGTACATAAACTTGTCAAATATTAGATACCACCGCCTCGGAGCCTGTTTTAACCCATACAAGCTCTTCTTTAACCTGCACACCAATTTTTCTTTCCATTTGACCTCATATCCTTCTAGTTGCTGCATGTATATCTCTTCCTCCACATCTCCATGGATAAATGTTGTCTTTACATCTAACTGTTCAAGATGTAAATCTTCCGATGCTACAAGACTTAAGATAGTTCTGATTGAAGTCATCTTAACAACAGGAGAAAATATTTCATCAAAATCAATACCTTTCTTCCCGTGCGAAAACCCGTTCACCACAAGTCTAGCTTTGTACCTATGTTTTTCCTCCATCTTCTTCCTTCACTTTCGTAAACCCATTTATTTTGCAATGTAGTTTTACTCGTAGGCAACTCCGACTAAGTCCCAAGTCTCGTTATGCATTAAGGAGTCCATCTCTTCTTCCATGGCTAGCTCCCACTTCTTCCCCGTCTGTCAACTCCGTATCGCTTCTTCATAACATTCAAGTTCACCATAATCAAACAAAGAATAAATAATATAATGAAGGAGAGTATCGTTCTAGTGGCCTCACTTATCCTAGTAGATCTTCTAACACCATTTTCAAGTGTTTGGAGGTGCTTGTTGCCGTTGTGGTGTGTTGCCGCCGCTCGTGGTTGTTGATTATTATCATTTTCGTGCACCTTTACTTTTTCAGCTATCTCATCAAGAACTGCGTATTCCTTGCTTTCTTTTTTTCTCGTGTTTTTTTCCCCGCAACTCGATTCTTATACAAAACCTTTTTCATTGAATATTACATCTCTGATCCTAATGATTTTGTGATTTTTCATAATCATATAAGCGATAACCAAAAATCATTAGCACCATATCCAATAAAGGTACATTTCCTTGATTTTGCCTCAAGCTTTGTTCTATTTTCTTTATTAATATGGACAAAGGCCTCACAACCAAATGGCTTTAAAAAAGAGTAGTTTACCTTTTTACCTGTCCATGCTTCCTCTAGAATACCACCATCCAATGAACTTGAAGGCCCTCTATTTATTAGATATACAATAGTATCTACAAAGATTCCGCCTCAAAATTGTAAAGGCAATCCCGCATGCAATCTCATGCACCTTGCACGCTCCATGATTGTTTCGTTCATCCTTTCCGACACACCATTTTCTTGTGGTGTTCTTGGAACTGTCTTCTCTACGAATTCCATGCTCTGAATAGTACCTATCAAACTCTTTGCTACAATATTCACCTCCATTGTCTGATATGAGACACTTTAACTTCTTTCCTGTCTCAATCTCAACCAAATCTTTCCATTTATTCAAAGAATCAAATACATCAGATTTATTTTGAATACAATAAATCCAAGTTTTTCTAGTTTCATCATCAATAAATGTAACATAATAGTGAGAGCCACCGAGAGATGATACCTGAGCAGGTCCCCATACATTTGTATGCACAAGCTCCAATTTTTCACTCTTATTTTCTCTTTCCCAACTCCTCGAGAAATCACTCTCTTTTGTTTTCCATAAATGCAATTCTCACGTAAATCCAAATCAACATTCTTCAAAACTCTAGCAAAGAAATTTCTTGAGTGAAAAATCTTCATCCCCTTCTCACTCATATGTTCGAGCCTATGATGCCATAGTGTCGCATCTCGCTTCCTTTAGAAGTTAAAGCATTAACCGTAGTTAGAAATACCATTTCATAAATACAATGTACCAACCTTTTCTCCTTTTGCTATTACTAGGTTCCTTTGGTGACCTGTCCAAGCTTTATCTCATGAAAGTTGTCACACAACCTTCACCGCCTAATCGCCCCTATTGAAATCAGATTTTTCTTTAGATCCTGAACATGCCTTACCTTATTTAGCAGCTATTGGTTTCCATTCCATTGCTTACAAGAACCTTACCCATTCCAAAAATTGCTAAAGGTTTATCATCACCCAAACGAACTTGTCCAAAAATCTCCTTGAACATAGTCATGAAAATATCTCTTATCGTGTGTGGCATGGAATGAAGTCCCCGAATCTACAACCCAAGAATCAAGAATATTTTCAAAAGAAAGAATCAAAGCATCTTGTAACACATCACCCGTCACATTTGCTTCATGATTATTTTCTTGTTGTGCATCTCCTTCTTTTTCCCTTCCGATATCTACAACTTTTCTCTTTAGGTGTCCTTTCTTTCCACATTTTCAAAGACACTATCCTCGATCTAGACTTGATCCGCCTTTCCTTGATTTACCGTAATATCCCGAGCTCTTTCCTCTTTCCATTCTTCTTCCCCTAGACTCGCACTCAAAGCATTACCCTATGTCTCACTCGTAGCTTTTTTCTGCCGCATTTCCTCACTAAGGATAGCACCGACAACATCATCAAACTTTAAAGTACTAGATCCGTAGATTACAGAGTTACTAATGGCCATTACTAAACCATCCTCCAACTCTCTCGGAAATGAGCACAAGAATACCAGTAGCTCTAACTTCATCATCAAAGTTTACCCCTCGCGTAACTTAACTAGCCGGTAACCGTATTAAAAATCATTTAAAATGGTCTCGTAACTGCATCCACCTTCCGACATCTTCATATTAAATAGTCGTTTCATAAGAAATACCTTGTTTGAGGCCGAAGGTTTTTCATATAATTTCACCAACGTCTGCATCAAACCCTCTGTTGTTTTTTCCTTCGAAATGTTGAAGGAAATTGATGCCGCAAGGCACAACCGTATTGTTCCGAGTGCCTTTCTATCGAGAATGTTCCATTCCGCATCTGTCATGGCCGTCGACTTCTTTGATTTTCCGCTCAATGGTAGGTATAGATCTTTCTGATACATATAATCTTCCATTTGCATCTTCCATAGCGGGAAGTTTTGGCCGTTAAATTTCTCGACCCTAAACTTAGCATCTTCCGCCATTGCTCCCACTCGAACCAAGAACCCTTCTTTCCTGTGAGTTTATCAGCCAAATATACCCTCGCGCTCGATACTCAGCTTGTTAGAGAATTAAATATTACAGAGCAATGCAACACATAAAATATGCAGAAAAATAAAAGCACACAAAACACATAAAAACCAGCAGAGACACATATATACGTGGTTCACCCAATGGGCTATGTCCACTCCGAACAACCAAATTCTTCCTTTCTATTATCCAACAAAAATTAAGAGACAAACCTCATGAGATTTGTCGTAGTATCCTCCCGTTCTCTCTCACATTCTCCCTATCTCTGCTTCCCCACTCGCAGAATACACATACAATGCGCAGCCGCAATACAATACCCTCATAAAAGCGAGGGTTGCCTTCTAGGGCAAAAAACCCTAAACTAAACATAACTTCTACCGTTAGATCATCTGCCTTGTTAGCACTCAAATCTACCTCAGGCTGAAATGAAGTAAAACTCAAGGCTACATCAAACCACGCTCAGCCTCGTAGCTAGCCCTACGAGAACAGAGAGGGCTCTCTCCCCGTCAATCTCGAGAAAATAAGCAATAGGATACGAGATGACTTACAAGAACCGATTTTTAGGCTAGTAAAGAGATAGGTATGTTTGATTTTTGGTTTTTTGGGTTTTTTGCCGGAGTAATGGGAAAACAAATTTTTGGGTCCGGGGATAAGGTCGACTCTTTGCAAGACTGCAAAGTCAGTGAGGTAGGTGATGATCTTGATGCTTCGAATTGGATTTTTATGGATAGATTAGATCGACGAGGAGCTGAAGAGGGCAAAGAAGAACTTGGATCCTCTCCAAACAAATGAAAAACATATAGAACTAATCGAATTCAAAGGCTAAGCATCGTAGAACAATGGATTCAACCTTAATCACTCATTCAAACTTAGTTCGTAAGCATAATGAAAGGACGGCAACATTAAACATGAAGAAACTTACAAGAAACAAAGGGAGAAACATCATCAAGAACATTTGCAACACCACAAGGATCCCAACAAGTGCCGCAAAACCCCCGATCTTTCCTTAGCCAAAATATGAAAAGTATGTACAATAGTATCAAAAGTATCCCAAGAGTCCAACCTCGTAGAATGCCTCGTAAAATTACAATATATAGATCACTCTAACTCCCTTTCCCCACCTCTAGGGGTCTAATTCCCCTCTCAGGGATCGCTGTCGAACCATAATTCTAATCATGGAACTACAATCTAGGCAAACTAACAACTTGCCCTCTAAAAGAGATGGAACCGATCCATTACATGATTTTTTACTCATTTGAGAGTGAATCTTCTAGAAGAGATAAAAACAAGCCAAAGTTACATGCCAAACATGAATTTACATCATAAAAACCCAAGAATTCTATCCATAGGGCAAAACTGGTCCAAAATAGGCATGAAATAATTTGAATTGCAAACGAAACCCTAAAAAATTCTCGTGTGGGTCGTCTCCCGAACCGCAAGGTGGTCACTCATGTTGCAGTGCTGATTTTTGAGGTAGCTCCCGACTATCCAAATTGAGCTTTCATGATAGCTCGTTGGAAATCCCCTCGGATGTCTACTTTTGCAACCCAAGTGGAATTTCTGAATTTGGAGTTGATTTGACCCTCCAAAACCTCATTCTCCCCTAAGGTACTTCCCCCGCTGGTGCAAAAGGTGGCAAAGAAGGTGTTTTTTATGGTGTTTTTGAGCTGCTATGACCATCCGCATTTTGTTAAAATGCTAAGTTGACTTCAGAGGATGCATATTTAAACCATGAAAAATCCAAAATGTAAAAATCTCTCCAGCTAGTGCCTCAAAAATGCGGTAGCCAGCATGAGCGCGCGACCCACCTAGTCGCAAAACTTCGTTTTTTAGACCAAAATTTGGAAATGACAAAAATTTTCTCCGAATTTGCCCAAATTCGGAGCGGAGGTCCTCCATCATGTAAGTCTTGCCCATTCAATGAAGCTCGGCCAAAATCCGAAGCGGATTAGGCCTTTTTCCGCCGTCGAAGTGCCTTGCGCAACCTCCTCTTCATGATCCCTCATCCTCGCTTTGCAAACATGCATGCGAGCTCCGTGAATGGCCTTTCATGCGGGCGAGCATGTCTCTTGTCTCGATCGGCCTTTGCCAACAAAGCCTTCTCCGTAGTGTATATTTACCCGAGTGAGCACAAAGATCTCGGTCAGCCGGTGTCATGTCACCGGCCTCTTTCGATTCCACCGGCCGTCGTCCGCACGGAGTTTGGCGCACCTCATAAAATGTGAGCTCATCCTCGAGATCGTTTGTTGCGCCCTCGCTCCAAATAGTTAATCACCCACTCGAGCTTTCTCGTACCAATTGGTCTTTTCACCGGTCATTCTTGGCCCTTCGCTCCCCCGGATAACTTCCCCTTAGCTTCGAGCTAGAGAGCCCGTATCAATATCACGGACTCGCTCATATCGTGTCCCGCCTCCCGATGGGCCCTCATCATGCATGTGCCTCTTGCCCCCGTCTTGTACCCGTACCTCGCACCGGAGAAGAAAGCGAGACCCTTTCCACATCACGTGGAGATAGTACTCGCTCGTGATCGTATGCAAGTCGCGCAGACCCCTTCCACCTCACGTAGAGGTACCCGCCGTGTCGTCGCAACAAGGCCCTTCGGCCTCGCCGATATGTCTCAACCAAAGGAGTAATGATATGCCCAACCTCAAGCATGTCCTACTGGTGTGTAGGCTCTCCCCGCATCATAAACCGATCAGGAGTACGGCCGGGCACTCGAAAAAGTCTTCAGAAATGAAATCCTCCCGTTATCGCTTCAGCCAAATCGATGTGACACCACAGATTGACCAAAGCGAAATGATATATACCCCCCGTATCAACAAGACCGGGCTCGTCTTCTTCTCGAAGAATAAATGTGTAACCATCTTTCTCTATGTTAGTGTATATGGAAATAAGGAATATTCACCATACGTTGACCTTTGTGAAGTGCATCAACAAACGAACATGGAGGAGAAAAGACGAGCATACCTGCCCTCACAACCGGGTATCAATAATGAGCCTCATGAGTGGTGCATACTCATCTCTCAAGAATCTTAATGGAAAGATTCTGCCTAAAGTAAGCCACATATCCAGCTTTTAATGCATGGCTCATAATGAAATTTCTCTAATCGTTTACCCTTGCTCCATTCTCTACTTTATGTTCCCAGAAAATATGGCTTCTTGAGCAATAGTCAAAGGCGATACAATGAAATCCAACTTCCAGCAAGGCTTACCCGATCACCCCGCAATAAATTAGAAGAAACAAAACAGATTTGCTAATTCAACATGAGGTCAGTTTGTACAACCATCTTGAAGGTAATCTGAAACATGACAAGAATCGCAACAATCCATAGCTAATGACATGCCCAGGACCAGCCAAAGAAGTAGGCTCCCCTCGCGATGATCACCACTTCGTTTTCTCTCATGAACTCCGTGGGCACATTACCTTCACCACCGAATCACCGCCCCAACTGCCTCATTCTCACACTGTCTCTCCTCGAGCATGTCTCCGATCAAACTTTTTGGCAATGTGTATGCTGATATGAATGCAGTGAAAGCAAAATTAGGATGTATGTTTAACACTCAACCAATATCCCACCGCCAAAGCTCTATCAAGGAATCAAATTATGGATAAAATTTCTGCTTCAAATGGACTGAAAAGGCACCATCTCTGTTTTGAATGCAAATGAAATTTTGACCAAATAGGAGCAGGCTACCTTCAAAAGTTTGAACACATCTAGTCAAAGGAGAGCATGGTATTAACAGTGATATGTTTGTCTACGAGTTATGACCATAAAGGTTTCAATGGGCCATTCGAAACAAAGACATGAGCATATGCTAACATTGGGCCATGTGACTCATTAAAAACATGAGGAATGTGACTCAAAGGGTTTAAACATGGCATAACACTAACAATGGTAGCAGTGGTATTATGGGTATGATAACAAATTGATTTTGATGTTATATAGAAGGCTGGCCATATCACCGTTTAAGATAGCAAACACACTCTTTACACCATTCATTTTCATTTCAAACCCTGAAAACAATAATCTTATAACAGTGGGGTTTTAAATCCTTCATTTGCATATTAGAAACCACCCATGATGACACAAATATGTTTGAAAACCCCAAGTGATTGATGAAAACTTGTTTTAAAGGCAACTGGAGTCGATTCCGAGCCAATCTGGGCGCTCAAACCAAATTCCGAAACTCTGTGTCTGCGTGGGTCGCGCAGCCCAGGTGGGTCGCGCACCTGCAAACCCACAGTGCTGAACTGACTCTGCGTGGGTCGCGCAGCCCAGGTGGGTCGCTCTCCCTCAACTTGGGTCGCGCAGCCCTAAAACTCTGTCTACGCCCTTCAAAAGTCTGAAATCGGCCCTCAACTTTGCAAATATGATTTGGGAGGTATGAATTTGGTTCAAATAAACTTGCTTGGCTTTATACATCTCACAAATATCTTCACAATCAGATTTTATTTCAAATCAAACTTCAAACCCATATCACAAATGTTTTTGTAATTTTCACTTTGGCTTTTTCAAATACAAACTTCCTTTGGCTTTTTTGAGGTCGATACTAATGATTTTATTGTCTTCTTGCAGGGATATGACTATCTTGGATAGAGAAAAGACCAGGAGTTAGCTTTTGACAATGTCTTCATGGCGGAACAATTACAATTTATTACAAAATGATAATGACAAATTTCTAGTTCCAAAACAGGGTTTTGGACTAGAAATGTATTTTTTTAAGAAAATGCCGATGATAATAAAATAGAAATCACAAGTGTTGGACTTTCCTCACCATGCAGGCTTTATGACTAGTATATAAATAACTCAAAAACCCTAGACACCAAGACCTAGGACACTTATCGACAATTTTAATGACCTCATATATCATGACAATAACTATGAATAATTTTTTGAAGAAAATTTTTAAAATAGCGCTGTAGGTATAATATGAGGAAACAAAAGACGACAGACCCCCACGTCAGTTCATGGCATGATCCTAGTGAAATGCAACGAAGTGGAACAAGCGAGACACCTAATAATGAATATGCAAAAGACGAAATGATCACTGACGGAGGGCTGCAAGGACCGACTCTAACATGCCTAATGAACGACCCAGATTGACTAGAAATTACTATACTTTTACAAGAAAATTTTACGTCTATTTTTGGCTTCGGGGCGCTGCCCCTGAAACCCCCGCCGGGGGATCGCTGGCCCCCAAACCCCCCAGCCGGGGGGTCAGCCCCCCCGGACCCCGCGGGGGGGAAAAGTCCCCCTTGCACCCCCCCCCCACGTGCAAGGGTGTACAATTTTCCTGGGGTATGCATCTAGCTAAAACAAGGATCTCTGAATTTGGAAGAAAATCATGCTCCACACCCAACACTACATTCTTCTTCCATGCATCAATATTTTGAGCATCTAATGTTGCGAGCTTGGGAATATCAGTGTCTATGAATTCCCTCATTCTATTGTCCCCCAACACTACCTCCATCTTGTACTTCCATGATATGTAATTCGAAGTACCCTCAAGGGAATATTCGAGTCTCAATCCACAGAAATAATCACGATCGGTTACTAGTCCTGAAGAATCAATCTGCAAATTCGATTCACCTGTTCAAAAAAAACTTTGGTTATTATCTTCTATAGTGATTCCTACTCTGATACCATGTATAAAATCCTTGTACATTCAACTGATGTTGTAATATTATGCTAAAACACAATATTTGAATCTATTTTACAAATTGTAGAAACCATTTACGGTCACACAATCACATAAACAAGAAAGAGAAAGAATTTAAATCAAACAACACAAAGATGTATCTAGGGAAAGCATCAAATAAAAACCCTGCTATCTATTTATTGCATTAAGTAAAGAAAATGAAACAATACAATGTTATTTCCCTTCCTGAGAAACCTATGAACTATCTCTGACTGTCTCGCTCTGATCCTAGGAAGAATGGTCTAATACTTAACCAATTTCCTGCCTCTATGTTTCTCAGCCTTGCTTACGCATTCCTGAGGGAATTGAGCCCCTATTAATTAGGAAATTCCCAATAATTGATTATGTAATTCATCTAAGGCTTCATGCTGACCTCGTGCATGACCTGTACAATTTTCTAATTATACAATTGATAGTTCTATTCCCTTTAACTCCAATATCAATTGGGCCTTCCTTAGAACTGACATGTAACAACTAATTATATCGAATTATCAATTATTTGATTGATCAATGCATGTGAATTAAATCAAATTTAATTCACTGAACCTCTCACTAGCTCATCTATCTCTTAGAACTAATTAAACTATATTTAACTAAAATAATCAAGTTAAACAATTACAACTCAAAATAAACTATGACTGGACCCTCTAAAACTTAGAGTGAACTCTACATGCCTCTAGTTTGACCCCAATCTTGAATTGACTGAGCTAAATAAGTATTCCCAAATCAGTTATCTCATACAAGATGTCATGTGATGTGGAATTACAATTTCCTTCTAATTTAATTAAGAGAAGAATAAATTAGAATCCCTTCTTGTTGCTAATTTCAACACACTACCTCCATGCGGTTGTGACCCAATTTGCTGAGTTTAGAGGGTGCAGTCTTGAGATCCGAGCCACAATTATAGACCACCCTCCAGAGAACTGTCCATAACTTGATCATACTTTCCATAATCATTATTAACACAAGGGAAAAGCTAAAAATTCAAACTCGAATAAAAAAGTTGACCTAGATTGCCTAAAAAACAGTAGACATTTTGTCAAACACATGGAAAACATGTAAGCTATAGGTCATGAATGCATATCTGATCATAATAGTCTGATATTCTTTGAAAAATCACCAAGAAGGATCTATTCCCTCTCCACATAGCCACAACAACAGTTATTATTCCATACATTCATCAACCAATCAATAGCTAAACCATTCATGACAAGGGTCATAAATAACATACATCAAGTAACCAAAAAATAAATAACAAATAACCAACATAGGAACCATGGCAACTGAACCATAATATCACCAACATAATCACTAAAAATATACATGAATCACAATAAGAAAATGTATCATATTAACATGTGAAAATACCAACCAACTCAGGGACTTCCATGTACCACTCGACCGTAGATTGAGTTAAACCAAATCTCTATTTTAGTCAATCACCCCTGCACCATATTCCAAGCATGAATGTGGGACCAACTTGGGCTTCCAGAGGCCAAACCACCTCAACCCTCATCCAAAGTGATTCCACCTCCACGGTCGGACATCACTAACACCAACCATATTGGTCTTTACCCAAGTTGTCCAAGGCTCCAAGAACTAGTAACTTAACCCACAACCTTCCAGGGCTCCAGAGCATTTGTCCAAGCATTCTCCAGGGACTAGTAACTCAACCCACAACCATAAGTAATTATGAGCACCAACCAGGAAAACAACAAGTGGAAAACCCATAACACCATGGCTCTCCAGGAAATGGCAAGGCAAGGCTAAAACCACTGTCAATCTATGAAAATATCCATGCCAATGACAACACCTAACCAAAAAACCACATGCATATACCATGCATCCATAAATCAATAAGAAAATCACACATGCTACCTTTTACTTGCAAAGCAATCCAGTTGCAGTTGTTGATCCAATGTTCCCTTGCGCTTTCTTGCTTTCCTTATCCAAGTGGTTGTTCTCTTTTCTTTTGTTGAACCTGAACAATAATGGGAAAAACTGTCAATTGATTCTCAAGTGCCTTTTTATTAGTGATATCTCATTTTTCTTTATTTTCCTTCATTTTCTCTCTAATTTCCCTAGCATGCAAATATGTCTCTTCACCTTCTTTTTCTCCTAGTTTCCTTTATTTTTCATAAATAAATGTCAATTAATGCCCCATTTGTCTTTTCCAATGCCTTTGCTAATTTCCTTAGCCATTAATAAACCAAAAATGATCACCACTATAATATTTTCCCACCATTTAGCTTTAAATACGTGTCACATGACCTTGGTCTTATATTTTTTATATAGAAAATCAACCAAGAGTTGTTACAAGTTCTATATATATATATATATATATATATCTGTGTGTGTGTGTGTTAAAATTATTTACACTTTAAGAATTCAATCAAAACTTGATAGATTTGAGATTAAAATGGATTAATTTCATATCAAATTAGTATATATGATCAATTTTAGTTAAAAATTAAATGATTTGATTTGAATTAATATATAAGATTATTTTTAGTTTAAAAAATAAATGATCGTGTTTGAACTTGCACTTTAAAAGAAAATTTAAAATTTAGTTATTGATGTGTTGATTGATAATTCTTTCAAAAATATTTAATCTTAATTTATAAATTTTAATTTTATAATATATCTAAATTTTCAATGATTTTAAATATATTGATTTTTTTGTAAGTAATTTTTTTTATTAGTATAATAAAAATATATTATTAAATATTTTTAAACATTTTATATATATATATATATATATATATATATATATATATATATATATAGAGAGAGAGAGAGAGAGAGAGAGAGAGAGAGAGAGAGAGAGAGGTAAGTTAGGTTAAACTATATTAAATCCAAGAGAAACATTACATAGGCGACGAGCTAAGATGGTAAGTTGCGCTTATCCAATCCCAGCCTTCGTTGCTTTCAGAGTAGCGTAGGTATGGGGCTCCCTCCTGGGAGGAAACCAGCCCTGTAGTAGCTTCAAACATCCAAAAATTATAGGGTGTGTAGTGAAACATGAAAAAGAAAAAGTTCTATAATATGCGCTGAAATAATAGAAAACAAAAAAGAGCCAAGCGACCTCGCAATCATGGTGTTCTTGCATCATCCTCCGTGACAGGGTCCTCCTCCTTAACACAGCAACCGAACTCCTACGCTATGGCCTCCTCATCAATAGTAGGCAAGAGCGGGGGCTTTGAAGCAGGTGCACAGATAATGGGATCGAGCGGGTATTCAGCATCCGGTACATGCGTCAAAACACCCTCCGAGTCCATAATCGACACATTGGTATCTTCCCCCGTAGCCTCTTGTATCAAAAGAGGCTCGGATTTGCAAGGAGTGGGTTTCTCTGGGTGTGTGATGGTGGATTTCCTAAATCCCCTTCTACCCCTTTGAGTCTCCTGAGATGGGGCAACCTCCTCTTGGGTGCACGCAGGGCGCTGTGATGCCTCCCTGTCATAGCTACCAAAAGAGGAGCCCTCAAAAGATTCCAAACAATTGTCTTGACCTCGCTCATAATGTCCCAGGAACGTGCCTCTTTAGCCTCCCCTGATAGTACTTTGGCGCTAAGGCAGAGCCATGGGGGGGGAGGAGCAGCAAAGGGGTGGGGGGAAATTCACGAACAAAGACTTGCTCTTCAGGGGAGAACTCAATAGAGAAGTGAGACAGGTATGTGAGCCATTGAGAACAGTGCAGTAGGGGGGTGTGCAGGTGGGGTGGGGGGGGGGTGGGGCGCACAACGAGGGGGCCTGTCACTGTTTGCGCATAGCCAGGAGATCTGTGAAGGAAGGGAAATTTATGGGGGAGCGCGCAGCCTGGGAGGTGCCCCGCAGGGTGGGTGCCCAGAGGGTTGGCGCTAGTATGGAGGCATGCAGGAGGGAGGGTGCATAGTTGGTGGATGACTCGAAGAGACTGAGGTAGCAACAAAATATCTAAGGGGGTAGAAAGGGCTCTGGAGAACAACAGGAGCAGCATGAGGATAACACAATGAGGAGGGAACTCGCCTTTTGAATTCTAGTGTTACAAGCGCAGATGTTGTGCATTATTGTGACATGCTCGCAAGTGCAGGTTGCAGCAGTTCTCATGGAGTGGCATGTGATTTAGGGTATGGTAGTAGTTCACATGCATCATGGAGATCATGTAAATGATTGCAGATATGAGGTTCTGCACCAGGTAAAATTTGGCAGTGTACGTCTTCGTCAACCTGTGCATGGGAAGAAATAGTTTCATACGTTCGCGACCTGTCACCCGCATACGGGGATATATAACATTATATTTGCTATTCATTATTTTAAAAATTATTCTAAATTATTCACATTACTTATATTAATAATCTTTAGGAAAACCAAAATAATACAAAAGAAATACATTTAATCTAAAGATTATACAAAATTTAAAATTAAGTTTGTTACTATATAAAATTTAAAATTAAATTTGTGATAATCTTTTGAAAAAGTAAATTTCATTTTTTATCTAAACATTAATTAAAATTATTATTATTCAAAATTTAAAATAAATTTATAGTACTTACAATGAATTCATAATCCGTAATTATAATTAATACTTCATGTTATTCATGATAATCCAACTCTAGCTTCATATACAACTAATTTTGTTTTTTTATTTAAATATATAAAAAATTTATTGCCATTTTTATAATTGCTCCCTTTTTCTCTCTCTGAGAGAAAAAACGTCGATATTCATATTACTATGAAAAACGAGTACATATATAATCAATATAACTATCATCGACTGAATAGAGAGTCTCATAAATATATCATTTAACATATAATGTCATGATTTGCATTCACTATTTAGCTGCATAAATGTATCGTGTTTTCCCTATTACTTCAAAAATATGCTCTATATAATATTCCATGCAAGTACTTATATGTCATAAACTATCAAACATTAGATAATTAAGTACAAAACTAAACATCTAAATATTACTATTCTAACCAAAAATAGCTTAAAAACCTTAACATATTGGAAGAGATCCTTCATCCTGTGTTTCACCATTGTGGAGGAAACTGTAATGAAAGGTCCTTGGCTCCGCTGCAAGAACTATTTTCAATAGCACATTTGAAATTTCGTTCACTTATTTGTAAAAGAGATGCAAGTAAAGGACTTCTTCAAATTCTCAATGCAAATCATCCAATTTACCAAAGTGGGAGAACAAAGGTTTTCCTTTAGCTCGTGTATTGCTACCATCTCCGCCATACTAGTATATTTTAATTTGGTCATCAGGGTTTTAGGGTCTTGTGGCTAGGAATCTTGGTTATGTTAGTATTTCTATTTATATAAGGTCAATTTGTAACTTTTAGTCATGATGACCTGTGTACTATGGTTTAAAGAGGTTTAGATCTAGATTAAGTGTCATGTAAAATTATTTATTTTTCTAAAGTTCCAAATGTCTAAAGTCATGAGGTTTCCTTATTAAAGGGTAATCATAATAAAGATTTGGTCAGCATGGAAAGAGTACAAATATCATATCATAAAAATATTTGGTTATTATAAGTTAGTCACCATCCTTGGTCATCATAAGTGGGTCACCTAAGTTTATAGGTTAAGTCTACATCAAAGCAATCATGAGATGGATTAGGCACATATTTGGAGGTTGTGGTGGGTTAGTTTGAATGACCTTTCAATGACAGGTTATGATCTCATCGGGAAGATAATAGTCAGAAGGACAATCCTTTTCTTTTCCCAAGCATTGTGTTTTTCAGCAGGTGTTGCACATTCATAATTTATGTTTCCAATCACGATTATCGCCATCATTTCCGCTCCAAGCCATTTTACAAGATTATTTGAACTTTCCTCTTCATTCCACATCGCTTAGTTCTTCTCTATTTCCATCGAAAGCCGTAGTATGCTCATTTTGGTTCGCTACGAAAGGGAGGCAGGGGCTCTACGAATCCACATAGCGCTGCAATTCTCACACATTAGTGGTCGACCCTTCTTCACAGGTGAAAATCCAAGTTTATCTGTGTTCCTTAGTTTTGGATGAATCCTCAAATTGCATGTAGGAACTAGAAAAAATCGTAAAAACCATGAAAGAGATATAAATTCATCGTTGCTTCCTTTTTGAAATCATTGTGTTTCTTTCTTTTGTGCTGCATTTTATCCTAGTCACTGTGATTCCACACAGTGGTCTATATTTCGCATTTGCCGCTGCCAAATCTGCATTTTCTTTGTGTAGTTTCCACATGCAAAGTATGCCATGGCCTTAAAACTAAATTCAAGCTTCTTTCTCTAAGTGTTTATGCTTAAAAGTGTTTAAACACCCAAATACCTTGAGCACTATGTTTCTTCCTTTTGCGCTACGACTGTCACATTAAGGTTTTATATTAAATTGATATGAATTTGCAAGTTTTTTATGGTTTTCCTGAGAAAGTCTACATTGTTTAGTATTTTGTGTAATGCTTGTTGTCTCTTAAGTCATCATTAGAGTTTTAAAATATCATAACTCCTCCATTGTTATAGAAAACAAATTTCTTATAACCCTAAGCTATTTACAATTGCAAGAGAAAAATCATGTCAACTCCATAAGACAAGAAGCACAAGGGAGGTGTCATTATTCTATTTGAACCAAAATATGTCACAATTATCAACGTAGACCCAACCATCAGAATGGATATTGAGTAGGTGGGTTGTATGAAGTTTTGTGAAAATATTCAGGGGTATCATTTACAATTAACTAAGGAGTTTTCCAATGGTTTTGATTGTTTGCAAGCAAAGGTGGGGAAACTTATTTTCCTAGTCACACCCAATCAATAGCTGAGGACACTAATATCCCTTTGAATGGTGAGGAATGGTTTAAGGGTATCGAGTTTGATTTGGTTAATTTCAAATTTTTTCTCAAGCCAAAATACCGGAAAGGGTATGGATCTATTGTTCCAAGAAGCTATCTACAAGACCATCATAGTAAATTGTTGGAGGTGATTCAAAGGTATTTCACATGTGAAGGGAGGTTCAGTAAATTTTATCATCATCATATTAGGCTCCTGATGCATTTTAAAAGCATGAAGCCCTTAAATATTCCTTATTACTTATTTATGAGTCTTTGTAATATGGTTGACAAAGTTCAAACAAAGGGAAATCAGATTGAAGCTAGTTTGTTTCATTCTTCATTAACTAAACTGCAAGTGATAAAGGAGCTTGAAAAGAAAGAGAAGTCATGGCAAGACCTTTTGATCTCATCACGGTGGATGAAACAACCTTATGATAGCCAAAGGAATAATAATACCCCATCAATGTGAACCAAAGAGGCCTCACTTGCAGTAGCTAGCTCGATAAAAAAGCCTTTGACTAAGAGAAATTTGGTTAACAAGAGAAGTGCTAAAAAAACTTCACTTTTCCCCTGGGGTAGAAAAAATGACTAAGGTACCTAGAAAAAAAGCCTCAACCAAGATATTTCCTGTAGAGTCTTCACCTATTCAAGTTGCTGAAATTTCAAAAGACGCACATGGAGGAGTGGAAACTGATAAAATATATTAGAAAATTAGGGATTTGCAAGATAAGTCAGATAAAGCTCATCGAAAAATAGCCTATTTTCAGAAAGAAATAAGAGAGATAAGGCAGAAAGTATCACAAGAAACTACCCACCCAATGAAAAAGAATCATCAAAGAAAGCATTGATACATGTTGCTAAATGCAAAAGAAAACAAGTCATTGATGTTGAAGAGACAAAGGAGACAATTGAACAATCAAGGAGACCTAGAACTAGGTCTACTGCCAAGGTGAAAATGCAAATAAAGGAGACTATTCAGCCAGAACAAAGGGTGGTTTTTGATGAGCATAAATATTTGAGAAACTATTGGAACAACCTGAAGGAGTTCAACAACAGGTAGATTAGCTTGCAGAAAAGGATCATAGGGATAAATTGAGTTTTTTTAAGCAAGTAATTTGTTTTGAGAATGTCCTTGATAGGGCCAGACATAAGTTAAAGTGGACCCTACCTCTACATAGATAGGTGATAAATTTATATACACTAATTTTGGTATTAAAAAAAAAGACTCAGATTGGTAGAGCAGAAGTTCACCGAGGCCAAGGAATCTGGAAGAAAGAGGAAGAGGGGCAAGTTGGATAAGTGGGAGATATTAGCAGAGGCCATTACAAAGGTAAATATTCATCGAGATGATACTACTCAACTCTAAAGTTTTGCATTTTTTCTAAAGAAATAGAAAATAATTCAGTTTTGGTGGAGCTTGCAAAAACAAAAATGCAGCAAGGACTTGTTGCAATTTTTATGTAGTTTTTTATGCTGATGAGATGGTGGATTTTTGAAGTTTTGATTGTCATGAGAGGAGTTATATGAATGCTACAACACTTATATTTATTCCTCCAACATTTATAACACAAGAAATTCATCATATTTCATAATTTTGAAGGCGCTACGAAAGGTGACAATTTTGCTGCAAAGGTGGGGGTTAGTCAATAAGGAGGTCTACAAGCACTATGAAGCCTATATGAGAGGTCCAGTTCCATCCTAGAGACATTTTAAAGACACCCATTTTCTCCATTTTATCAGAGGACATGGATGACTACTTCAACTTGCCGCGAAACTGGATGATGCGTTGTGAAACTGGAGAGTCAGCACCATTTCACTTCATATTTCAAATTTTTGGTTTCTAAAATTAGTTTGGATCATGTTTATAGGTGGAATATTGTCTTAGGAGGTGTAGTTAATGTTTATTTGCAAATATTCCAATTTGGTGATGTTTTAGGCATATATTGGTTGTAAGTAAAACCACTACACCAAAATTTTGGTGTCTCTATTCAGAAGTTTGTTTTATTCAATAAATTTTACCACCTAGATTGGGATATCGAACCTCATGATATATACATAGTTGAAAAACATGGTAAATGGTTCTGTTGGCCAGATTAGAGAGACATAGACTTTTGTGCACTGTATTTTATGAAATTTTTTCCAGTAATTGAATGAAAGACAAAAGGTGATTTGCAGGGATTCCTGTGTCAGATCTTGATGATGTGTGCTTCTTTATTCTTGTAATTTTGTCTTATGTGTTTACATATCTTGAACATACGTATTCTTTCTTGGAAAAACTGGATGTTTGACTCAGAATTCATCTTAATGATGCTCTGGTTTAGTTTTTCCAAGTGATCTATGTTTTCCTCTTAGAGCAGCATTTATAATTCATCTGTTGTTTTGATGCTCTATGTTTTGTCTTCCACCTTTCTTACACTCACCCTCCTATAACAATTTACCTTGATTTCATTACCAAGAATGCCTACCTTGGCCCTGTGAAGAAACCCATTTCTCTCTTCATCATATCACTGGACAAAAAAAATAACATTGACATCACTCCACGCCTAATGGATCTGTCTCTTTCCTCATCAACAAACCTTTGAAAAAAATGACTTTATTAAACATTATACCTAGCCTAATATCAGATCATTCGAAAAACCTAAGTGAGAGAGCCCTCTCCAAGGCTAGAAGAGCTAGATTATAGCATAAAAGTGGTTTATGGTTACCTTTGGAATTTCTCTCCTCAACCTAGGGAGATTTACAGAGTGCTAACACAAGGTTCAACTTTAAAACCTATACACAGTCGCAGTGACACTGTTGAGCTGCATCATCAAACAAACTAGCCAGATAACCTGGACTTTGAAACAATTCTAGATTCCTGTGAGGTTTTACTTTATTTTTCATTTGGGCATGCTCACCAAAATGTGCACATATCATATTTGCAATCTATCCAATGTCAAGAGGGCACCCATCAAATATCAGAATATTCCTAGCTCGCCATATTTCTCATATAATAAACCAAGGTAAAGTCACGTGATCATTACGCCATTGAAGCTACAACTTGAAACAATTTTTTGAAGAAGAGGAACATCATCCAAAATAAAACTTATAAGCCTGCAAAACTATGATCCAAATCACAATTATGTAAGGGCATTGTAGAAAAATATGCATGAAATTTTCATTTTACTCCTTGTAGAGGATACAATGATTCAGGCCGCTAACCCCACATTTACAAATATCACCCCATGTT
Source organism: Pinus albicaulis (assembly GCA_034641835.2). Lineage (NCBI taxonomy): Eukaryota > Viridiplantae > Streptophyta > Pinopsida > Pinales > Pinaceae > Pinus > Pinus albicaulis. The sequence goes on along the minus strand of CM076569.1, from coordinate 563,042,915 downwards.
AAAATACAAATTTTCCATGCAAGTTATCCAAATAGTATAAGCTTCATCAACATGTTCCAGCTCCATATCGCCCTGTACTAAAACATTTCCATATTGTAATGCAGAGCATGAAAAATGAAGGAATTTACCTTCGAAACCACAGGATTACTATTACGTAGAGTGCCATTTCATCCAACCACATATTTGCTGCCCCCTTTGGTTATCCCTGCCATTCAAAGATCATAAATATATTGATTTAATTTTTCTACATTGGAGTCCATTAGGCCAACCGATTGAACCAATTTCCAATATGGACATGAGTTCATCACACCATAACCATCAAAGACCTGTGATAAAAAGAAGATGTACCATTTGCATGTAAAAAAATTAAAACATCCATAGTAAAATTGTGGTGTTGCATACCAAGAATTGGATTAATACCAACAATAATCTCCTATCTGTTTCCAAAGGACCACCTCAAATTCTAAAAAATCCAACAATTATATTTTTGGAACCCATTCAGATACGCGAGCCACTTCGTATTGAAATAGTACCAACTATGTACCAATCAGTAACAAACATCCTTTTCAAGTATTTCCCTTTGATAATATCTTGCCAAATACTGCCACCCGTTAAGGCTCTCTAAAGTCTCTTGATGAGAAGAGCACATCCAAATATTTTTATGTCCATTAATCCCAACCCCCATGTTGTTTTCCACATGAAATGTCATCTGAGCGAACAATGTGGAATTTTGTGCTGCCTCTTGTTCCCACCCACAAAAACTTAGCAAAATTGGCTTAGTAACATGAATATATGCATCCAATATACTGAAATGTGTTGAAGGACAAATTAAATGAGAATATACCTAACACCCAACGAAAGTCGTCTATGGATCCAATGGGACAATCGATTTTCAAACTTATCTACAAGCTATATCCAATCTCATATTCAATATTTGTTTGGTTTCAGTTTGAAACCCAACTAAGAAAAATCGTTGTCCAACATGGATGTATTCACCTTAAATAGATTTGCAATTTCAACAAGCAATTCATTATTCTCGGAGGATTGAATCAACATTGATTTATGGTTGTTAGAATATAAGCCAAATACATCCACAAACTTTGCGACAATGGAATATAAAGAACTCCACCGAGCCATATACACCTATCCAAATATAAGCATGGCATCCACAAATATTAGGTGTGATAGAGGTATTTCTGATTGCCTGTAGACTACAAAAAATGTCATTCTCACACGATCCCTTGATTTTTCTTCCAAGTCAATCATCAAGAGAAACAATAACTGCGATAAAGAACATCCTTGTCGAAGACCTATATATGCCCTGAAGAACACCATAGGAGCTCCATTTACCATAATTGCATAATTAACTATAAAAACACAAGCCATAATCCAGTCAAAAATATTAACATTCAACCCAATCTTAAATAGAACCATACGAAGATATGACCAATCTACACAATCACATGCTTTGTGTAGATCCAATTTTGGAATCAAAGATTCTTTCTTATGGGACTTGATAGAGTGAATGCACTCTTGGGCAATAATGACCACAAATTGGATTTGTTTGTTTCGAAGGAAGCCAAACTGCTCATATGATATATACACCGAAAGCTTCTCTTTAATCTTTTTTTCTATTATCTTCGAAACTAACTTATAAGTGATATTGCAAAAAGAGATAGGACGAAAGTATTTGAAATTTTTGGGATGTTAGGTCATCGAAATAAGGACAATAAAATTCAAATTAATTAACCCAACAATATGACGATGTTGTCTAGATTCTTTCGCCATCAACAATAAATCCTTTCCCACAATATCCAAGAAATTCAATGATCCGTAAACTATCATGGATATTCCACTGGACAATTCGTCACCACATATCTGATAATATTATATTAAAAATATGAGATTCTACACTATTACAGTTTTATTAAACTTCAAGATCTATAGATTTAACTACAATTAGTGCATGCATGAGAATATAAATTATGTAGAAAATAAGAGAACGATAAAATAAGCTCTCACACACATAAGATACAAGATATGCTCTATGTGAAACCCTTTTGGGAGAAAACCCAACTGGAAGGTGAGGCTGCTTCGCTCTCTTTCTTTGTCTCGAAATATGGATGCAAGTACAAAGAAGTAATGTTTGTGGCTTGTGGGATGCTACAGTGCACATATCCTCTTTGTGTGCTCTACCTCTATCTCTCCTGGCTATCTTTTCTCAACGATGGCACAAAATTCTCTCAAAAGAATGGATTGCCTCTTCCTCCTAGTGGCTCGATTATAACACAACCCAATAGCTTACTAGTGGTTAATTTTGACGACATCAACTCTTAACTAGTTTTACAAAATAGAATCTTCTAGAGCCTTTTACATCAAAAGAACTTGGATAGCCCCTTTTCCATGAATAATGGGGACTGACGCGACATCCTCTTGAACTATAGGTATGAAAACAGGAAGGTCAAATTCTAAGTGGCATAACTTTTGCATATAGAATCTGATTGACGTGATTCTTGTGTTGTTGGAAAGATCTCTGCATGTACAATAACATGAAAAGGTGTAGCTTTAAGCAACAAAGTTTTACTCCCAAAAATCATCATTTGATTCCTCAGATTTTTCCCAAAAGTTTTCAAACCCCATTTTTCCAAATTGGGTCTCGCTTGTAAAAACAGTCCCATGAGCTAGTTGATTCCTCCACTTTTTACACTCCAAATTCATCGAGATGGATGAAAAATAATATAATGATCCAATTCGTATCATGCAAGAAGATTCCAACAGTCCATCGATTTGGGAGAGGACATTTGTCTCGTGAAAAAGATCGCAGGACCATTGTAATTTCCTTCACAGTGATAGGCCTATCAATAGCTTCATTATCAAATGGCAAGAACATAGAGGGGTATGAATCAATAAAACACAGTTGATTATCTATGTCCATAGATGATCTCTCCTTATATATACCCTCAAAGTATTTCACAACTTCCTTTTGTATATCCTCTGTATTGAAAAATGCTCCCCCAGATTCTAATTCGATTTTCCATATTGTATTAGTGCTTGTTCTTTGGGTGGTGAACTTTTGAAAAAATTATTATTCTTATCACCACTGGATATCCAAATGATGCAACTTTTTAAACGTCATGTTTCTTCCTGAAGCTTTAGAATATATCCTTTTTTAATTCCAATTCCTTTAACAAGGTTAAATGCACTTGATCTGGTATCTAGGGATCTATATGATTATGAATTCGATCCATTTCCTTCTCTATTTCTACCAAGTCCTCTTTCATTTGTTGTTTTTTTCTCTCGCTCCCATTTATAGATTGACCTTTTGAGAACCCACATTTTGTTCGTAACCAGAGTCATCACAGGAGTTCCCATTAGGTTCTCATAAGACATCCAAGACCCATAGAATAGTTTACAAAAGTCCAGATCATCCAACTAAGTTCTATTGAACTTGAAAGGCAGGCATTTCCACAACTTATCCTCCATCAACTGCAATATAATAGGCATATGGTCTGACAATCTCGCTTGGGAGACCCATGAACAAACATGACCAAAAATTTCCATAATATTTTCATGCAACATGAATCTATCTAGTTGTTTACCGATATATTCCAAACCCATGGGTCCATTGCACCAAGTAGAAGATAGAGACATAAATTTAACATCCACCATATAATTTTCTTTGAATAAATCTCGAAATAATTTCCCATAAAATCAAGTCTGCATTGCAAACCCCAAGGCCCCTCCCTAATACAGTGAAATTATATTCCACATTCATCCATCCTCTACGAGAAATCCAATCTATTCCGATATAAGACATATATATTGGAAAAATAGATATACAAGGAATATCCATTAACATTTTATCTTTCAATATATTTGAATTTAAAAAATATTAATAAAAATACATTTCAAATTTTAATAGCGATATGTAATTTGAAAAATACAAATTTATAAAAAAATAAAATAACTTAAAAGTTGAAAAACAAAAATCGGAGAAAAGCTTCCGACGTGAAAATATCCTCCTCCAAACGTGATATGCGGGTCAACTACCCGACCGTTGGAGATATATAAACCATGATATTTAGCAATTCGTAATGATATAATTTTAGAATTTGTTTAAAAAAATCTAAATGTTTTCATTTAAAATTAAATTTGGTTTAGAAGCCATTTTCATGTCACCTTGCAAATTCAAAAAGTTAATATGACATTAGAAAAGGTCAAAAGAAATGTAGGAGGAAAGAGTATATATTTTTTGCTTTTCTTGAAAAGTGGAAATATAAAAACATCACATTTTAGAATGCGAGGCTTTTAAAGACAACAGGAAAAATTATGCACGTATTTTGGTGGCAAGGTTTTGGGATAATCTATTCAGTGAAGAGTTTGTCTAGAAGCTGCCAACCTTTATTGTAAAACTTTGTAAAACTACACAGGACAAAAGCCAAATACAAAAACCAAATACACTACCAAATGAAAAAGCAATTTGTTCCATAAACTATTCTTTCTTTCTTTCTTATATAAAAACTTTTTTTTTTTTAAATCAATTAAAACTTTGTGACCGTTTAAGAAAAAGTCATAAAGACATTTTTGCGAGGCTTTCATCTTCTCTTTAATATGAATTGCAGAGATGTAACCTATTCTCATCCTTTTCCTTACTCTGAATTGAATATATATATTGAGTTAGTTTGTTTGTTTTTTTTGTTTTTTTTGTTTTTTTTTGTTTTTTTTTAAATTTAATGAAATTTATATTTGAAATATTTTACAATTTTTTACTTGAAAACAACTCTTCTAGTTGCCACTGTGTTCATGTTTGAGTTATTGGATCAAATGTTAGACGATTGAAATGTTTTAGGCCATTGGATCCACAAATAAATAGTTTTATATATGTTTTTTATAATGTTAGTTTTTTTTTTTTCTTTTTAATAAGTTAGATTTAATTTAGGTTTTGGTGACTTTGTCAAATTACACAAAAATAAAAATAAATTAAATAAAAATATTGAAATAATGTAATGAACATTTTAACTATGTCAAGATACACTAAAAAATAAAAATAATAAACTAAAATAATACTAAATTATAAAAACAACCCATGGTATTGATCCATGGTATTCATGTGGAATGTAGTTTATCTAAAGGGAGAAATTAAGATGGCTTAACTCTGGAACTACCAAGAGCCAAGAGGGATCAAATGTCTTGATATGCAAACTTCATTGATCCCTGTGATCAATAATATTGATTTAAACTAATTATTTAATAAAATTATTTTTAAATGTTTATAACCATTATTCTTTTGAAATTTTACTTGATAAAATGTATCTAAATTTTTATACATCCAAATATACATAGTTTGTCTTGTTCTATATTATTTTTGTTACAACTACTTTATTATTCCAAAAATGCATGGTTTTTTTGTTATAAATTATTTATATTGCAATTTTTTATTATTATTCATGAGTAGTATTTCTTAATATATAAAAAAATAAATTAATAATGACAAATTTTATAATATGTGATTTTTTTTTAAAATCTTGAGCAATACAGATGAATGTTCATAATTATCATTTCTTAAATAATAGTAAATTTAACTTGAATTACTTTATTGTAATAGTTTGTAACTACATACATACTCTTTCATATTTTTTTTTGTTAATGAATATCAAATTTCTTCCGTTGAAAAAAAACTATATACATATCTTTAATTACCTGATTGTAGCTAAAAGAATCTTACATGTTTTTAACTTTATAATCATAAAAAAATTTCATATTGTATGATGTCAAACTTACTCAACCTTTTATTCCGAAATTTTAAACAAAGTTTTTCACTACATAATTTTATCTTTTATAATTTTTTTTATTTTTCAATTCCAAACAAAATTTACAAAAGGAAAAACCCACTCAATCCTTATTGTAGATTATAGTTTTACAAAATTTACACTATGTGATTAACAATGGAGTAAGTTGAGACAACCCGAAAGGGTTTTTTGTACAGGTTTTATCACAACCTTTAGCTCCATCCAATATGTAATGTAGAGATTTCTGAAGAGAGAGTATATTCTAGTTTATAACTTGATCCACAATCAAAGAAAATGGCTAGGGATTTCACAAGTTATGAGTTTATAACTTGTTCGGCAATCAAAGAAAATGGTTAGGGATGTCACAAGTTATCGTGCGCACAGTGATGTGTTCACGTTCTCAATTAAAATGGATCTTATTAGATGAATGGCAACCAGAGACACTAAAAATTTCAAAAAAGATATATGTTATGACATCCATATTGTCTACAAACCATCCAAATTTCCCATCTTATACAACAATTTCTAACAATAACCACTCAATTTATGCTCCAATTTTGGAAACCCCACTCATGCCTGAGAGATCACACTATAAAATCAAATGTTCTTCTCGTATTTTTAAAGGGTTCATAAACAAAATAGATAACAAGAAAGTCAATATTGTGGTATAAAAACTTATTTTTGAATCATCGTGACAAACAAAACATCACATTAGCTCAAAGAATATATCTAATACTATAAGGATCTAAGATTATAACAAAGTGTTGAATCATGATAACTATGTGAAAACCAAAACTACGTTGTAGCCAAAAGAAAAAAAATCACAACAACTCAGAATATATCCAAGGTTGCAATGAACCCCATACATAGTGATGCACCTCATGGGAATTTTAGTGCACATAGAACACCACCCTAAAAATTCTATACTCTTCAATTTAGAATACCCTAAGATGTGTAAAATATTTTAATGAGAAACTAGATTTGTAATTATAAAATATAAAACTATAACTTAAATTTGTGAATTTACTTTGTATTTTTTTGTTTTTATGTATATAAAGAAAGACTAAACCAAGTTTGGAGTTAAGAAAATAAACCATAACATAAAGAACAATATATCCTTCCAAAAATGTTTCCATATTAAAATGACATTCACTTTCTTGTATACCAAGACTATTGTTCTTCATATACAATTTTTTATAAGCATGCAATTGGCACTCAAATATGTAAATGAACTTGGAGTAAACTCTATTTTTGTTAATAGAAATTCTCTTTATTTACATCTATGTTAGATAGATTGTACTTGAATGTATTTAAAGTATCTTATTTGAGTTACATGCTCATTGCTTGTTTCAGAAGATTATTAATCACCAAAGGGTTTTCACCCCCAATTTCTTATTTCAATAGCTATAACAATTTTTTTATATATGTGAACAGATTATGTTGGTTTACATATATGTTTTCACCCCTAATTTCCTATTTCAAAATCTACAACAAAATTTTCTGGTTGATAACTCTTATCATCAATATCTTTGAAACCCACACGACCTGCGTCCATGGAAACAAAATTTGCCCTTTATTCCTTCACGATGGCTCCTTCTCTGCAACATCTTATTTCTTCTAGGCTACTCTTTTTTATGCTATTGCCTTACAACATTTCTTTTACAACATATAATGCAATTGCTAATTAAATTTTTTTATTATTATTATACAAAATATGAAATAAAATTTATAATAATTATAATTAAATTTTTAATTCATAATTATACTTAACGATTCATGTTACTAATAAACCATCTAAATCCAGGGTTTAAAGACTCATATACAACTTACACTTGCCCAGGAAAATATGTAAAGTCTCAATCAACTTTTTTTACAATGGTTTGGGATTTTTATTACAGATAATTTTACTTGAGTAATCTATCATTAACATTTTACTCGATAATATATTTGAATTTAAAATTAAGTATTTGTCGAAAATACATTTCAAATTTTAATGGCGATGTAATAGTTTGGTAAATTTGAAAATCGTAATTTTTTTAAAAATAAAATAACTTCAAATTTTAAAGGCAAAAACTTCAGAAAACTTTCCACTGACTGACCGATCAAACTATTTTTAACTGCGTCTTAAATTTTCATCAGTGACTATAATATTCAGCGATTTGATCCTAAGAAAAAATATTTAGCAATTTCAAATGATATCATTTTACAGTTATTAAAAAATAAATAAATAAAATCTAAATGTTTCTATTTAAAATTTAGAATTCAGCTCCCCAGTCACGTTGCAAATTCAAATTTGGAACTGGAGCGGATGGAATGCGAGCTGTCCTTCCGAACAAGTTATCAGATAAGAGCTTTTGTTTTAGTTAAAACTTTTTTTTAGCAGATAAGAGTTTTTTTTAATCAGTTAAAGCTTTGTGGCCGTTTGAAAGGCAGAGTATATAACACATTTCTGGGCAGCCAATTTGCTCTCATCCTCTTCTTTACTCTGAATTGCAGAGACAATTTTGAGCAGCCAACCTCCTCTCATCTTTTCCCTTACTCTGAATGGTATGTGTTGAGATTTTCTGTTTTGGATAAAATAGGGAAAATCTCAGTAGGTGACAAAAATTAGGAATTAGTTCCTAGATTAGCTCCAGTTTGTTGGAAGGGAGTTAATGCATCCTAAATTTGAGTTGAGAGGATTTATGAGGCTGTTAGATTCTTCTGCTATATAACAGGTCTCCATACGTTTGTTTTGGAGAGTGTGTGTAGGTGTGTGAATTATGTAATCTCCTGTTTTGATTAATAAGATTGCCAATGCCCTGTTGTGTGGACGTAGCCCAGGAGGTTTGGGTGAACCACGGTAAAATTACTGTGTCTTCTTGTGCATGATTTATTTGTTGCGTATTTAATTGTTTTGCTGTGCATGATCTCCAACAATTAGTATCATGCCTTAAAAAAGAAAAAAATCGATTTTTTAAATTGCAATCTTGGCAATAACCCTTTACGACTTCATAAAATCGATTTAATTTGGAGTGTTGTAATTTAATAATAAATCGATTATATATATATATGACCTCCAAATCGATTTATGAAAGAACACTTTCAAAACGTTTTCATATTGAAAATCGATAAAGGCATATGGTAAAAGAGACTTTATAAAAGTTGAAATCGATTCGATTTGTAGTAAATCAATTAAAACTTGATTTAATTGATTTAAGAGGTGGTGGTATGTTTTTTAAAACAAAATAAATCGATTTGATATTTGATAATGTGAATACCATTTGGATATGGAAATAAATCGATTTGATATTTGATAATGTGAATACCATTTGGATATGGTATGAAAAAAGGTGAAGGATATATATATATTTTTTTTTAAAGGAAGTGAAAGGCACTTTAAAAGAAGGTGAAGGTTATATTTTTTTTTTTAAGGAAGTGAGAGGCACTTAAAGGAAGGCAAGGGCAATTTTTTTTTTTTAAAGGCATTTTTTAATTAAAATGGGCATTCTTTATTTTGAAAATTGGTTCTGGAGATTACTGTGTTTTTTTGCTGAAACAAGATGGCGAAAACTCAAAATGCCCGGTTTGAAATTGAGAAGTTCAATGGCAAAAACAACTTCGAGATCTGGAAGGTAAAGATGCATGATCTCTTGGTACAACAAGGCGTGGTGCGAAAGCGCTGTTGGGGAGGAGCAAAAGGCCTTCTTCCATGACGGAGGATGAATGGGATGAGTTGGATGACAGAGCTCTGAGCGCAATTCGGTTATGTCTGGCGGATGACGTTCTGTTCAACATTGTGTCAGAGAAGACGCCGCAGGCTTGTGGTCGAAGCTTGAGAAGCTCTACATGACGAAATCCTTGACAAATCGGATTCTCCTGAAGCGACAGCTTTATGGTTTGCGGATGAAGGAAGGTACCTCGATTACTGACCATCTGAATGTTTTCAATACTCTATTGGTACAATTACAAAGTCTAGATGTAAAATTTGATTCAGAGGATAAGGCAATAAATCTATTGTGTACATTACCTGAATCGTGGGATCACTTTGTTACTTCCATAAGCTTCAGTAATGCAGCTGTCCTTGAGTT